>OY821754.1:40787956-41387956 GCA_963682095.1 Potentilla sterilis
GCAAGTGGTTGAAGAACTCATGTGTAAAAGTTTCCCCCCTTAGAATATGCCGAAAGGAAAACAACAAAAGAAAGAGAAGAAAATACTGTACATCACGGGATGAGATTACCTTTTCTGATCCAAGAGTTTGCACAATGGTCAGAGCATAGACTCACAAAGTAAGACACCTTGTAACCACTCAAAAATAACCAAATTTCAAGCAAAACATGTAAATGTGACTGTCTAGTTGAAAAATATGGTCCAAAGTGAACAGAACAAATTCCGTGAAGAGTGTGTGAAATATTTCAATAGACACAAGGTGGACTCATGAAGATGCATCAAGTGAGTTGGAGATTGAGTAGCAGGCTGAGGATAGTAACGATTTTATCTAGCCTTATAGCACCAGTAAGGTTCTTCCTTATAGCTTCACAATTCCAGTTCTCTGAGACACTTGTGCCCACATGGTCACATATTCAGTTCATTTTGGCCATTCTGGAACAATCGTCCTCATAGGGTTATATGTATATTTATATTGTTTGATAGTCCAAATAGACTTTATCAAAAACCCCATCGAAGGATATAAAACATTCCAGGCATCCTCACTGATCCATATAGCAAACCTATTCACTAATCACTACCAGAAAATGCATTATAGCCGACGAAATTGCAAATAACGGCCGACGAACTCTTTATTCGTCGGCTATAACCATTATAGCCGACGAAATTCGTCGTCTGTAGTGGTATTTCGTCGGCTAAAATGGTTATAGCCGACGATATCGTCGTCGGGTATAGTTTTGCCGACGGCGTATTTCCGACGATGTTATAACCGACGATATGTCGTCGGGTAATGGTTATAGCCGACGACTTAAATTTGTCGGCTATGATGCCTTTTCTGGTAGTGAATGACTCCCAAGTCAGTTAACTTTAGGGCATTAAGCATAACAAGGATGCTCCTAAGAGTGAAAGGCTTGGATTCTTTAGTGGAAGAAGCAGCTCACTTACTGTTGAGTTTTCTTTTAAAGTTCAATCAAGTCACTTTCATCGGGGAGATCGAGCCATTCACGTTTCTGCCTTCCAAAGAATCGTGGATGCGACCCAATGAATGACTACTTTGAGAATAACCTGACCTAAATAAACAGCCAAAACCACTGTGGTGACCAAGCCACTCTCGTTTCTGCCTTCTAACGAATCGCGGACACGACTCAAGAGATGACTACTTTGAGAGTAACCTGGCCATAAGCAATCCTCATACCTCCATCTCACTTGATACAAGTCAATTGAGCAAAGCACAATGTGGGAGAAATGTGTACAAATAGAGTGAACTTGTTCTGAGATGTAGACCACAATAAATTCAAAAAGAGAGAGCAGATGCACAAGCACATGAGCTACCATAAAGTGATCATTCAGGTAGTAAAGGACGCAAAACTTAGGTCAAGTTCAATGACTACTGAGGATAACACCACATGTTCCTATCCCGTGAAGCTGAGAACTAAAAACTTTTAAACTAGATAATTTTTTTGATTTTTCAAAAACTGAAACTATGTACAAGGCACGTTCTCAGGAGAAGATTAGTGTGGGTCACAGATACCAATTGCCTTCCTTAAGCTAGTGAACCTAAGGTTGTCAAGTGGTTTTGTGAACAAATCAGCCAGTTGTTTTTCAGTGGGAATAAAAGTTAATTCAAGCAAGTTATCTTCAACCAAGTTTCGGATGAAATGATATCTAATCTCTATATGCTTCGTCCTAGAATGCAGCACAGGATTCTTAGAGATATTGATAGCAGAAGTATTGTCACAGAATAAGGATAACACCTCTTGTTGAAATCCGTAGTCCGCGAGCATGTGCTTCATCCACAAAACTTGTGTGCAGCAGGTTCCAGCAACAATGTATTATGCCTGAGCTGTGGACAGGGACACACAGTTCTGCTTCTTGCTATGCCACGAAACAAGGTTGTTTCCCACAAAGAAAGCACCGCCGGAAGTACTTTTCCGGTCATTAGCATCTCCTGCCCAGTCCGAATCAGAGTATCCTACAACCTCACAGTTAGTATCGAAGGTGTAGCTAATCCCAAGGTCAGTTGTACCTGCAATGTACTTGATAATGCGTTTGACCGCCTTCACATGTGATTCCTTGGGGTTGGCTTGATACCGAGCACAAACTCCTACACTATAGCATATGTCAGGTCTGCTAGCTGTCAAGTACAGCAGGCTACCAATCATGCTACGGTAGTTAGACTGATCAGCATCAACTCCATCAAGATCGACTGTGATCTTGCAACTAGTTCCCATCGGATTTGTGACGGGAGAGGATGTTTCCATCCCAAACTTCTTCACGAGTTCCTTGGCATACTTGGATTGGGATATGAACAGGCCATCATTCTTTTGATCAACTTGCAAACCTAAGAAGTAGGTTAATTTCCCATAGTGGCTCATCTCAAACTCCTTAGACATAAGATTTGAAAATTCTTTAACCAAGTTATCGGAAGTCGAACCAAAAACAATATCATCCACATAGATTTGGGCAATAAACATATCTTTAGAGGTGATTTTTATGAACATAGTCTTATCAACAGAACCTCTAACATAACCATGCTCAAGAAGGTGTGTGGACAACCTCTCATACCAAGCTCTAGGCACCTGTTTGAGGCCATAAAGTGCCTTATCTAACCTGTAAACATGATCAGGATGGCTAGAGCTTTGGAAGCCTGGAGGTTGTGCAACATACACTTCCTCCTTAAGAATGCCATTCAAGAAGGCACTCTTCACATCCATTTGGTACAAGGTAAACCTCAAGTAACAAGCTATTGCCAAGAGCAACCTAACTGATTCCAACCTTGCAACCGGGGCAAAGGTTTCATCAGAATCAAGTCCCTCTATTTGTGAGTAATCATGAACAACCAATCTAGCCTTGTTCCTGGTTATCACACCTTTCTCATCAGACTTGTTCTTGAACACCCATTTGGTGCCAATTACATTCTTGTTTTCGGGTCGTGGCACAAGGTGTCAAACCTTACTTCTCTCAAATTGATTCAATTCATCTTGCATGGCATTAATCCAATCAGTATCACATAAGGCTTCTTTCACATTCTTAGGTTCTATGATGGACACAAAACCAAAGTGCATGACTCTATCTATGGTAGACTTATGCATTGCAAAAAAACTTTTTAACACTGCATAACTGCTTACCACACGTTTTACCTTGCTGCGTGTGACAGTAGATTGTGAATCATCACCAATGATGTCAGAAGGAGAGTGATCTTTTTCCACTTGTCGCTTTCCAATCCTGTGTGGAGGCTGGGTAGCTGTGGTTTCATCCCTACAACCTTCCGCGGGATCGGTAACCTCATATCCATCCTCCTGATCATTCTGATCCTCACCATTTTTTGAGTTAGCTTTGTCAGCCGAAGAACCTTCCTTGCAGATTGTGACATCTGCTTCTGGCTGTATGGGATCAGTAGGTGTTGTTGGATCATCTTCAGATGTGCAACCGATCAGGTGAGTACACCCAAGACCATCATCAATGGCAACGTTAATGGTTTCCATTAGCTTGCATGAGACTTTGTTGTAGACCCGGTATGCCCTGCTTTTGAGAGAGTAACCAAGAAAAACACCCTTATCACAACGTGCATCAAGTTTGGTCAGATATTCTCGATCCTTGTAGATGAAGCAAGGACTTCCAAACACTTTCAGATGGGCCAGATTAGGTTTCCTTCCTTTCCATATCTCATAGGGAGTCTTATCAGTTCCTGGCCTGAAAATAGCACGGTTAAGAGTATAGCAAGCATTGCTCACGGCCTCGGCCCAGAAGACGTGAGGGAGACCAGAGGCATTAAGCATTACCCTGGTCATTTCCACTAAAACTCGATTCTTCCTTTCAACAATCCCATTTTGTTGGGGAGTGATCGGAGAAGAGTATTCATGGTGCACACAAAACATGTCACAGTAATCATAAAAATTTTGCATTATCAAACTCAGTACCATGATCTGTCCTAACTCTAACAATGTGTTTACCCTCCACTACCAGATCGGACATAATAGCCGACGAAAAAAATTTCGTCGACTATGCCGAATTTTCGTCGGCTATTCCTTCTGCTGACGAAAATTTTCGTCGGCTAAACGTCGTCGGAAAAACTGCGTCGGTAATACCAATGGCCGACGAAAATAACGAAATCGTCGGCTATTCTCGGGTATGGCCGACGACAGTGCCGACGAAAATTAATTTTGTCGACCAAACCTGGGAAAAATATCCGACGAAATTCGTCGGCTATGCTCGAGCATGGCCGACGATATCGTAAACTATAGCCGACGAATTTCGTCGGCTATTTGTTCTGAAATATAGCCGACGATTTCATCTATTTCGTCGGTTATTTCGTCAGAATATATTAATATTTTAATAGGCATTAATTAGTTATAGCCGACGAAATAATGTCATTTTCGTCGGCTATAGAAGTTATAGCCGACGAAAATTGGTAAAAATCGTCGGCTATAGTGCTTATAGCCAACGAAATAATGCCAATATCGTCGGCTATTCTTACATTTGGGGGAAAAAAATTAAATTAATTTCTAAATTACCATTCCAAGCAACCTACAAATCACAAAGACAATCCATGCATTTGCACCAACAAGAAACACGTCTAAATGATTTATTATTTAATTTGTTCCAATATACATAAAATATAACCCTAATCATCACCTAAAGCACTAAAGTCCACCACGTCATCCCCAGCATCCTGCTCGTCATCATCGGGAGGTTGAGGCATTGGAGGTTCAACTAATGGCTGAAACGGGGGCGGGGGTTCAAGGGCTTGTTGTTGTGCCGCGAACATATCACACCACCAGTTTTGTTGGGCGGCGTAGTTGTGTTGCCGAACTCTGTCGCATTCAGTATGCCAACTGGCCAGATCCAAATGATACTGCTGTGTTCTGCGGCGTAGCTCCTGTGATCTCTGAGACTCAGCCGCCAATCTTGCGGCCAATCTTTGCACTTCCCCCCTCATCTGTTGGCTGTCCCCGCCTCCTTTCTTTTGACCTCCCTTAGTAGTCTTCAGGAGCCCTATTCCAGAACTTCCCAAACCCCGGCAGTAGTATTGGTTTGACCTGTGTGGGAAAGCTGCTTCGAACATCCTCGCTGCCGTTTGGACATTCGATCGGTTGACCTGGCGCAGGGCTTCTTCCAGATCTGCCTCTGAAATGTTCGGTTGTGTCTCCCGAACTACTTGCTGGAACACCTCTTCTTCGGCCCGGTTCACCCTCTCCTAATTAAACAGGAAAAAAAATAATTAATATTCTGACAAATATATAATTAAGTAAAATTAATAATTAAAATTTTAAAATCGTAATCAACGACTTACGAGCTGTTCTGTCGCTTGTGGATAAGCGATCTTGAACGTCTCCCCGTACGGATTGCTATCAGGATGATCTCTAAGCGCCTCCTCCTGATATTGTGCAAACGGCCTAGAACCACCATGATGGGGGGTTGTGTTACGGCGGCGGTTCGCAGAGTTTACCCGAGACCGTTGCTTCAAACAAATAATAAAATATTAGAAAAATGCATCAAAAAATTTTAGTGTAATAATTATAAAATAATTAAACTAATAATTAAAATTTTAACAAAATAAATATTTATAGTTAAGTTTAGTATTTACCTGTATAAGTGGGTTGTTGAAGTCTACTGTCTTCAACCAACGCCACTCATACTCCCTGAACATGAACTCTCTGGGAGTACCCATACGACCACGGTTGTCGTATTGGTTAAAGTGGGAACGGAGCTCGTTCTTCCACTCTTTGAACCTACAGAAAAAACAAAAGTGCATTAGAAATATTATTAATATCATAAAATATTTCAAATTATAAGATAAGGAATTCCCAACGTACCTCAACGACTGCATCGCGTCCGCCCAATGCTGCTTATGTTCTGCAATCTCGAAGTATGTCTGAAAGATAATATTTTATTAGTTTTACAATTATAACAATATCGAAAATTATTAAATATTACGTAAAATAAATTAAATTTTTTAAATTACCCACCTACGTGGCGTTGTTCACCTCCCTCTTGATCTCTTCGGGCATATCAGCCCACCGGGTCCACAACATAGGGACTCTGTCCCTAATCAGTGCCCCCACGCAACCCGTGTAGTCACGGCGTTTTTTCCCCTGAACCTCCTGATTAGGAGGTTCGTTGATCCGGATCCTCCCGCTGCTCTCAACAGTTCTCCTGAGCGTGTCAAAACATATGACACCTCTCGTATTCCTCGTTGAACTGCTAGCGGCTGTCCCTATCACATAAACGACGATTGGTTAATAAAATTAAATATTAGTGTGTTAATTTTAATAAAACATTTAATTAATAAAATCAAATGTTACCTGAACTGGATGACTCGTCTGTCGACTTTCCTTTTCTCCTCGCCGAAATCAGGAGGTCAGGGTTCTCAAATGGCTGCTGCTGGTATGCCTCCGCAACACTCACGTACTGAGGCATAGCAAGCCATATGGGCACACCTCGAAAGTCGACCTCGGGTATCGCAGGAATGTTGTACGGAAGGTAGAGCTGATTTGGGAGAGTAGGCCCCTCAGTCGAGTCAGCAGCAGATGTCGTCAGACTCGTCATCGGCTCCCGATGAACCTCAGGCATACGGACCTGAGGAACGTCTGCAGCTATCTCGTCCTGAAATAGCTGCCTACTGAACCTCGGAGCATCTGGCCCGACAGGGGGACGTGAACTGCTCGACGGCCACCCCGCCTGGAGAAGGGTCTGGTGCCGAGAACTCACACTCCTCCGCGGCTGGGATGAATCCACAGGCCTCCGCGGCTGAGATGAATCCACACTCCTCCGCGGCTGGGTGGTGGTCCTCTCAGGCTGGATAAGGGTCCTGTCGGACTCTGCGGAACCGGCAGAACTTCCAGAACCCCTAGATCTGAAACGACGGCCTCCGAAGAACTGTCTGAATGCATCGGCCATCTGCAGCTTGAGGCATTAATACATTAATTAATATTAAATTATATTACATTAAATAACAAATTCTAATTAATATAATAACCAATAATACTAACATATTTCAAAACATACTAACAAATTAATATTTAAATTTTAACTAATTTTAAATAATACTAACCATTAACCTAAATATAACTATTTATATACAAATATAACTATATTTCATTATTAACATATATATAAATACAAATAACCATTTATGTATTAACAAAAATATATAAATGGTTATAATTAGACTACCAATTTATATATATAATTAATTTAACAATTTATATAACAATTTATATAATTAAAATTTGTTGTAGAATAATCGGAATTGGTCTACTCATTTCATTGATAATCCCCTATATATAGGGTGAGTATTACAACGGTAATAGGAAATACATTAATGACAATAATGACTACATAATTATCTATCGTCTGTTACATTGACGAAGGCACATAATACATTTTTCCTTCAACACTCCCCCTTGTGCCGAGTCAGAGGTAAAATGGTGCATGTGGTGTTGCCTCATTAAAAACCTTGCCAAGTAACAAAAACCCAATGGGAGAAAATAAAACTTTGGTCGAAGGACAAAAAGAGCGCAACGCACCTATTACATTTGAAAACAACATGTATGTGCTAGACTCCCCCTGATGTCTGCACCTCCCCCTGATTTTTACATTAATCATGGGTTTCTCCCTGATTCTTTCATTTGATCAAGGGAGCTTCAGTCTTATTAGCATACTTATGCATTTTCACATGTTTTTCCAAATGTGACTTTGAGCAATGATTTAGTAACTAAATCTTGCCACATCGTCCTCAGATCCAACTTGATTTACTTTGATCTTGAGGATAAGGTTGTTCATGAACTGAATACATAGGTTCATATTGAACATCAGGTTCACTCGTGGTATGACCTTCATATAACAAAATAGTCATAACTTCGTCTAGAGTATGAGTGAACCATTAAGAGATTTGAAATTGATATGTAATAACGGATTTTCTTATCTCACCTTTAATGCGTTTTTCTTTACGCATAGTTAGCTATGACGTGGATAATTTCTTTATCATGTCACATTCTATGTAGAGATTGAATCAGCCCAAATCTTTCATATCTTTAAGTATTTGAAAGAACCAGTTGCGTTGCGTGGGCGCAGAGCTAAACATAGCTTTACAAATTCTCATCGAATGAGAGGTCGAGTCCTACATATTGTGTTTAAGTACAATCATACGTGATTGCACTTGTATAGGAATTTCATTTCCCAACACTTCTTCGTCATCTTCCTTTAGATGAAAAACGGATCTATTGTTAGAGTAAAGACTTCGACTGATCATGGAAATATATGTAGGCCTCACTTTATTCTTTAGAGTGCCTAAGCCGATTGATGGATGATCACCATCATTACAGTCCTTGAGTTCCGTTTCAAGACTGTGTATTCCCAAAATCTTTTTCATTCTCAAATTAGGATTTACAATACACTGAGTTTCTCTTATTTCATTTAGAGTTCATATATATCCATAATGAAAACGCAAGGGCATAATTCATCAATTTCTTTCCAATCAAGTAGTCACTTTAGTGAACGTTTCAATTTCTTTTGCAAACGTACTCATGTGATCTAGAGTCACTTGATTTGGGTGGATGGAGTCCGTTTAGGATCCTCATGTATATCTCTTAATTTAGATCCCCATAGAGATATATGTTTTGATCACTTTTCGTAAGCTGCATGTTCAGTTTTTCGGAAACTGCAAAACTGATAAGGTAGTGGAGTACAATGACATCCATTACGAGAGATTGTCTCATCGTAGTCCATTACGAGAGAATATCTCTTCGTAGTCGATTCTAGTGGGTTTTTGAGAGACCTTGCGCCATAAGGTGAGTCTGCATACTCTTATTCTCATTACGCATTCTAACAAAGATATATTTGATAGGGTTTATATTTGCGGTGTCGGCGTCACCTGCCCAAATACCTATCTCTTTGTTTATACTGAATCGCTTCTTTCCATTAGGCCAGTTTACTAAGTTGACATTTTTCAACGAAGTATGATTCGATAGTAGACTCATTATTCCACGTCCTCATGTACACTAGTGTAATGTGTTTGTAGAGATCTCTATACTTTAAGGATTGGTTCTAACATTTGAGGCGTCCCCCAATGATAACCACAATCCATAAATATTCTCATGAGACGGATTTGAGTATCACTGATCAATAGATCAGGTTGTGCCAAACTTGTTTTCTTCCTTTACACAAGTATGTATCGAACCTAAGGTGGCCTCCCCCTCTTCCTTGGAGAGCCACGGCCTGTGACACCATTTATGCCACTTATGGCGTCACCATGCCACTATCCATGGTGGCAGTGTAATACCCAATTCCTCTTGGGTGGTACCATGTCCTTTTGATAAAACACAATCCTTGCAGGTATATTTGCAGCAGTTTTATATGATCTCGTCACTTTAATGTATAAGATATCTACACACCTTACTTTGTGTGATTTTTTGAGGATCGAGATGAGACACAGTGGGGACAAACCACGACAATTCCTGTCGTTCCACTTGAACATGCTTGTTCTTATCTCCCCCTAACGACGGGAAGACTGTCTCATCAAAGTGACACACCGCAAATCTAGCGGTGAGGAGATCGCCTGTCAAGGTTTCGACATAGCGGACTATAGCTGGAAGTTCATATCCAGCATAAATATTTATTCATCTCAAGTAACCCATCATTGTGCGCTGTGGCGGCGCAAATTTTGGCACATAAAACATTGAATGGAGCTCAAGGATTATAGATCCGTGTCAATCCAAAAGAGCTCAAGGATTACAAGTTCGTTTGAAATCCTTTAAAATCCTCACACAGAGTCACTAGCTATGGTGTAAATTGGTTCAATGATATGGTCATAGATGAATAAGTAACGCTGCATGCAAAAATTGCATAACCCAAAACGGAAGTATTGGTGTGTTTTACCAATATTAAGACTATTACTGTAGTCGTTTTCCGTGAGACCAATTGGGTTTTTATATAGGAATATGATGCCCATTACAGATCCCATATAATAAGCTATAAAATCATTGCGCCTACGGAAATTAACCCGGCCTAGGTGCTTTGACTTTCTAGCATAAGCAGCATAAATTTTTTAATTGTGGATGGTGTCATGACACTTGACCAGCGTGTTGACACAACAACCAACACCATAAAATATCTAAGGTGTCCGCAAGTTGGTTGAATCAATCCACTAAATCCTCTTTGGATTCAATATAAGAATATAATGAGAATGCATGTGTCCTTTGCATATGATGGTGTCAATCATAAATTTTACGAGTTGGCTTTGAATGATGTACTTTTATTCAAAAAATCACGATGGATGGCAGAAGCATAATAGGATATAAGTGCATATACTTGTGCATCAAATATATTATAATGCCACCTTAGGAGAGCGGTGGAATTTAGGGATTGAACACACGCCTTCAACCCTACATGGATTGTATCGAAATAATATTTGAGGATAAAATGTTCTTTGATCGTCCTCAGTTTCGTGTGTGAACCATATTCTTCTGGTGTTTGCTTCTATTCATCCAAAATATGGGTGTCCATAGTAATTTCTTTAATGTTCGGATCACCAGATCAAAGCCAATGTATGTCAGATTTCTAAAAATATCATTTTCTTTTGACTTTGGGTTCAATTAGCGGTTATATATAACCCACTAAGTTGACATATAAACTTCTCTAATACTCGTTTACATCCGCAGTCATTAGAGGTAATGCAAAGGAACTCAGATGAAATTCTCATCTATGTCTTTATACATGAACATCGTGGCATAAATTTCTTTAAAATGTGGAACAAATTCAATTTTCTTTTATCGCATAAATTGTCAATTTGACATATGCTCAATATATACATCGAAACGTAACTCAAGTTCTTTAGAGTAAATCGATGGGGATTGTAATAAAAAAATATTGTAATCCCAGTTAGGCAAGTGCATTATGAATCCCAAAGGAAAATATATACTGATCCTTATCACTTTCTTTGATATACTAATCATTATCATATACTATTGATATAGTACTACTGTTCTTCAGTACTATTATTTTAGGGATTACATTGTGCGTTTCTTTGCACACGGTTCTTTGTTTCATGCCTATATTATGATATGTTGCTTTACTTTATGCAATACTTTGCAAAGTTAGATGTAGAAAATTGAATCATGTATATTATGAATAAAATTTGAATAATCTCAATTCATCGAGAGAAAATTTAAAAGTTAACATGCCAACGATGACATTCAGTCTTGTCCAATTAGAGATAGAAACTTTAAGACTAAAAGTCTAATTTAGGCGTAATAGCCTTTTATAAGGATATCTTGTAAATTTAAAAATAGACTAATCAAAGTCTATCTTGGATGGAGTCAAATCATTTTTGGCTCTTTTAATGGCTGCAATGATGAGATGTGTCATTTGACATATTCTTCCCATATGGTATGTCTTTAGTTGTAAATTCATTTTCGATGTTCTTGTTGGATATTGAAGATACTTTTCCAAAAAATCCACGTACTCGTATGATTCTTCATACTTAGTGTAAGTCGTAGCTAATTCTTTGCTAGCTTGTAATGTACGTATGAATAGTTCATTGATTTACAACAATGGCAGTGCTTCATTGCACATGACGTGTCCCCTAGATCATCTTTCAAATGGTACATTATTTCCACTTACTTTTGGATGATTATATGAATTTTACGTCCATGATAATTATTATTTGTTTTAGGGTTATTGCATTACTTTGCACATTTTGTTCCAAGAAATATCTTTTTCTTAGACCTTACATCGTCATTACCCTTTGTTTTCTCAGATATTTCATCGTCATTTCCCTTTGTTTTAGGGTGATTGTATTACTTTGCATAATTCGTTTCAGGGATTTTTTTTCAGACCTTACGTTGTCATTCAAGATATTGAAATTATATATTTATCTATTTACATAAAGCAGTTCGTATAAATATACCATGCTCAAGCCTTTGTTGGCTAAATAGGGGAATTTGGTACTCAAGTTCTTCAGAGCCCAATGTGTCAAAGTCAAACTGTGATGGTTAAACTATCTGTAAAATATAAGAAGAATAAAAAATATATTAGTTTCGCGGTCTATGACATTCACGATAACTAAAATAAACCAATATACTTTATGGAAACCCGATGCTTTGTGAAATTTCGTTATCACAATAAAATTTTTTGTTTCTCCATTTTTCATTGCATGTGAAGTTTAATGAAATTCCATTATCGTTGCTTTCTACACAATAAATAAGATATCCATGTTGAAAAATTTTCAATAAATAAAAATTGGATTTCAAGACCGAAATTTGCAATGGTCATATTTTTCTTGCTTCGTGAAAATACTTTTCCACATTATAGGTTTGTTACTTTTTCTTTATATTACGAAGCTCATGAAATTACATTATCAGAGCAGTGTTCAAAATAAATAATATGTTAAATAAAAAAATTATTTAACACTAATAAAATGAACATATAACGCTTCATGTTTCACATTTATATAAAATACTAATGCAATCAATTTTAATAGAGCATTATATCATATAAATAACTGAAACAAAATATAATGAAAGCAGAGCGTCAATATAAATATTACTTGTAAGTTTGCCAAATAAACTGCATATGAAGCGATTGCTTTATCTCCGTCTCCAAGTAGTCGTCACATATTGATCGCCGTATCGTAATTGCTATGCCACATAAAAACAAATAATATTCATATGATTAGTCACTTTAATCATATATATTTCACATTTACCATATAAATTAAATAATTTCATATGTTTTTCACATTTAAACAATATCGATATGAATAGCCACACAGTAAATATAAATTACTATATGGTAATTTCAAAAATTACCTTCAATTTTTCAATTTTTTTTTTTTTTATCCCAAAAAGAAAATTCTGTTTTTTTTCTTCGTGGGTCGGGTCAGCAGATCCGGGTCAGGCCCAACAAAACCGGGTCGGGTCAAGCTTCTGCCGACGAAACTCTGTCGGCAAAGATCTGAGGTTGCTTTTTCCCGACGAGCTGTCGTCGGTAGAAAACGGAATCGGATTCCTGTGCCTCCGGGCTGCTGTGCTGCTGTTGCGGCGTGGCTCGGGTGTCGTCGCAGCGGCGATCGGAGGAGCCGAGCGGCGATGGCCGATCGTCGGAGGTTGGAGTCGGCGGCGCGGGAGGTCGAATCGGAGGTTGGGTCGAGCGACGCCGATTGGAGGCCTTGGGTCGAAGGATTGGAGGCTAAGGCCGAGCGACGCCGATTGGGTCTAGCGGCGGCGGTGGTGCTGGGACGTGCTGAGTCGATCGAGGCTGGCGGCGCTGGGACGGGCGGGGTCGATCGAGGCTGGCGGCGCTGGGATGTCGTCGAGGGCGACTGGATCCGGGACGAACATGGGTGCCCAGAGCAGATTGCGTCGAAGTTGGAGAGGATCGATGGTGTCGATCTGGGTTTGGAACCAGATATGACGGGCGGCGCAGGTCGTCGGCCGAACTAGGTCGACGGCTTAGGGGGGGCGGTGGTGCTGGGTGGTCGATCTCGTCTGAGGTGGGCTGGCATAGGAGCAGGGCTGCTGCTACGGCGGCGAAGAGAAAAAAACATTTCTAGGGTTTTTTTCTTTTTCTTTTTTTTTCGGCAGATTTTTTCTGTTTTTTTTTTTTCATTTTTTCTTGGCTAAAAAAAATCTCAGCGAGTAAAGCTACGTGCTGATAACGTGTTGTAGAATAATTGGAATTGGTCTACTCATTTCATTGATAATCCCCTATATATAGGGTGAGTATTACAACGGTAATAGGAAATACATTAATGACAATAATGACTACATAATTATCTATCGTCTGTTACATTGACGAAGGCACATAATACATTTTTCCTTCAACAAAATTAAATGTATAACAATTTATATACCTAAATTATAACAAATATATAACAATTAAATTTATTAACAAATATATAACAAATATATAACAATTTATTTAATTAAAATTAAATATATAACAAATATATAACAATTTATATAATTAAAATAAAATATATAACAAATATATAACAATTTGTTAAAATTAAATTTATTAACAAATATATAACAATTTATATAATTAAAATTAAATATATAACAATTTATAAAATTAAACTAAATTGAAAAAAAAAAAATTTTACCGGATCTGAGCAGGAGGCCGGAGCAGGAGGGGAAGGAGGTCGGACGAGGAGGGGAAGGCGGAGGGGAAGGAGGAGGAGGAGGAGGAGGAGGCCGGAATTGGAGGAGTGTGGCGCCGCCGATTTGAGGAGGAGGAGGAGCAGCGTGGCGGAAACGAACGGGAGAGGGCCGGTTTGGAGCAGCAGTAGGAGGAGGAGGAGGAAGAGAGGAAAAAGTCGGCTAGGGTTCGACAGTTTCTGATTTATACCCGAAAGAATAGCCGACGATTAAAAAAGATTGTCGGCTATACTTTGAATGTCGTCGGCTATTCTTTGAATGTCGTCGGCTATACTTTAGGAGATCAGCAGCCGTCTGATCTGAGCCATCCAACGGCGGACAATGAAAAGGCGCGGATCGCAAGAGTTTAGCCGACGAATTCAAATATTTCGTCGGCTATACTTTGGAAAATCAGCAGCAGTTGGATCTGAGCCATCCAACGGCGGACAATAAGCAGATCGCAAGAGTTTAGCCGACGACATATAATTTTCGTTGGCTACACTGTTGGTCAAACCACTAAGTCAAACCTCTAAACGCTTTAAAACGGAAATTAGTCTAGTTAGACGACGGTTTTTTGCCTGACCTTCAACAGATAATAGTTTCAAATCGATGAGACGCAACTAATCGTTTAAAAATTTTCCTCAAAATATTTACCAAACGTCCTACCCATAGGAAAACGGAAGTAAAAAACAGTTAACCGCAACATTCGGCACACAGATTTTGTCAGAATCTTGTCATTTTTCAACCGTAGACGTATTTCATTATTTCGGTCATATCTTATTTGACGACATATTTGCATTTGAAGAGTGTACGTATAGTAACTATTTGAAACTATACATTCACTTAAACACTTAGTAAACAAGTTAAGCAACATTAGTGCATATGTTCCGATTTTGAATGTAAAAGTTTGGAAAATCTATTCCAACCGTCAGATATCACCGTTAAGATTAAATACATGTATGAAAAAAAATCCAACTACATCTGACAACGTTAAAGGCTCGATCGGGACGGTCAACCGGGTGAGTCAACCCTTTAATCGCTTAGAAATGGTAATTGGCCTGTCTAAATGACGTTTTTTTGCCTGACCTTCAACGGATAATAGTTTCAAATCGATGAGACGCAACTAATCGTATAAAAATTTTCCTCAAAATATTTACCGAACGTCAGGCTACCCATAGGAAAACGGAAGTAAAACACAGTTAACCGCAACATTCGGCACACAGATTTTGTCGGAATCTTGTCATTTTTCAACCGTAGACGTATTTCATTATTTCGGTCATATCTTATTTGACGACATATTTGCATTTGAAGAATGAAGCAATGGTTTGTCGATAGTGATAGAAAATAGAAGGTGATTTTTTTTTGTTTTTTTTTTTTAAATCATAGCCGACGAAATCAAACATAGTACTCGTCGGCTATTCTTTTGTCGTTTTCTGTCTAAAATAAAATATGTATTTTTCAATATAGTTTTGGCCGACGAAATCACGCATTTTTCGTCGGCTATAATTAGTATAGCCGACGAAAGAATGCATTTTTCGTCGGCTATTCTTTGAAAAAAATAAAAAAACCAGTGGTGTTACACCTCTCGTATTCGTATGTCCAGTTCATATATAACCAAAATTGAACATAAAAAAAAAAACAGAAACCCAACAGTCAACAAATTTCAAATTTTTTTAAGGGGTTTGGAACCCAGCCTATGCTGAGAGGCTCATCCCCACGCCCGTTCATTAGAAAAGAGTGGATTACAAATGAAAGGATTACATCATCTAAATTACTTAATCCGTCGGATTGTAATCGGAATCATCGGATGAGTCTTCTTCGGTTTCTGAATTGCTCGATAGGGGTAATCTATGTCGTTCCTCACTACTAGAGTCCTCGTTAGTTTCTTCATTTGGATCAACATCAACAAGTAGTGGCTCTTCACGTCGAATTCGCACCGGCGTGTCTAGGCGAATAAAAGAGGAGTCAGGAATACCGTTTGAATTGGGCTCTTGATACGCGGTGCCCCCTTCCTCCTTCTCTTCAGCCACTCCAAGTGTAGACGTCCGGTAAATGTTGCGATGGTGGATAGTGTTGACTACTTTCCACGGGTCACCCTTGGCGAGATCATCAAGATAAAACACTTGTTTCACCCATGTGGCTAAAACGAACGGGTCGTCCTCATACCATGATGTACTAGTGTTCACAGAAGTTATGCCGTATTGATCGGTTTTCATGCTCTGTGGCCGTGTGTCAAACCATCTACACTTGAAAAGGTGCACTTTCATGCCTTCCCCGTAATGCAGTTCCACAACTGAATAAGAAACACCGTAATAGTCAACTCCAACATCCCCACCATGTGCCATAACCCCTGAATTTTGTGTTTTCAGTCTGAGGTCTCTCTCTTCACATCGAAATAACACACCATTCACCTTGCACGTCGCATAAACTTTTGAATAGACCGGCCTCATCGCTAAAAGTCTGAGTTCGTGCGACCAATTTGGGTGATTATCATTTTGAATAAGGTCCATCTGCAACCATCAGAATCAACTATAAATATGAATAAATATACACAATAATATATAAACACATATAGAATAGTGTTAAAGTTACGTACCCAGCGGCCGAAATACTCTGCAAATGTCCGGTTGTGGTAATCGACATCACCTCGTACTTGTTCACAGTGTAGATGTATGTTCTTCCAAAACTGATTAGTACCCACCAATGTGCAATGGCTACCTCATAATCTTTCAACTTGTAGGAAACTGGCATGTTTCTACCGAGTACAACATCGTCGGAGAGTATGGAAAGATTGAACTGTGAAGGTACATCTTCCGGTATGCTTTCCTGTAACGCTCCTAAATACACCTTCATGTAGGTGATGCACTCGTGCGCAATATATGCTTCAGCTATACATCCTTCAGGTGCGGATCTGTTTTGGACAAAACCACCGTATTGTCCAAGTTGCCTATAAATCAAGTTTTTAAAGTGTTATGATAATACATTAACACTATATCACATATATTGATGAGGAAATTAACATAAGGTGTAAAATACGTACCTTTCCATCGGATACATCCAAGTGAAGTGCACAGGACCGGTAAGCAACAACTGCCGAGGAAGATGGATCATGAGGTGAGGCATGATGTCGAAAAAATTTGGAGGAAATATCATCTCAAATTTACACATGATATGAACGATGTCTTGTTGCATTTCCCGGAGGTCATATTTTCTCACTTCCCGTGTGCATACCTTCTGGAAAAATCTTGCCAGGGCTACTAACGGCTCCACAACGTGACGGGGAAGGAACGGTCGAATGAAAACAGGGAAGAGACGTTGTAGCAGGATATGATTGTCATGACTTTTCAACCCGTAAAGATTGTTGAATTGTTTGTTCACACACTTGGCTATATTTCCAGCAAAGCCGGAAGGATACTTGGCCCGACTTATCCAATGGAAAATTTCTGATTTATGCTCAGGCTTGACGGTGTAAGGAGCTTGAGGCATTTTTCTCTTTCCTTGTTTCAACCATAGTTGTTTTCTGATATTCAAGTTTTGCAGATCAGTGCGAGCCTTAGTACAGTCTTTCGTCTTCCCCTCCAAGTTCAGCGTTGTGCCCACCACACTTTCAGAAACATTTTTTTCTATGTGCATAACGTCTAGGAAGTGACGGATCAGCAACTCACACTAGTACGGGAGTTCTCACAATATGCTCTTATGTGTCCAGAATTTTTACTCCTCAGGCCTTTCAGGTATTTCCGCTACAATGTCGGGATGATTGCTGAGGGGCCCAAAATCGTACTCATTAAGCACTGCTAAAATTTCTCTTCCCGTCCATCTTCTGGGGGGACCACCGTGTTCTTCGGTTCCGTCAAATGCGGCGGACTCGTAACGCCAGTGGTGATCCGCCGGAAGGAACACACGATGACCCATTCTGCATATCTTGTTGCAATGAGGGGTGCTCCCATAATCGCTGAGGCACTCTGGACAAGCCAGCTTGTATCCCCTAACAACGCTGCCCGACAACATCCCATAAGCAGGAAAATCACTTATGGTACCAATAACCATGGCATGCATCTGAAACGTCTCCTCCTTGTACTTGTCAAAAATGGGATGACCAACGTCCCACAATACCTTAAGCTCTTCAATCAATGGTCTCATATACACATCGAGACATTTTCCTTTGTAACCAGGCCCCGGAATCAACAACGTCTACATATTATATTCCTTTTTCATGCACATCCACGGAGGAAGGTTGTAAGGTACCAAAACCACCGGCCATATACTGTATGAAAGACTCATGGTGCCGAAAGGGTTGAACCCGTCGGTTGAGAGCCCGAGCTTGACGTTTCTGACATCTGACGCAAAATGAGGAAACTCATTGTTTATATGCTTCCAAGCCGCTCCGTCAGAGATGTGTGTCATGATATCTGCGTCTCCCGCGTCCTGCTCACCGTGTCATCTCATAGCTTTTGCGGTGGTTTCTGACATGTACAACCGCTCAAGCCTATCTCTCAACGGAAAATACCGAAGCACTTTCACAGGTTTCCTATTGCCTGCTCCCGTCAACTTATATCGGTCAGACTGACATATCGGACATGCTTCAAGGCTAGCAAGGTCATTCCCTTCTGCATCTTTACCCCAGAAGAGAACGCAGTCAAATGCGCATGCATGGATCTTAATGTAGGAAAGCCCTAGATCTTTGAGGATACTTCGGACCTTACGGTGATTGGTAGGATTAGGATGACCCTCCTCCAACAACGAAGAAGTGTACTGTAGATATTCATCCACTTGCCTGATAGTCGATTTTGTCTCGACTTTAATCCTCATTACCTCCATCACACTTTGAAGAACTGTCTTCTCAGAACTTGAAGACACAGGGGTCTGTTGCAATGCAATCAGTTTGTTGTACTTGTCAAAGGCAGCAGTGTTGACAACTTGTGGGAAGGGCAGCACCGGGTCATGCATATATTTTTCCCCACGTACACCGCTTTCAAAAGGAAACACGTCGTTGACGAATGCCATTGTTGGATCGTTGGATGTACTACTATTGCCCGCCTAAAAAAACTGCCCATGATTATGCGATCCATCTAATGATGGCTCACCGTGATATATCCAACTTTTGTACTTCGGTCAAAACCCATTACTCTTTAGGTGCTACCATACTGTCCTAATCGGAAATCGACACATATCACTGCGACAATTACATTTCTTGCACGGGCAATAATGGTAATCATTCCCGTTTGCATTTTCCTCGACGAACTGCAAAAAATTCACAACTCCTGTAGTGTATCGTCGGTCATGCCTTGAAAGCGAAATCCAACTCTTATCCAGATCCATATATAGCCTGATAATAATATATATGTATAACTTTAATTAATAAGAAATTAATTAACACATACATATATATATATATATAAATCCTTAATAATTAATTACATTACAGTATATATTATTATCAACATCAACTCATATATATATATATATATACCATTAATTAACAACCATTATTTAAGTTACACTATATATCAACCATTATTTAAGTTAATTAATTACACTATATATCAACAACTATTAATTACACTATATGTCAACAACTATTAATTAACATATATATATATATATATATATATATATTTTAACACTAATTAAAATAACATCAAATTAAAACACATATATAATTAAACTAAAACTCAAAATCAACATATATACATACATTCTAACACTAAAACAACAACAAATTAAACAAAAAATCACTTAATAAATCAAAATCACTAAAACTCAAAATCAACTCAACTAAAACTCAAAATCAACTCAATTAAAACTCAAAATCAACATATATACATACATTCTAACACTAAAACAACAACAAAACAAAAAATCACTTACTAAATCAAAATCACTAAAACTCAAAATCAACTCAACAAAAACTCAAAATCAACATATATACACATGTGCGTACCTATATATAGCTCCACAATGTAAGAGAGGACGGATTTCAACAATACCCACAGATTTTTCACTCTTTCTCCCGTTTTTCCCTTTTTTTTTTAAATGAGCAGCTGCTGCCCAGATCTGAAAATATATAGACTTATAGCCGACGAAAATGTCAACTTCGTCGGCCATACTTCCAAAAATTTTCGTCGGCTAATGTTTCGGAGAAAGGCCGACGAAAATACAAATCGTCGGCTGAAATATGAATATAGCCGACGATTTTTTGAAAATACCAACGAAAAAAGGTTTCGTCGGCTATGGTTAAACTATGGCCGACGATTTTTTTTTTTTTTTTACCGACGAAAAATAAAATCTTCGGCTATTCCTTAGAATTACCGACGAAAATTTTAATTCGTCGGCCGTTTTTTTTTTTCGTCGGGAAAACCCTTTTTTCTGGTAGTGCTCGTGCATTTTCTCATTTGAAACCCCTTTTGGCAAACTTATCATATGTGTCAAAAGTATCAGACTTAGATGCAAGAAACATAACCCAAGTGAACCGAGAGAAATCATCAACAATAACAAGAGTATATTTCGCACCATTTAAGCTAAGAGTCTTAACGGGTCCTACCAAATCCATATGCAAGAGTTCTAACACATTAGAGGTGGGTTGAGCATTAAGAGCAGAGTGTGGAGAGCATGTAAGCTTACCAATTTTACATTCTCCACACATACCTGAAGCTTTCCCGGAAAGCTTAGGGAGATCTCTAGCTACTTCCTTGGTTGATAGCTTGATGATGTCCTGATGGTTCAAATGGCAAAGACGTCTGTGCCAAAGATCAAGGGGCTGCTCACCAATTTGTGCACGAAAGCATAGTTGAGGCTTGAACTCCTTTCGAGCCATGATACAATAGCAATTGTCCTTGGTCCTTTCTCCTTGCATGACGCTCATCCCCATCCCATTTAGAACCAGACATTTGATCTTGTCAAAGATGACACAGTCGTTCTCATCAACTACCTGACTAACACTCAGTAAGCATACTTCTAAACCTTTGACGAGAAGGACATTCTTTAGTTCCGGGAGACCTGGAGCCCTTACTGTCCCTTTACCAATGATTTCTGAATTTGCTTCATCCCCGAATGTAACGCAGCCAACTGGATAGACATCATCCCTTGATACGAACCACTTGGGATCGCCAGTCATGTGAGCCGAGCATCCACTGTCAACATACCAGGAATTGGATTTCCGAGCTGACAAGGCAGTGAGTGCAACATTGCAATAACCTCTTATTCTATGCGGAGTTTTTGGCTTCAGAACAGTTCGGCTAAGAAAACAGACTCTAACAACATTACTATCTGAGTCTGAATCATACTCATCCTCATCATTGTGATCTTCTACTTGAGCAGGCTGCTCCTGAGACTTGGACTTGGTCTTTGGAGCCCAGATTTTCTTGCTAGACGAATCCCTAGGGTTAGGGTTAGCAAGAGATTGAACAATCTTCACAAGTTCCTTGAGAGAGTTCTCAATGGAATCCTTGAGAGATGTCAGAACTTCATTCTCAGTATTCTGAGCAGGGCCTTCATTTTTCAGCTTGTAGCAATATGGTCGAATATGACCCATAACACCACAATGATGGCATTTTGGAACAAACTTGGTCTTGGTCTCTTTGGACTTGGAGACTTCCTCCTTGGGGGACTTCACCATCTTCTTTTTGTTCTTCTTGCTTGATTTTGAGTGATTAACGATCTCAAAACCTAGACCACTCTTGTCATGACCAGGCTTTCCCATATTAACAATTTCTTTGAGCTTATCCGACCCAACAGAGAACTTCTTATATTCCTTCTTCCAATCTTCTAGCTGCAGCTTCAAAGTGGCCTTCTCGGAGGAGAGGTTGCTGGTCAAGGCATCCTTAAGTCTCAGACTTTCTTCAAGAGACTCCTTCTCCTTTATCAAGGCTGACTTGTCGGCCTTCCACTTCTTCTTCTGGAACTGCAGCTTGTCTTGTAATTCCTTGACATGGTTCCCACTCTTGGTAAGCTCGTTTGACAAGGCCTCAAACTTGTCAAGCATGGACTTAGATGCAATATGCAAATCAGAATATGCATTGTGAAGCTCTTCATCATGTTGAGCTTCGTTATCATCATCTATATCAGAGTTTGAAGCATTGGCAAGCTTAACCGATGCAATGAATGCAACAGTCTCCTTCTCTTCCTCTTGGTCAGAGGAAGGTTCAGACTCACTGTCCGACCAAGTGGCCTTAAAAGCCTTTTGCTTCGTTCTGTTTGCACATTCAGCTGCCTTATGGCCAACACCACCACACTCGAAACACTTATCATTCTGAGGAAAGTTTCTGGGTTTGAAGGTAGATCTGGGATTTCTAGGGTTACTGGTTTCCCCTTGTCGTGGATATTTAGTATTGGTTGTAGCCCCCTTTTGGTTAAACCTAGGATTAAACCCAGGGTTCCTCTTCTCCCTAAGAATCCTCTCCAATTTTTTGGTTAAGAGAGCAAACTCTTCCACCGAACTATCACCTGACACAGACTCTTCCTCTACTTCCTCTTTAACTACAGTAAAGGCTAAGGATCTATCCTTTTTAGAGGATTTCCTCTTGGCTTCAAAATTTTTGAGGTTTCCTACAAGCTCTTCTAAGGTGTAAGTGGTCAAGTCTCTAGCTTCTTCTATGGCAATCTGTTTTGACTCAAAACTAGGTGGTAAGGCCCTTACAAAATTTTGAACCATACATTGAGGATCAATAGGATGATCTAAACTATGGCAATGATTTGTAATGGCAAGAATACGTCCAAGAAAAGCTTCTACAGTTTCATCCTCACTCATTTTCAACTCCTCAAACTCATGAAGTAAAGATCTGATACTTTGTTCCTTTACCTTGTTTGTGCCTTCATGAGCGGTGGCCAAGATTTGCCATGCATCTCGGGCAAGGGTGCAGTTGATGATCCTTCGACAAACGTCTTCGGATACTGCCATGAAGAGGTTGTTCAAAGCCCTCATATTAGCTTTGGTTTCCAACCTTTCATCTAGAGTCCATTGGTCTCGGGGCTTTGGAATGGAAGGTGCAGTTTCTGTTTTCACCGTCATAGGGACTGAATACCCAAACTCAACTGCTTCCCATTGTCTTCCATCGTCCTGGGACGAGAGGAAAGTAAACATCATAATTTTCCAATCCGAATACCCTTTCCCATTGAAAAAGGGAGGAAAATTCAGTGAGGAACCGAATCTGTGGTCCATTTCCCTCTAAGAGGATCTCACCAGCAAGCTGGTGGCCGCTCTGATACCACTTGAAGGTCCTAGAGGGGGGGGGGGGGGAGGGGGGGGGGGGGTGAATAGGACTCTTTGTAACTTTTTCGTTATGTGTTGTAATTCGAGGCTAGCAAGGAGTTGTGCTATCCCGATTCACAATTTGCTACGATTATGTAAGTAATGAAAAATGTTGCTGAAAGTAAAAACAATACAGAGATGTTTTTCTTTAACGCAAAAACCCTGAACTCAGGGAAGAAAACTGCGTGCCCTTATCCGAAGGACAAACCTTTCCACTATGTGATTCGTAGACTTATACAAGAATAGAGCCTGGGATACCAGACCTTGTTGTTATCCTGTTCTATGACTCTACCTAGTCTAACTAGAACGCTCTCCCATCTTGTCCCCTAAGTCCTCACACATGAAAGGGATACAAGAGCTTCAGTCAGACCTTAACTACTCCCTAGCTAACTCTGCTTTGTGAACTCTTGGGGTCGTTGCACCTCCAATCACAATCTCATGTATTGGAATGCAAATGCTTTATGAATTTTGAAAAACGGTTTTTGATTTCTCAAGCTCTAAGATTTATAATCACTAGGAAGACTTAGAGCAGTAGAGAGTAAGAACACAGCCAAGCTGATATTCTTCAATAATAACAAAAAAACAAATAAAATTGACCACCAAGCAAAATCACTTTACTTGGTATTTATAGGCAAGTGTGAATTGCTAAGAGAGCAATACGCATGCCAATGGATTCAGAAGGTTTGGACTGATGTGTTTGGCTTAGATGTTGTTGAAATCCTTTGTAGTACAAAGCCAAGCACAAAAGAACAAAACCAACTTTCCAAAAATGGCTAGTTTTTCATAAGAGGGAAAAATGTTTTGCAAAAAGCATTCTAAAAAAATGTCAACAATATGAAAAGGCAAAACAGCTTCCTTCTAGGATCATACAGCCTACTATCAACTGCATAGGTAAGTGTATCACAAACCAAGCATAAACAAATGGACCTTGAAAACATGAAGGTCACGGGTTGAAGAATTCCTTCACCCCACTACCAGAAAAAAGGGCTTTGCCGACGAAAAAAAAAAAACGGCCGACGAAACAATTTTTTCGTCGGCTATTCCGAAGAATGGCTGACGAAAATTTTTGTCGTCGCAAAAAAAAACATTTCGTCGGCTATTCCCATAGAATGGCCGACGATTTTTTATTTCGTCGCTAAAAATGAAAAATCGTCGGCTATTCTACAAGAATGGCCGACGATTTTTTCTTTCGTCCCTAAAATTTTTTTTTCGTCGGCTATACCCCTATAATGGCCGACGATTTAAAGTTTTCGTCGGCTATACAAATTTTGGAAGAATGGCCGACGAAGTTGACAATTTCGTCGGCTATAACTCTTTATATTTTCAGATCTGGACAGAAGCTGCTCATTTAAAAAAAAACGGAAAAAAACGGGAGAAAGAGTGAAAAATCTGCGGGTATTGTTGAAATCCGTCCTCTCTTACATTGTGGAGCTATATATAGGTACGTATATGTGTATATATGTTGATTTTGAGTTTTAGTTGAGTTGATTTTGAGTTTTAGTGATTTTGATATAGTAAGTGATTTTTTGTTTTGTTGTTGTTTTAGTGTTAGAATGTATGTATATATGTTGAATTTGAGTTGTAGTTGAGTTGATTTTCAGTTAGAGTATAATTATGTGTTTTAATTTAATAATGTTATTTTAATTAGTGTTAAAATATATATAAATATGTTAATTAATGGTTGTTCATAGTGTAATGAACTTAAATAATGGTTGTTAATTAATGGTATATATATATATGAGTTGATGTTGATAATAATATATATTGTAATGTCGATTAGTGTTAATTAATTTATTATTAATTAAAGTTATACATATATATTATTATCAGACTATATATGGATCGAGATAAGAGTTGGATTTCGCTTCCAAGACATGACCGACGATACACTACAGGAGTTGTGGATTTTTTGCAGTTCGTCGAGGAAAATGCAAACGGGAATTACCATTATTGCCCGTGCAAGAAATGTAAGTGTCGCAGTGATATGTGTCGATTTCCGATTAGGATAGTATGGGAGCACCTAAAGAGTAATGGGTTTTGGCCGAAGTACACACGTTGGATATATCATGGTGAGCCATCATTAGATGGATCGCATGATCATGGGTAATATTTTGAGGCGGGCAGTAGTAGTACATCCAACGATCCAACAATGGCATTCGTCAACGACGTGTTTCCTTTTGAAAGCGGTGTACGTGGGGAACAATATATGCAGGACCCGGTGCAGCCGTTCCCACAAGTTGTCAACACTGCTGCCTTTGACAAGTACAACAAACTGATTGCATTGCAACAGACCCCTGTGTCTTCAAGTTCTGAGAAGACAGTTCTTCAGAGTGTGATGGAGGTAATGAGGATTAAAGTCTAGACAAAAGGGAGCATCAGGCAAGTGGATGAATATCTACAGTACACTTCTTCGTTGTTGGAGGAGGGTCATCGTAATCCTACCAATCACCGTCAGGTCCGAAGTATCCTCAAAGATATAGGGCTTTCCTACATTAAGATCCATGCATGCGCATTTGACTGCGTTCTCTTCTGGGGTAAAGATGCAGAAGGGAATGACCTTGCTAGCCTTGACGCATGCCCGATATGTCAGTCTGACCGATATAAGTTGACGGGAGAAGGCAATAGGAAACCTGTGAAAGTGCTTCTGTATTTTCCGTTGAGAGATAGGCTTGAGCGGTTGTACATGTCAGAAACCACCGCAAAAGCTATGAGGTGGCACCGTGAGCGGGACGCGGGAGACGCAGATATCATGACACACATCTCTGACAGAGCGGCTTGGAAGCATATAAACATTTTGCGTCAGATGTCAGAAACGTCAGGCTCGGGCTCTCAACCGACGGGTTCAACCCTTTCGGCACCATGAGTCTTTCATACAGTATATGGCCGGTGGTTTTGGTACCTTACAACCTTCCTCCGTGGATGTGCATGAAGAAGGAATATAATATGTTGACGTTGTTGATTCCGGGGCCTGGTTACCCAGGGAAATGTCTCGATGTGTATATGAGACCATTGATTGAAGAGCTTAAGGTATTGTGGGACGTTGGTCATCCCACTTTTGACAAGTACAAGCAGGAGACGTTCCAGATGCATGCCATGGTTATTGGTACCATAAGTGATTTTCCTGCTTATGGGATGTTGTCGGGCAGCGTTGTTAGGGGATACAAGGCTTGTCCAGAGTGCCTCAGCGATTATGGGAGCACCCCTCATTGCAACAAGATATGCCGAATGGGTCATCGTGTGTTCCTTCCGGCGGATCACCACTGGCGTTATGAGTCCGCCGCATTTGATGGAACGGAAGAACACGGTGGTCCTCCCAGAAGATGGACGGGAAGAGAAATTTTAGCAGTGCTTAATGAGTACGATTTTGGGCCCCTCAGCAATCATCCCGACATTGTAGCGGAAATACCTGAAAGACCTGAGCAGTACAAATTCTGGACACATAAGAGCATATTGTGGGAACTCCCGTACTGGTGTGAGTTGCTGATCCGTCACTTCCTAGACGTTATGCACATAGAAAAAAATGTTTCTGAAAGTGTGGTGGGCACAACGCTGAACTTGGAGGGGAAGACGAAAGACGGTCCTAAGGCTCGCACTGATCTGCAAAACATGAATATCAGAAAACAACTATGGTTGAAACAAGGGAAGAGAAAAATGCCTCAAGCTCCTTACACCGTCAAGCCTGAGCATAAACCAGAAATTTTCCATTGGATAAGTCGGGCCAAGTATCCTTCAGGCTTTGCTGGAAATATAGCCAAGTGTGTGAACAGACAATTCAACAATCTGTACGGGTTGAAAAGTCATGACAATCATATCCTGCTACAACGTCTCTTCCCTGTTTTCATTCGACCGTTCCTTCCCCGTCACGTTGTGGAGCCGTTAGTAGCGTTGGCAAGATTTTTCCCGAAGGTATGCACACGGGAAGTGAGAAAATCTGACCTCCGGGAAATGCAACCAGACATCGTTCATATCATGTGTAAATTTGAGATGATATTTCCTCCAAATTTTTTCGACATCATGCCTCACCTCATGATCCATCTTCCTCGGCAGTTGTTGCTTACCGGTCCTGTGCACTTCACTTGGATGTATCCGATGGAAAGGTACGTATTTTACACCTTATGTTAATTTCCTCATCAATATATGTGATATAGTGTTAATGTATTATCATAACACTTTAAAAACTTGATTTATAGGCAACTTGGACAATACGGTGGTTTTGTCCAAAACAGATCCGCACCTGAAGGATGTATAGCTGAAGCATATATTGCGCACGAGTGCGTCACCTACATGAAGCTGTATTTAGGAGCGTTACAGAAAAGCATACCGGAAGATGTACCTTCACAGTTCAATCTTTCCATACTCTCCGACGATGTTGTACTCGGTGGAAACATGCCAGTTTCCTACAAGTTGAAAGATTATGAGGTAGCCATTGCACATTGGTGGGTACTAATCAACTGTCCAGAAGTTCAGTTTTGGAAGGACATACATCTACGCTGTGAAGGAGTAGCATGTGATCTCGATTACCACAACCAGACATTCGCAGAGTATTTCGGCCGCTGGGTACGTACCCTTAACACTATTCTATACGTGTTCATATATTATTGTGTATATTTATTCATATTTATAGTTGATTCTGATGGTTGCAGATGGACCTTGTTGAAAATGATAATCACCCAAATTGGTCGCACGAACTCAGACTTTTAGCGAGGAGGCCGGTCTATTCAAAAGTTTATGCGACGTGCAAGGTGAATGGTGTGTTATTTCGATATGAAGACAGAGACCTCAGACTGAAAACACAAAATTCAGGGGTTATGGCACATGGTGGGGATGGTGGAGTTGACTATTACGGTGTTCTCCATTCAGTTGTGGAACTGCATTACGGGGAAGGCATGAAAGTGCACCTTTTCAAGTGTAGATGGTTTGACACACGGCCGCAGAGCATGAAAACCGATCAATACGGCATAACTTCTGTGAACACTAGTACATCATGGTATGAGGACGACCCGTTCGTTTTAGCCACATGGGTGAAACAAGTGTTTTATCTTGATGATCTCGCCAAGGGTGACCCGTGGAAAGTAGTCAACACTATCCACCATCGCAACATTTACCGTGCGTCTACACTTGGAGTGGCTGAAGAGAACGAGGAAGGGGGCACCGCGTATCAAGAGCCCAACTCAAACGGTATTCCTGACTCGTCTTTTATTCGCCTAGACACGCCGGTGCGAATTCGACTTGAAGAGCCACTGCTTGTTGATGTTGATCCAAATGAACAAACTAACGAGGACTCTAGTGGTGAGGAAAGACATAGATTACCCCTATCGAGCAATTCAGAAACCGAAGAAGACTCATCCGATGATTCCGATTACAATCCGACGGATTAAGTAATTTAAATGATGTAAGTCTTTCATTTGTAATCCACTCGATCATTTCTAATAAACGGGCGTGGGGATGAGCCTCCCAGCTAGGCTGGGTTCCAAACCCCTTAAAAAAAATTTGAAATATGTTGACTGTTGGGTTTCTGGCTTTTTATGTTCAATTTTGGTTATATGTGAACAGGACATCGGAATAGGAGAGGTGTAAAACCACTGATTTTTTTGGTTTTTTTCAGAGAATAGCCGACGAAAATGCATTATTTCGTCGGCCATTACAATAATGGCCAATTTTTCGTCGGCTATTCTCACAATGGCCGACGAAAAATTCATTATTTCGTCGGCCATAAGTTTTTTTAAAAATAAATATTTTATTTTTGACCGAAAACGACAAAAGAATAGCCGACGAGTACTAGGTTTTATTTCGTCGGCTATGATTAAAAAAAAAAAACAAAAAAAGAGCAGCTTTCATTTTCTATCACTATCGACAAACCATTGCTTTATCCTTAAAATGCAAATGTGTCGTGAAATAAGATATGACCGAAATATTGAAAAACGTCTACGGTTGAAAAATGAGAAGATTCCGACAAAATCTGTGTGCCGAATATTGCGGTTAACTGTTTTTTACTGCCGTTTTCCTATGGGTAGCCTGACGGTCGGTAAATATTTTGAGGAAAATTTTTATACGATTAGTTGCATCTCATCGATCTGAAACTATTCTCTGTTGAAGATCAGGCCAAAAAACGTCATTTAGACGGGCCAATTTCCGTTTTAAAGCGTTTAGAGGTTTGACTTTGCAGTTTGACCGTCCCGATCGAGCCTTTAACGTTGTCAGATGTAGTTGGATTTTTTTTCATACATGTTTTTTATCTTAACGGTGATATCTGACGGTTGGAATAGATTTTTCAAACTTTTAGATTTAAAATCGGAACATATGCACTAATGTTCCTTAACTTGTTTACTAAGTGTTTAAGTGAATGTATAGTTTCAAATAGTTACTATACGTAGACTCTTCAAATGCAAATGTGTCGTGAAATAAGATATGACCGAAATATTGAAAAACGTCTACGGTTGAAAAATGAGAAGATTCCGACAAAACCTGTGTGCCGAATGTTGCGGTTAGCTGTTTTTTACTTCCGTTTTCCTATGGGTAGCCTCACGGTCGGTAAATATTTTGATGAAAATTTTTATACGATTAGTCGCGTCTCATCGATTTGAAACTATTCTCTGTTGAAGATAAGGCCAGAAAACATCATTTAGACAGGCCAATTTCCGTTTTAATTTATAGGGTTTAGAGGTTTGACTTCGTAGTTTGACCAAAGTATAGCCGACGAAATATTTGATTTCGTCGGCTAAACTCTTGCGATCCGCTTATTGTCCGCCGTTGGATGGCTCAGATCCAACGGCTGTGATTTTCCAAAGTATAGCCGACGAAATATTTAATTTCGTCGGCTAAACTCTAGCGATCCGCTTATTGTCCGCCGTTGGATGGCTTAGATCCAACGGCTGTGATTTTCCAAAGTATAGCCGACGAAATATTTAATTTCGTCGGCTAAACTCTAGTGATCCGCGCCTTTTCATTGTCCGCCGTTGGATGGGGGAGATCGGACGGCTGCTGAGCGCCTAAACTATAGCCGACGATATTCAAAGAATAGCCGACGAGTTCATATATTTCGTCGGCTATTCTTAAGTATAGCCGACGAATTAAAGCATCTCGTCGGCTATTCTTAAGTATAGCCGACGAAATCTTTTTAATTCGTCGGCTATACTATCGGGTATAAGTTTGTTGCAGCCGAACCCTAGCCTCCATTTGCTGCATATTTCCAAATCCTCCACCGCTCGCCTCCAACCGATCCTCCGCCGCTCGCCTCGTCGGCCTCCTCCCTCTTCCTCCTCCAATCCGGCAACCCCCTCCTCCCTCTTCCTCCTCCAATCCGGCAGCTCCCTCTCCCTCTTCCAAAACATTTCCGGCCGGCCCTCCCTCTTCCTCCTCCAATCCGGCCTGTCCCTTCTCCGGCGTGTCCCTCCTCCGGCCCAGCCTCCTCAAATCCGGCCGGCCTCCTCCTCCCTTCCATTTTCGGCAGTAAGTTTTTTTTTTTTTTTCATTTATGTTAATTAATGTTAATTTAGATATAATTTAGGTATTTATGTTAATTTATGTATAATTTAGATATTTATGTTAATTTATGTATAATTTAGGTATAATTTACGTATTTATGTTAATTTAGGTAAATTTTAGGTATTTATGTTAATTTAGATAATTGTTTTTAAATTTATTTTAATTGTATAATTTAGGTGTAATTGTATAATTTATACGTATAAATTGGTTTTTTAATTATATAAATTGATAACTTAATTGTATAATTTAGCTTAATTATATATATAGCTTAATTATATTTAATTAGAATTTGTTATTTAATATAATATAATTTAATATGTTAGTATATAAATTGTTATATTAAAATATGTTAGTATTATTGGTTATTATATTAATTAGAATTTGTTATTTAATATAATATAATTTAATATCAATTAATGTATTAATGCCTCGGGCTTTAGATGGCCGATGCATTAAGAAACCTATTCGGAGGCCGTCGTGCCGGCAGATCTAGAGGTTCTAGAAATTCCGCTGGTTCCGCAGACTCCGAGAGGACCGCTAGCCAGCCTGAGAGGACCACCAGCCAGCCGCGGAGGAGTGTAGATTCATTCCAGCCGCAGAGGACTGTGGATGCAGCCCAGCCGCGACGGAGTATGAGTGCTCGGCACCAGACCCTTCTCTAGGCGGGGCGGCCGTCGAGCACTTCACTTCCGCATGTCGGTCCCTCTGTGGCTCCGAGGTTCAGTCGGCAGCTATTTCACGAGGACACAGCTACCGACGTTCCTCAGGTTCGTATGCCTGACGTTCATCGGGAGCCGATGCCGAGTCCGACTCAGTCTGCTGCTGACTCGACTGAGGCTCCTACTCTCCCAAACCAGCTCTTCCTCCCGTACAACATTCCGGCGATACCGGATGTCGACTATCAGGGTGTGCCCATATGGCCTGATATGCCTCAGTACGTGAGTGCTGCGGAGGCATACCAGCACCAGCCATTTGAGAACCCTGACCACCTTATTTCGGCGAGGAGAAAAGGAAAGTCGACAGACGAGTCATCCAGTTCATGTAACATTTGATTTTATTAATTAAATGTTTTATTAAAATTAACGCACTAATATTTAATTTTATTAACCAATCGTCGTTTTTGTGATAGGGACAGCCGCTAGCAGTTCACGGAGGAATACGAGAGGTGTATATATTGTAATGTAATTAATTATTAAAGATTTATATATATATATATATATATATATATGTATGTGTTAATTAATTTCTTATTAATTAAAGTTATATATATATATATATATATTATTTTCAGGCTATATATGGATCCGGATAAGAGTTGGATTTCGCTTCCAAGGCATGACCGACGATACACTACAGGAGTTGTGAATTTTTTTGCAGTTCGTCGAGGAAAATGCAAACGGGAATGAATACCATTATTGCCCGTGCAATAAATGTAGGTGTCGCAGTGATATGTGTCGATTTCCGATTAGGACAGTATGGGAGCACCTAAAGAGTAATGGGTTTTGGCCGAAGTAGACACGTTGGATATATCACGGTGAGCCATCATTAGATGGATCGCATGATCATGGGCAGTTTTTTTAGGCGGGCAGTAGTAGTACATCCAACGATCCAACAATGGCATTCGTCAATGACGTGTTTCCTTTTGAAAGTGGTGTACGTGGGGAACAATATATGCATGACCCGGTGCAGCCCTTCCCACAAGTTGTCAACACTGCTGCCTTTGACAAGTACAACAAACTGATTGTATTGCAACAGACCCCTGTGTCGTCAAGTTCTGAGAAGACAGTTCTTGAAAGTGTGATGGAGGTAATGAGGATTAAAGTCGAGACAAAATCGACTATCAGGCAAGTGGATGAATATCTACAGTACAGTTCTTCGTTGTTGGAGGAGGGTCATCGTAATCCTACCAATCACCGTAAGGTCCGAAGTATCCTCAAAGATCTAGGGCTTTCCTACATTAAGATCCATGCATGCGCATTTGACTGCGTTCTCTTCTGGGGTAAAGATGCAGAAGGGAATGACCTTACTAGCCTTCCGATATGTCATTCTGACCGATATAAGTTGACGGGAGCAGGCAATAGGAAACCTGTGAAAGTGCTTCGGTATTTTCCGTTGAGAGATAGGCTTGAGCGGTTGTACATGTCAGAAACCACCGCAAAAGCTATGAGATGGCACGGTGAGCGGGACTTGGGAGACATAGATATCATGACACACATCTCTGATGGAGCGGCTTGGAAGCATATAAACAATGAGTTTCCTCATTTTGCGTCAGATGTCAGAAACGTCAGGCTCGGGCTCTCAACCGACGGGTTCAACCCTTTCGGTACCATGAGTCTTTCATACAGTATATGGCCGGTGATTTTGGTACCTTACAACCTTCCTCCGTGGATGTGCATGAAGAAGGAATATAATATATTGACGTTGTTGATTCCGGGGCCTGGTTACCCAGGGAAATGTCTCGATGTATATATGAGACCATTGATTGAAGAGCTTAAGGTATTGTGGGACGTTGGTCATCCCACTTTTGACAAGTACAAGGAGGAGACGTTCAAGATGCATGCCATGGTTATTGCTACCATCAGTGATTTTTCTGCTTATGAGATGTTGTTGGGCAGCGTTGTTAGGGGATACAAGGCTTGTCCAGAGTGCCTCAGGGATTATGGGAGCACCCCTCATTGCAACAAGATATGCAGAATGGGTCATCGTGTGTTCCTTCCGGTGGATCACCACTGGCGTTACGAGTCTGCCGCATTTGATGGAACCGAAGAACACAGTGGTCCTCCCAGAAGATGGACGGGAAGAGAAATTTTAGCAGTGCTTAATGAGTACGATTTTGGGTCCCTCAGCAATCATCCCGATATTGTAGCGGAAATACCTGAAAGACCTGAGGAGTACAAATTTTGGACACATAAGAGCATATTGTGGGAACTCCCGTACTGGTGTGAGTTGTTGATCCGTCACTTCCTAGACGTTATGCACATAGAAAAAAATGTTTCTGAAAGTGTGGTGGGCACAACGCTGAACTTGGAGGGGAAGACGAAAGACGGTACTAAGGCTCGCACTGATCTGTAAAACATGAATATCAGAAAACAACTATGGTTGAAACAAGGGAAGAGAAAAATGCCTCAAGCTCCTTACACCGTGAAGCCTGAGCATAAATCAGAAATTTTCCATTGGATAAGTCGAGCCAAGTATCCTTCAGACTTTGCTGGAAATATAGCCAAGTGTGTGAACAGACAATTCAACAATCTTTACGGGTTGAAAAGTCATGACAATCATATCCTGCTACAACGTCTCTTCCCTGTTTTCATTCGACCGTTCCTTCCCTGTCACGTTGTGGAGCCATTAATAGCGTTGGCAAGATTTTTCCAGAAGGTATGCACACGGAAAGTGAGAAAATCTGACCTCCAGGAAATGCAACAAGACATCGTTCATATCATGTATAAATTTGAGATGATATTTCCTCCAAATTTTTTCGTCATCATGCCTCACCTCATGATCAATCTTCCTCGGCAGTTGTTGTTTACCGGTCCTGTGCACTTCACTTGGATGTATCCGATGGAAAGGTACGTATTTTACACCTTATGTTAATTTCCTCATCAATATATGTGATTTAGTATTAATGTATTATCATAACACTTTAAAAACTTGATTTATAGGCAATTTGGATAATACGGTTATTTTGTCCAAAACAGATCCGCACCTGAAGGATGTATAGCTTAAGCATATATTGCGCACGAGTGCGTCATCTACATGAAGCTGTATTTAGGAGCGCCACAGGAAAGCATACCGGAAGATGTACCTTCACAGTTCAATCTTTCCATACTCTCCGACGATGTTGTACTCGGTGGAAAAATGCCAGTTCCTACAAGTTGAAAGATTATGAGGTAGCCATTGCACATTGGTGGGTACTAATTAACTGTTTAGAAGTTCAGTTTTGGAAGAACATGCATCTAAACTGTGAACAAGTAGGAGGTGATCTCGATTACCACAACCGGACATTCGCAGAGTATTTCGGCCGCTGGGTACATAACTTTAACATTATTCTATATGTATTTATATATTATTGTGTATAATTATTCATATTTATAGTTGATTCTGATGGTTGCAGATGGACCTTTTTAAAAATGATAATCACCCAAATTGGTCGCACGAACTCAGACTTCTAGCGATGAAGCCGGTCTATTCAAAAGTTTATGCGACGTGCAAGGTGAATGGTGTGTTATTTCGATGTGAAGAGAGAGACGTCAGACTGAAAACACAAAATTCAGGGGTTATGGCACATGGTGGGGATGATGGAGTTGACTATTACGGTCTTCTCCATTCAGTTGTGGAACTGCATTATGGGGAAGGCATGAAAGTGCACCTATTCAAGTGTAGATGGTTTGACACACGGCCGCAGAGCATGAAAACCGATCAATACGGCATAACTTCTGTGAACACTAGTACATCATGGTATGAGGATGACCCGTTCGTTTTAGCCACATAGGTGAAACAAGTGTTTTGTCTTGATGATCTCGCCAAGGGTGAACCGTGGAAAGTAGTCAACACTTTCCACCATCGCAACATTTACCGGGCGTCTACACTTGGAGTGGCTGAAGAGAACGAGGAAGGTGGCACCGCGTATCAAGAGCCCAACTCAAACAGTATTCCTGACTCCTCTTTTATTCGCCTAGACACGCCGATGCGAATTCGACGTGAAGAGCCACTGCTTGTTGATGTTGATCCAAATGAAGAAACTAACGAGGACTCTAGTGGTGAGAAAAGACATAGATTACCCCTATCGAGCAATTCAGAAACCGAAGAAGACTCATCCGATGATTCCGATTACAATCCGACGGATTAAGTAATTTAGATGATGTAATCCTTTCATTTGTAATCCACTAATTTCTAATGAACGGGCGTGGGGATGAGCCTCCCAGCTAGGTTGGGTTCCAAACCCCTAAAAAAAAAAATTGAAATATGTTGACTGCTGGGTTTCTGTTTTCTTGATGTTCAATTTTGGTTATATATGAACAGGAAATAGGAATACGAGACGTGTAAACCTACTGATTTTTTTTACCTTTTTCATATAATAGCCGACGAAAAACACGTTATTTCGTCGGCTATACTCATAATAGCCGACGAAAAATTCATTATTTCGTCGGCTATAACTATATTAAAAAATACATATTTTATTTTAGAAAGAAAACGACAAAAGAATAGCCGACGAGAATGAGTCTCTCGTCGGCTATGATTTAAAAACAAAAAACAAAAAATGACCATATTCCATTTTCTATCACTAACGATAAACCATTGCTTCATCCTTCAAATGCAAAAATGTTGTGAAATAAGATATGATCGAAATAATGAAATACATTCAGGGGTTGAAAAATGACAAGATTCCGATAAAATCTGTGTGCCGAATGTTGCGGTTAACTATTGCCTTGATTCCTTCATTCAAGTCTATCGTCTCGACCAACTCATCCATTTTTTCATTTCAGTCAGAGGGTTTCCAGTCCTTCGAGACAGAGTACAGTTTTCGGTGCAGATAAACAGCACTGCCAACTGAACTTTGCTTGAACTTCCTTGCCAACTGTTTTTTTTTTTTCATATAATAGCCGACGAAAATTTGTTATTTCGTCGGCTATACTCATAATAGCCGACGAAAAATTTATTATTTCGTCGGCTATAACTATATTGAAAAATACATATTTTATTTTAGACAGAAAACGACAAAAAAATAGCCGACGAGTACGAGTCTCTCGTCGGCTATGATTTAAAAAAAAAAATTACCATATTCCATTTTCTATCACTAACGATAAAACATTGCTTCATCCTTCAAATGCAAAAATGTTGTGAAATAAGATATGACCGAAATAATGAAATACGTCTACGGTTGAAAAATGACAAGATTTCGATAAAATCTGAGTGTCGAAAGATGCGGTCAAAGGTTTTATTCCTTTGTTTCCCTAATGGTAGCGTTACCTTCGGTAAATATTTTGAGGAAAATTTTTATACGATTAGTTGCATCTCATCGATTTGAAACTATTATCTGTTGAAGGTCAGGCCAAAAAACGTCATTTAGACAGTCCAATTACCATTTCTAAACGTTTAGAGGTTTGACTCACCCGGTTGACTGTTCCGATCGAGCCTTTAACGTTGTCAACTGAAGTTGGAATTTTTTCCATACATGTATTTAATCTTAACGGTGATATCTGACGGTTGGAATAGATTTTCTAAACTTTTAGATTCAAAATCAGAACATATGCACTAATGTTCCTTAACTTGTTTACTAAATATTTAAGTGAATGTATAGTTTCAAATAGTTACTGTACGTAGACTCTTCAAATGCAAAAATGTTATGAAATAAGATATGACCGCTATAATGAAATACGTCTACGGTTGAAAAATGACAAGATTCCGATAAAATCTGTGTGCCGAATGTTGTGGTTAACTGTTTTTTACTTTCGTTTTCCTATGGGTAGTCTGACGTTCGTTAAATCAATTTTGTAAAATTTTTATATGATTAGTAAACATATCATATAAACATATGATTTGTAAAATTCTGTTTTTTACTGTACGTCTCATTGATTTGAAAATATTATCTGTTGAAGGTGAGGCCAGAAACCGTCGTTTAACTAGACTAATTTCCGTTTTTAAGCGTTTAGAGGTTTGACTTAGTGGTTTGACCTATAGTTTAGCCGACGAAAATTATATGTCGTCGGCTAAACTCTTGCGATCCGCGCCTTTTTATTGTCCGCTGTTGGATAGCTCAGATCAGACGGCTGTTGATCTTCCAAAGTATAGCCGACGATGTTCATAGAATACCCGACGAGATTCAAAGAATAGCCGACGACATATTCTAAATCGCCGGCTATTCTCAAAGAATAGCCGACGAAATCTTCTAAATCGTCGGCTATTCTTTCTGCTATAAATCTGAAAGTCACTTTCTCTCCGACTTTTTTCTCTCCTCCTCCGCAAAAACTCCTCCTCCGCTCCTCAAATCGGCCGCTCTCCTCCTCCAATCCGCCGCTCTCGTCCTCCTCCTCCTCAAATCGGCGCCGGCCAGATCCCCTCCTCCTCCATCCGGCCTCCTCCTCCGGCCCACTCCTCCTCCGGCCGGCCTCCTCCTCCTCCGCCAAAACAGATCCCGAAGGTTTTTTTTTGTTTTTTTTTTTTCAATTTATTTTAATTTTATAATTTAGGTATATAATTTAGATATTTAAGTGTGTGTTAAATTGTTATATATATTGGTTATATGTATAAATTGTTAGATTAATTATATATATAAATTTGTAGATTAATTATATAAATTGTTATATATTTGTTAATATTGGTTATATGTTAATGTATATTTTAATTGTTATATATAAATTGTTAAATTAATTATATATATAAATTGGTAGCCTAATTATATAAATGGTTATATTTATGTTAATATATAAATGGTTATTTGTATGTATATATATGTTAATGATGAAATATAGTTATATTTGTATATAAATGGTTATATTTATGTTAATGGTTATTATTATTTAAAATTAGTTAAAATTTAAATATTAATTTGTTAGTATGTTTTAAAATATGTTAGTATTATTGGTTATTATATTAATTAGAATTTTTTATTTAATGTAATATAATTTAATATTAATTAATGTATTAATGCCTCAAGCTGCAGATGGCCGATGCATTTAGACAGTTATTCGGAGGCCGTCGTTCCAGATCTAGGTGTTCTAGAAGTTCTGGCGGATCCGGAGACTCCGAGAGGACCCTTAGCCAGCCTCAGAGGACCACCAGCCAGCCTCAGAGGATCGATTCATCCCAGCCGTGGAGGAGTGTGAGCAGCCGGCACCAGACCCTTTTATCGGCGGGGTGGCCGTCGAGCAGTTCACGTCCCCCTCTCCGGCCAGATCCTCCGAGATGTAGTACGCAGCTATTTCAGGACGACATAGCTCCAGACGTTCATCAGGTCCGTATGCCTGAGATTCATCGGGAGCCGATGACGAGTCATGCGCCGTCTACTGCTGACTCTACTGAGGGGCCTACTCTCCCTAATCAGCTATACCTGCCATACAACATTCCTGCCATACGCGAGGTAGACGAGCGTGGTGTGCCCATATGGCCTGATAGGTCTCAGTACGTGAGTGTTGCGGAGGCATACCATCATGAGCCATTTGAGAGACCTGAGCTCCTGATTTCAGCGAGATTAAAAGGAAAGTCGACAGACGGGTCATCGAGTTCAGGTAACATTTGATTTTATTAATTAAATGTTTTATTAAAATTAACGCACGAATATTTAATTTTATTAACCAATCGTCATTTATGTGATAGGGACAGCCGCTAACAGTTCAAACAGGAATACGAGAGGTGTCATATGTTTTGATACGCTCAGGAAAACTGTTGAGAGCAGGGGGAGGATCCAGATCAACGAACCCCCTAATCAGGATGTTCAGGGGAAAAAACGCCGCGATTACGCGGGTTGCGTGGGGGCACTAATTAGGGATAGAGTCCCTATGTTGTGGACACAGTGGGCTGATGTGCCGGAAGAGATCAAGAGGGAGGTCAACAACGCGGCGTAGGTGAGTAATTTAAAAAACTTAATTTCTTTATCGTAATATTTAATAATTTTCGGTATTTTTATAATTTTAAAACTAATAAAATATTATCTTTCAGGCATACTTCGAGATTGCCGAACACAAGCAGGCTTGGGCGTACGCGATGCAGAACTCGAGGTACGTTGGGAATTCCTCATCTTATAATTTGAAATATTTTATGATATTAATAATATTTCTAATGCACTTTTGTTTTTTAAGTAGGTTCAAAGAGTGGAAGAACGAGCTCCGTACCCACTTTACCGAATACGACAACCGTGGTCGTATGGGTACTCCAAGAGAGTTCATGTTCAGGGAGTACGAGTGGCGTTGGTTGAAGACAGTAGACTTCAACAACCCACTTATGCAGGTAAATACTAAACTTAACTATAAATGTTTATTTTGTTAAAATTTTAATTATTAGTTTAATTATTTTATAATTATTACACTAATATTTTTTTATGTATTTTTTTAATATTTTATTATTTGTTTGAAGGAACGATCTCGGATAAACTCTGCTAACCGCCGCCGTAACACAACCCCCCATCATGGTGGTTCTAGGCCTTTTGCACAATATCACAAGGAGGCGCTTAGAGATCATCCTAATAGCAATCCGTACGTGGACGTTCAAGAAGGCTTATCCACAAGCGACAGAACAGCTCGTAAGTCGTTGATTACGATTTTAAAATTTTAATTATAAATTTTACTTAATTATATATTTGTTAGAATATTAATTATTTTTTTTTTCCCGTTCAATTAGAAGAGGGTGAACCGGGCCGAAGAAGAAGTGTTGCAGGAAGTAGTTCGGGAGACACAACTGAACATTTCAGTGGCAGATCTGCAAGAAGCCCTGCGCCAGGTCGACCGATCGAATGTCCAAACGGCAGCGAGGATGTTCGACGCAACCTTCCCAAGCCGGTCAAACCAATACTACTGCCGGGGTTTGAGAAGTTCTGGAATAGGGCTCCTGAAGACCACTAAGGGAGGTCAAAAGAAGGGAGGCGGGGACAGCCAAAAGATGAGGAGGGAAATGCAGAGATTGGCAGAAGAAAATGCAAGATTGGCGGCTGAGTCCCAGAGATCACAGTAGCAACATCGCAGAACACAGCAGTATCATTTGGATATGTCCAATTGGCATGCTGAATGCGAGAGAATTCAGCGACACAACTACGCCGGCCAACCAAACTGGTGGTATGCTATGTTCGCGGCACAACAACAAGGCCTTGAACCCCCGCCCCCGTTTGAGCCGTTAGATGAACCTCCAATGCCTCAAGCTCCCGAGTTCATTCAGCAGAATGACGAGCATGATGGACAGCAGGATGCTGGGGATGACGTGGTGGACTTTAGTGCTTTAGGTGATGATTAGGGTTATATTTTATGTATATTGGAACAAATTAAATAAGTCATTTAGACGTGTTTCTTGTTGGTGTAAATGCATGGATTGTCATTGTGAATTGCAGGTTGCTTGGAATGGTAATTTAGAAATTAATTTAATTTTTTTTCCCCAAAATGTAAGAATAGCCGACGATATTGGCATTATTTCCTCGGCTATAAGTACTATAGCCGACGATTTTTACCAAATTTCGTCGGCTATAACAGTTATAGCCGACGAAAATGACATTATTTCGTCGGCTATAACTAATTAATGTCTATTAAAATATTAATATATTCCGACGAAATAACCGACGAAATAGATGAAATCGTCGGCTATATTTCAGAACAAATAGCCGACGAAACAGAAGATATCGTCGACTATAGTTTACGATATCGTCGGCCATACTCGAAAATATCCGACGAATTTCGTCGGATATTTTGCCAAAGTTTGGTCGACAAAATGAATTTTCGTCGGTGATAATTTTGGAATGGCCACGATTTCGTTATTTTCGTCGGCCATTCGTTTTACCGAAGCCCTTTTACCGACAAATTATAGCCGACGAAAGTTTCGTCGGTAGAAGGAATAACCGACGAAAGTTTGGCATAGTAGACGAAATTTTTTTCGTCGGCTATTCTGTCCGATCTGGTAGTGAATCTTGATCTTTAAGAGATGCACGTGTGCAAAGGGATGCACACACACGAACGGGAACCGAGGAGGAGGAGGGCTGCAGAGAAGCGGTTGCCGAAGAGGACTGTCAGGTGTAGCGCGAGGAGCACCGGACGAGCAGGGGGGGCCGACGGCAGCGCAGGTGCTGCCGGGAAGGATCGGACTCCTAGGGAAGGACGGCGGCCGACGCTAGGGTTAGGGTTTCGGAGATTTTTTTTTTTTTTTTTTTGGGTAGGTTTTTTTTTAGGGCTATTAGTCGAAAACTAGAGCCACGTGCTTGATAACGTGTTCTAAGAGAAAAAGAATAATATGCAAAGCGTAGTTTTATTGATCGATAAGGAGGCCTTTATATAGACATTGCATCAAGTATCTCGAACAATAATCAAGGATTCCCTATCTACTGAATATACTAGAAATCTAGTCTAATTAGGACAAGACACACCATAGAAGTTATGGAAGTTACGGAAATAACCTTCCTTGAACAATATGTTAATATTTAACTACTTTTTGCAAAACAATTATACGTACTGTTTCCTCCAATATTTTATTATGATTTATATTTTTTTGAATAAGGCATGGCCAATATATTGATGTTAAAAGCTAGAAAGGGTCGTTACATATCCTCCCTCTACCGACATGGGGTAGATAAAGAGTTTGTGGTAGTAGCACAACGATACATAGAATCAGGTCCAATCATTTGACGGATTCCGCGCTCATCAGAGAGCCCATAGATTATTAACTACTACATAGTAGATAGGCCGACATACTAGACTCAATGACTGCACTCAAAGTGGTTTGGTTCTTAATACAAGGAATTATTAGTAATAGAGAAACTAAAACATAAATATGGACTAAAAGTAAAACCCTAGCCCAAATAGCATGTCCCTAATGATAGAAAAATTAAATAAAAACTAAAAGATTGAGTATAGGTCCAAACTCAAAGCCCAACAAAAGTTGACCTAGGCCCAGACAACATTTGTCACTCCATCAGCCGCCGCCACAGTGCTGGTACTCTTCCGACCCCGAGCTCCTCCGCCCAACGGTATTGCTCCAAACCTCGCCGATCTCTATGAGAGCTGCAACACCCCGCCAAACATCATATCGTGCCGACGCAACGACACGACCCCAACGACAACTTTTTGCAAAACAATTATACGTACTGTTTCCTCCAATAAGTTGTAGGACGTCTTGCTTGATATATTTTGTATTTTTAAAAATATAAAAGTACCTTATGCATTTGCTTTGACAACTAGTTAAATGGAGCTTGTTCTAATTCAAAAATGGAATCGACCTTGTTATTGTTAAAGGGATATGCTTACTTTGCTTGTAAATGCAATCTGATCACTATATATTGCGGTAGAAGTTGATCCTCAACTTTGCGTCATCACCGTTCGCCCTTACTTCCTCATCAATCATCATCATTCCATCCTCCCCGCTCTGCATTATATTCTACAGAAAAACATAGTGACCGTGTCCTATTTGGTAGCTTTTTGTTCAAACCTGTAATGTGCTAAATCCAAACTAAAATGTACTCTATTTACATGAGTGGATGCAAAAGGCCAGAGCAAATCTTTAGATTTCCAGTTACGGACTGCAGATATATATAGATTGTAGACATGACCAAGTAGGAGCTTTTGTTGGAAGAGTGTCCTGTGTAAATAGAGTACTGAAGCACAAATGCCATTTCCACTATTCGAATTATCAGCTGAAAGATGTTCTTGTCTGCAGACTATGAGGCACGGAGACCTTTTAATTAACTTGAACATAACTGACTAGTGGCCTTGTACATACAGAAACATGTCTTTACTCTCTACTGAAAAATGCCTTGAATATCAACTGCTCTGTGCTCAACTTCTCACAACCCTGACGAAGTAACAAATCATCCAACTTCCACCATCTTCTTCAATCTCGCCAGCTTTATCGTTATGCATCAAAACTGAACCGGTGATCCTCCTCAGGTGCAATCAGTAGTAAACATCTTACATCTACAAGGCTACAACTCTATAATGCTAGCTGATTGCTTCCATTTTTGAACCCCATATTCAGCATCAGATTTTGAGCATTAGTTTAACCTTATTCTTCAATTATTTTGAACCTTAATCTTCAGCATCAGATTTTGAGCATCGTATATGAAATATAAACTGCAGACTGTATTAAACATTAGGTAAAGAGAAGTTGGTAGGTCAAAACTTATATCACATGCACACATGGAAAAGTCACTGGAAAATAATGATCTTTACTCTATTATGAAGACTATCTTATTAAATCATATGACATAATGACAGCTAAATGAAATTGACACTATTGTACAGGTAATTGTCCATCATGTTTATATTCTGGTACCTACGTTCTTGCAAACATGTCTCACACATCCTAATAGATCGGAAAGCCAAAAATCATATCATAGGACTATAGTCTTGTCTCAACTCCCCTAGCTCTATCAATGGAGCAGGAAAATGAGTCAGTAGTTTCAGGTGCAAATTCTACAGGTAAAGGCAGGTCATAAGCAATTAAGCATACACCAGTTAAAACTAAACTGATGGAGTTATATCCAAGCACATGTACCTGCAACACAACTTCATTCACATAATACCCTTTAAATATAGAATTAGCATAGGATAAGTATGAATCGTTCAGTCCGGAGAAATCAAGGGCACTCAATCACATGAAGTATCATAAATTTATATTGGGGGTTTGAATTTTGATTCTAAAACCTACTGAAAATTACGAAAATAAAAGAAATAAAAATACTAAAACTATTATTTACATATGATCACATCTTCACACACATAGCTTAGCACGAAATTTCTCAATAATATGCTAAATCCGAATTCAAGAAACATGGCAGCAATATTTCACATAGCACTTAGACAAATTCAATTCCAATTCTAATTAGAGCCCTCAGTGGTTCATCTAATCGTTAAAACTTTACAAGTATTTAGAATTATCTCAGCGCCTAATCCTAAACATAATGCTAATCGATTTAAAAACACTCAACGTTGAAATTAAACACGAAAAACATATAAGCACGATAAGCCGAATTGGAAACACATAAACAAGCATGGTTGTCACTCATCTTATTTATTGTGCAAATTTTCAGAATTATGCTAATCCTACTTAAACAACTTAGATCATAACAACTCAGCGTATGAAGCAATCCAAATCATTATGGCATATAAAATCGGCACCCAAGATTCTGCCATGGCCTAGGCAACCCTCAAACACACGATTTGTGATGAACGAATTCATGAAAATCAATCAAATTCATACAAGAACTCATACGAAACCTACTGCCCTATTTCAAGAACTCAAATCGCACATATCATTGTTCATGAATTAAACAAAAAGAAAACTAAAACACATAACAGAATTTCGGAAATCCAATGTTAAATTTATAAAACCAAAACAACATACATCAATTTATTCAATCTTCATAGACAAAGTATTAAATTTATACAGAAAATATAAAGCCACAAGAGATGTTCGAATCACACTTTTGAAGAATCTTGCGAGACTTCAACAATTGTGGATTTGGCAAAGGAGTGATGGTGCGATTTTGATGTAGGGGGATGGTACGGCTGTTCTACTTTCTGTATGAGATTTTTGTGGAGTTATTTTGGTCGAGTTTCGGCCTTGTTTGTGCGTGAGAATAGAGATGATTTTTCTGTCCATAAGCCTTGGTATTTATAGAGGAAGTCTTGGGAGAAAATTCGGCACCAATTGAATCACATTAGGTTAAGGAATCCTGATTCGGCAGATTTGACCTTCGTGTGATAATTATGACATATCTCTCTCTAGAAAATAGGTATTGAGGTGATTCTAATTGGGTTGGAAACTAGACTCCCGTAGCTTTCTATCCATATATGGCTCGCAATCTGTTTCAATGTGAGCTGTCCTGGAGAGTCTATGGAAGTTGGATGACCTGCACAGGAATTTACCCGAATTTAATCAGGATTTTTATCTCTTCAATTCTTTCCTTTTGGATAGGATTTGTTGCTGAATTAATCCTTGAATGGTGCTTCACTTCTTGCTGTTCAAGAGTATTTAAACTCCTTCTTGAATCGGTTTTTCTTCCCTTGTAGCTCTAGGATTCCTTCCTTTTTCAGCTTTGTTCTTTCCTTGTTGGTTTCGGCTGAATTCCCTCCATGCTTTCCTTGTGTATACACACGCCTAGCACATGTTTTCTCCATGCCTCCACACGCCTAGCACACGCCCAAGCATATGCCCAAGCATGCCGTACACATATAGAGTATTCCTGAAAATAGGAAATAAAATTAATATTAGTTTTAGCAAGGATTTATACAAAATAAAACACACTAGCAATCTTAATCCAATAAGGGTTCCTACTTCAATTAGGACTCTTGCCAAAACTTCACATTTTTTTCCTTTTAAGCACGTTTTCACATATTCTCCACAAAAAACTCAAGACTCGATCTAATGACTCAATTCTACAACAATAAGGGCTAAGTAAAGCACAAATGAAGGTAAAAACATATTAAGAATGTCGCATTTTATACTCCTATCATCATGAACATACATCGTAAACTCACAGCATAGTTGCTATTGAAAATAACAACCGATGGACACATTATCTTTCACCATGCATGTACTGTATAATTCTGTTACACAATGAATTAATGCAGGACAGTCTTAGGATAGTTGCTTACATCGTTTTATATATTGTCACCACAGATAACAGTTTAGATAAAAGCTGTAGTAAATCTATAACGGAGAAGTTAAACTACCGGTTGGTCATGTGAATAGGAGCTCTTCAAAGAAGCAGCAATATTTATTCCCATTCTTTGAATATCCCAGCATCACACCTAAAAACACTAGTACATCATCAGTCATTCACCTGAACATAAAACTGTCTTCAATTGTACTACTACATATTCAATGGCATAAAAATGTCTCATTTCTCTTAATTCTTTACTTATAACTTTTATATACCAAAAGTACAGAAAAAGAAGAAGAAAACAAATCGAAACCTGATTGCCCCAGGAGTTAGAGACCAGAAGGTTCGATTTGGGACTGAAACTGAGGGTTAAAACAGAATCGCTTGGAGGCTGCGAGACCTGTAGAATTTCACAATTTTTTCACTAAAAAAAACACTACAGAAATAATAATTCAACTGAAATGGAAGCACTAGCGAAACGGAAAAGCTATATGATACAACTGTGATTGAACTAAACAACTATATGGGTGATAGCTACAAAACGATAGGGTTTCTAAAGAGATCAGCTAACTCGATATTCATATCGTATCAGATGATGTGGATCTAATTATTCTAGAATGAGATTCTTTTGTTGCATTTTCAACCGACCTGGATGAATTAACAGGAAATAATGTTAGTATATGCCTTGAACTAGTCATCTGGTGGCGCTGACAGAGGCGGGGATCTCGTCCTGATTGTTGTGTCTATTACAACAAGGTAACAAATGATTCCCTCATTTATCTAGTCCTGTATGTAGATGACATGTTGATAGCTGCAGATAACAAGTCTGATATCCAGAAGTTGAAGGGTCTTCTCAATGCAGAGTTTGAGATGAAGGATTTGGGGGCAGCTAGAAAAATTCTGGGAATGGAGATTTACAGAGATAGAAGTCAGAAGAAGCTTTTCTTATCACAGAAAGGTTATATCCAGAAGATATTGTCCAGGTTTGGTATGTCTACTTCAAGATCTATAGATACTCCAAGTGCTGCAAATATTCATTTATCTACTGCGTTTGCACCTAAATCTGCTGAGGAGAAGGAGTACATGTCTTGAGTTCCTTATGCTAATGCAGTAGGAAGCTTGATGTATGCTATGGTTTGCACTAGGCCTGATCTAGCACATACTGTTAGTGTTGTCAGCAGGTTTATGGGTGAACCTGGAAAGGAGCATTGGCAAGCTGTGAAGAGAATTTTCCGGTACCTCAAGGGTACGTCTGATGTTGGTCTCATTTATGGAGGTGATAAACGTGTTTAGTAACAGGCTATTCAGATAGCGATTATGCTGGAGATGTTGATACTAGGAGATCTATGACTGGTTATGTTTTCACTCTTGGTTGCTCTGTTGTTAGTTGGAAAGCTACTGTGCAGCCTACTGTGACTTTGTCTACAACTGAAGCAGAGTACATGGCTTTGACAGCAGCTGCAAAGGAGGGAATATGGTTGAAGGGACTAGTCAGTAGTCTTGGTCTACATCATGATCAGGCTATAGTATATTGTGACAGTTTGAGTGCAATATGTTTAGCAAATGATCAGGTTCATCATGAGAGGACTAAACACATTGATATCAGGTATCATTTTCTGAGAAGTGAGAGCAGAATTAAGGTGAAGAAAGTGGGTACTGCTGATAACCCCGCTGATATGTTCACCAAGCCGGTTCCGCCCAGCAAGTTCCAACATTGCTTGGACTTGCTAAATGTTACAAGCTGTTAGTTGTCCTTTGGGGGCAACATCTGAGACAGAGGAGTTATTTGTACATCTGGCATTATTATGATGCATCTGGTATATCTGTTTTTGTGAGAGGATTCAAGTCAATGTGGAGATTTGTTATTATATGCCTTGAACTAGTCATTTGGTAGCGCTGACAAAGGCAGGGATCTCGCTGACCGGTCAGCGAGTCGGGGTCCAGGGGCGACGCGCCCTGGTTTTGGGGGTTCGGGGGCAACGCCCCCGAGGCCCACGATATCTGTTATGTTGAGCTAGGTTTTCCTTTTAGGTTTAGTATATAAATCCTAAACCTAATTGTATTTAGTATTCTGTTTTCTTCAAGATAAATAAACTGCTCTCCTTTGCCCATTGACGTAGCCAACACATCGTTGGTGAACCACGTAATTCTGTGTTTTTTCTTACATTCGTTATAACAAATAAATCATGAGGGCCGGTGATCTCCATATTTGTTAGTCACTTAGTCTCAGGATCCCAGTGCTTTACCATGGCACATCATCTTCAAATTCAGTATTGCTTCAAATTTACCATGGCACATCATCTTCAGCTTTAGATGGCATATAGTTGTCGCTATTCCCTTTCATCTTGCCAGAGTTCTCTCTAATCTGCATTCTCTCTAATCCCTTATGCATATTTTGGGAAAGATCAAGATTAGACAATGAAGAAATGTCCCCTTACTGCCTGAATTTGAGGCAACCGAGCACCTCACTTCTTTCTAATCAACTTCCACAAACTTAACTCAGTCGAAAACCCTCCTTGACGGACGCCATTCCTTCATACATTCTAAGCTCCAGGCAGGTTTATGCTCATGATACTTCGAAGAGCTACACAGAAATACGCCTGGGAAACTTCCCAGTCCACCTGTTGACAAACCCTCCTTATTAACAGAAGTGTCCCATTAGTAAAAGTCGATGAACTCCAGACCTCAGTTAACATTTTTGGCATCGGCTGATAAAAGTTATCATATGGCATCAGATGAACTAAAGCATTTTCATTTTCTCTTCCACTAAAATTTTACAACTAATTTTTTTACATGTTTCTTACCCGAAGGGTATTTTGAGTAGACTGAACAGAATAAGCATAGCAATGAACAAGGATGGAAGCAAAGAGTTTCAACCTTGCTCTATACAGAAATTACAGGGAGTGAAACAAACTACAGGGTACTTGGTTTTGCCGCTGGCTAAACTAAACAAGGAGTAAGCTTATTCAACGAGGCTGCTGGATAAAGCGGGGGCCGCATTTTGGACTCACAAACTTGGCTGGCTTCTCTGCATACTTCCTTGGCTCCACTAGCAACTTGGGACGTCTATCTTCTGATGCTTTCAAATTCTTCAAAACCGAAGCACTCGCATCTAACCTTGCTGTTAAATAAAAAAGTTTTCAGCCCACCAATCTAAAATAATTTATCTGAAAAACGAAATTTCAATATTCAACTGAACTGCTTTGGGTATCAAATCACAAACCATTTTTATCTTCAATCTGAGACAACTGGAGGAACTCTTCAAACTGAGCTGCTTCAAAAACAGAGAAGTCCTCTCCAGCATCAAGATCCTCAGGCAACAAGTCGGCTACATTGTCATAGCTATCCTGAGCATTGGCATAGAAGCCATCCTCATCCTGGTTCTGACTGAGCCAATAGTCATGGTACCATGTGGAGGTGGTGACCAGTTGCCACCATTCAGGGGAGAAATCCTCTACTTGTCGGAGAGCAGCGGGGATAAAGAGAGGAGCGTTCGGATTCAACGATGATCTTCCGGAAACCAGGGCCATCTTCACCAACGACACAAGTCAACTGCAAAGGAAAAACATAGCAAATGAGATCAAAGTCCTTTCCAGGGTTCTCCATTTCCATATTCCATACAAGTAAACATCAACATATGAAAATTATAAAAGTCAGCCAATTCCTACAATCAAGTTCCAAGTCAAACCATTTCCACATAATTTCAAAAGCAACTCTAAATCACATTCTGCCAAATTCGTTCTTAAACAAATGGATCACAGCTCGAGTATCATCAATTATACACTACAGTTTTCAAAGCCCCAGAAGATCGATTATATTCATAATACTCAATATTATAACCTTGTAAGATTACATTTACCCTCAAACTGTGTAAAGCAAAGTCTAGTTCCATAAAAATAAAGATTATGAATCAATAAACTAGATGATCGGTCATCATCGAGTCAACGATAAGATTAATAATTCATTTTCATTTCGAAACAGAACCAGATCTACCAATGGAAACGATAAAGTGAGATCAAATCCTTCTAGATCTAGATCACGAAGCTTAGTGTCATCAACGTTGGTTCAAAATCGAAGAAAAAACTCATTTCAACAGTTGACGATTTCATATTAGTTTCTTTGAATTTTCTCCAAATTTCTCAGCAACCATATCCAAGAGTCAAAGTAATTTCATAAGTTTCCAGATCGTCAATTACAAAAGATTTTAAGTGAAAAAGAAGTAGGCATCACATATAAATATGAATGAAATCAAAAGAATTGGGAAATACCTTAAAAATATCTGAGAGAGAAGGATGAGATACTGACCAGAACGAGAGGAATACGTGTGAGAGGGAGGGAGGGGTGGAGGGATTTATATAGGGAAACCAAATGGGAGGGTCTGTGGTTAGGTGTTAGGTTCGTGGAAACCGAGCCAGCCCAGCCCAGGACTTTTAACAGTCATCAGGAGCAGCTCCTCATTTTCTGTCACGCGGTAATAACTATGTAGCTGCTGTTTATTGACTTTGACTGCTTTCGTTGTATCTGCTTTTTTTTTTATATCTGCTTTTTTTTTTTTTTCTTTTTCCAAGGTAACAGGGCGAATCAAGGAGTAAAATATCGGATATCGAGGAAATATCGACGTTTCAAAATACGGATATTTCGACGGAAATATCGATCTATTAGAAATTTTGACAAAAACGACGGAAACTATAAGAAATACATGGAAATTTGTATTGAAACTTTCTAAAGTTGTTTTATACTATGTTATCGATCATATGTGAAAAGAAAATATTAATAAACTCAAATAGATATCAATTTATTGAAATGTTATAAGAATTACTACGTGAATAAAGCTTACAGTTATTGAAATATGATTTAATATATATAATTTATACTTGAAACCTAAAACGAGGCTAGACCATCACACCCTTTAACATTATTTGTATATAATATTTCACAAAAGCCACTAAATGAAGTTTTTAAAACCATACAGAAGACCGATAAGGTTCAAAATTTACACTGCCTTCTTCATCGTCTTGTGTAGAGTCATTGGTGAACTGCGAAGAATATTCGTTGAATGATTGCTCTCCTCTAAAATTCTGCATATATTGACTTACATGCCAACCATATGGGTCAAGTGGCGATCTTTGAGGATTCTGGGAATCATAGTATAGGTTAGAAATAAAAAGTAGTTGATATAAAAGTAACTCTTGAAGGTAGGTTAGAAATTAAAATTAGGTGTTGAACATTTATGTTGTTTGAGAGAGAAGATGAGTAGCTCTTGAAGTAGTTGAGATAAAAAAATTTGAAAGATAGGTTAGAAATAAAAAGTTGTTGATATAAAAGTAACTTTTGAAGGTATGTAACCGTATGTTAGAAATTAAAATTAGGTGTTGAAAATTATGTGTTTTGTTCAAGGAGAAATTATAATAGGGAGAACTTATGTTTTATTGATTGATAGAGAGGCCTTTATATAGGCATTACAATAAGTATCCCGATAAATTAGGGATTCCTTATCTATTACAGAATCAACTATACTAGTCTAATTAGGTCAAGACACATCCAGGAAGTTACGGAAATAACCTTTCTACAATACTCCCCCTTGTGTCGAGCGCCTAATGTCTTCATGGTGCTTACCATGTTGCCTCACTAAAACCTTGCCAGCAAAACAAAACCTCTTGGGCAAAAATAAAATGCATGGACGAAGGGAAAAGAGCACAACACACCAATACTACACTTGTGAATAACATGTGATGTAGACTCCCCTTGAAGTCTAACAAACTTAGAGCTCGGATATATGGTGCATGCCTAGGCTCTTCACATGTTTCACATGCATAGTTTTTCCCAAAAACTTGGTAAACAAATCTGCAACATTTGCATCTGAACTCACTTGATTAACTTGGATGTTCAGGAATTCTTGTTGTTACACATTGTAAAAGAACTTAGGCGATATGTGCTTAGTGTTATCACCTTAATTTGATAAAACCTAACTTCATCTGCTCAATGCAGGCAACATTATCTTCATAGATACAAGTAGGTTTATCGGTGGTAAACACTAGTCCACACGAATCACGAATGTGGTGAATAACTGACCTTAGCCAGACACATTCTCTAACAGCCTCATGGAGGGCAATGATCTTTGCGTGATTCGATGAAGTAGCAACCAAACTTTGCTTGGTTGATCTACAGGATATCGCTGTATTTCCCATGGTAAAAACATAACCAGTTTGGGAACGAGCACGATGTGGGTCAGAGAAATATCCAGCATCTGCAAAACCAACTAACACGTTGTTGGGAGTCTTTGAATAGGGGAGACGTCTAGAGAATGGCACATTTGAATGGCCGGACACGTCGCCATCATCATCCTCCACGCCGCCCGCGCCAGCGGCAGTACCATGGCGTACCATGGCACTACTGAGGCAGCCGGAAGCGTCGGTGTGAGGAGGGTGATCGGCGGGATCTTCTCTCTCTGTGCTGAAGGGATAAAACATGCCCAAATCAATAGAACCTTTCAGGTAACGAAACAGATGTTTGATACCGTTCCAATGACTAAGCGTAGGCACTGAGCTAAATCTAGCCAGTAAGTTCACAGCGAAAGAAATGTCTGGTCTAGTGCATTGTGCCAAATACAATAGTGCCACAATCGCACTTAAGTATGGGTACTAAGCACCAAGAATCTCTTCTTCATCCTCCTTCAGACGGAATGAATCCTTGTTTATGTCCAGACTACGAACTACCATGGGAGTAGACAATGGCGTACATGTATCCATGTTGAAACGCCTGAGCATCTTCTGCGTATAAGCAGACTGGTGAACCAGAATACCCTTGGTTCTATGCTCTAACTCAAGTCCTAAACAGAACTTAGTCTTCCCAAGATCCTTCATCTCCAACTCGGATTTCAAAAATGAAACCGTCTCTTCAATCTCACGTGAAGTACCGATGACATTCATGTCATAAACACAGACAGCTACAATGGTAAATCCAGAGTCGGTCTTTCTAATGAACACGCATGAACATAACTCATCGTTCTTATAACCCCTCCCAATTAGGTATTCACGTAGACGATTATACCACATCCTTCCGGATTGTTTAATTTCATACAATGAACGTTGCAGTTTAACTGCATAAGCACTCCGAGGTTTGGAGTCTTCTGATTGAGGCACTGAAATTCCTTCAGGAACTCTCATGTAGATATCGGTATCTAGATCCCCATATAGATACGCAGTAACTACATCCATCAGTTGCATACTCAGTTTTTCGGACACTACTAAACTAATCAAGTAGCGGAAAGTAATGATGTCCATTACGGGAGAGTACGTCTCCTCGTAGTCAATACCAGGACGCTGCGAGAAGCCTTGCGCCACGAGTCTTGCCTTATACCGCAAGATCTCATGCTTCTCATTGCGCTTACGAACAAAAAAACACTTATGTCCGACAGGTTTAACGCCTTTAGGAATCAATTCAACAGATCCAAAGACTTGCCTTTTGTCTAATGAGTCAAGTTCTGTCTGTATTGCTTCTTTCCACTTCGGCCAATCTGCTCTTTGTTGACATTCAGTCACTGAGCGTGGATCAACTTCGTCGTCATGGATGATCTCTTGTGCGACGGAATAAGCATATATATCATCGACGTGTGTGGAGACTCTATCCACTAAGAGACACGCGTTATTCAAACTGAGCGATATTTCTTTGTTCTCTGGAGTCAACATTAGATCTGTGTCAACCCACATATATGATTCAGTTGACTCATGGACATAGCTATAGTCAGAGACAATCTCATGCGATGGATTCGCATCGTCGATGGTGAGCGGATTTTGTGCCTTCGCTCGCTTCTTTCGAGGGTTTTTATCTCGAGAATTTTTCGGTCTCCCCCTCTTCCTGGTGGGAGCCGAGGCCGAAGCTGCTGCCCCTTCAAAGTCCATCAAGGCACCGTTGCTATCCGATTCAGCAACAGTGACGACGTCCCGTAGGGCAGCACCGCCGCCGGCGTTACCCTCTCCTGAGGATATGCCGACGGCACTAGGTCTTAGGGCAACCAAACCGGTCCCATAATTCAGGACCTCCAACCTTGCCGGTACGTTTGCAACAGGTACGTGTGATCTTGTCACTTTCGCAATATCAGTGAAAGCGTCGGGCATCGATTCCGCAACTTTTTGAAGATCGATAATGCGTTGCACTTCAAGCTCACTTTGAGCAGTGCGAAGATCATGAAGAGACAAATCGTTGGGGGCACACCATGTCAATTCCTGATGTTCATTCGGAATGAGTGCATTCCTATCTCCCCCTAACGGCGGGAAGTGTGTCTCTTCAAAGTGACAGTCTGCGGTAAATAGATCACCAGTGGTTGGTTCTAAGTAGCGGATTATCGTTGGCGAGTCATAACCAATATAGATGTCTAAACGTCGTTGTGGACCCATTTTGATACGCAATGGAGGCGTAATTGGCACATAAACTGCACAACCGAAAGTACGTAAGTGCGATAGATTGGGTTCAAAACCAGTTACCATCTGGTAGGCACTAAATGCATTGTTGGCAATGGGTCAGAAATGAATAAGCATCGCTGCATGCAGTATTGCATATCCCCAAGCAGAAACTAGTAAATTGGTTCCCATAACCAATGCCCTATCCACTAGCTGGAGTCGCTGAATGGTGGTTTCTGCAAGGCCGTTTTGAGAATGAACATGAGAAACATGGTGCTCTACTTCAATCCCAATGGACATACAATAATCATCAAATGCTTTGGAGGTAAACTCGCCAGCATTATCCAACCTAATAGATTTGATAGGATGGTCATGGTGGTTAGCCCGTAACTTGATGATTTGAGCTAAAAGCTTGGCGAATGCAGCATTTCTTGTAGACAACAACGCGACGTGTGACCAACGCGTCGACGCATCAACCAGCACCATAAAATACTTGAATGGGCCGCATTCTGGTTTGATTGGTCCACAAATATCACCTTGGATCCGGTGTAAGAATGATATATTTTAAGTTGAAGCTTTGGCGAATGAAGGGCGAGCGTGCAATTTAGCGAGCGTGCAAGCCTTACAAAATGAGCGATGGGCATTGGAAATTGCCGTTGTGGCATAACAGAACACGTTGGGTGTCGCCCCATGTCCTTGTGAAGGGTGGGACGACACGACTTGCGGCGTAAAGGCCACTTCCTGTTTGGCCAGGTGCTCGGCCCTGAAACCCTGTGAAGGGAGGGGTGGTGGCGAGTGTGGCGTTAATGCCACGGCCTTGCGAGGAGCTTGGCTTCTGCGCACATCATGACGTTGAGTCGCGGTAAGGGGTTCTTCCAATCGCTTTTTCGACTTGAAAAATGGATGTCCATGGGAGTTCTTTAGAATTTGGATCATCATATCACGGCCGGGGTGGCCTAGTCGAGCATGCCAAAGCGTGTAATCATTAGTGTCACAAAAATTATCAGTGACAGCATATGATTCGAAAACACGGGCTGTAGTGAGATATAAGTCATTGTCTTCAATGCACGACATCTTCTCTAAGATACGGTGACGACCGTTTTCTTGAGAAGTAATGCATAAGTATTCTTCACCATTCTCAGCATAGGTATCCAAGTGATAACCGTTGGCACAGATATCCTTAAAACTCAGTAGGGTTCGATTTGTTCTTGGCGCATAAAGAGCATCAATGACATTGATAACAGTACCATTTGGTAACATAAATTCAGCGGTTCCTCGCCCATTGACAACCGGCGAGGTACCTATCAATGTTGTCATTGATGAGCGATACGACATTAAATCCGTAAACAACTGCCTATTCCTTAGAATAGTGTGGGTAGTTCCACTATCAGCTAGACACTCAACTTCACCGCGAGACATCTACAAAGAGAAGAAAACTTGGGTTAGTTTCTCGCGGGACACAGTCTAATCATTACACCGTAGCATAGAGAAAGAAAGGGTATGAAATCCCATCGAGTGTATCACATGGCATTTGGATATTATAACTTCGACTTAAGTCGGAAAGTGCAAGGTTGAATGTTACATAACCAAGCAATCATCAAAAACCAAAACGAAACCGAGGCTTCGCACATTATGGTGTAGAAGACCTTTAGTAACTGGGATAAAACGAGGACAAGCCTCCTAGGATTGGTGTTAAAACACCTCTCTGGCTGCACACTAGCCGAAGCTGTGGATGTCAATAGCACATGGTGTCCTGGCACCAGAGTGTGGCGAGTACCAAGCCTACTTCACCTTAATGAACCGATGGCGGCTCGTTCGCACCCCTTTATTTTTTTTATTGAGCGTAGGTGGGATTATAAGTCCAAAATATAGAGCCAATGTAACCCAAAGGTGGCATCACAAGAACCACGTGAGTTGTTAATACACGAACCTGATTGCATAAAAACATAAAATTTCTCACAATATGAGAAAACAGAGAAATTTTATTAAGTGCCAACTTGAACACATCAACTTCTAATTCCAAAATAAACAGACTAACAAGAGTCATAAAAACATGGCGAGTGCCATTACAATACTTGATAAACTAGAAAAGCCAAATACATGGACTAATCAAAATCCGGGACATCAAGAGTTTGTGGTTGCGCATTTGGTAAATCCACATGATGAGCATAATTTACTTCAATCATCTCGTCCTCAGCATAATTGCTTTCTTCGGACAGAAACTTCTTGTACTTCTTGAAGGCATTTAACATCTCATTACTAGCTCGACAGTCGCGATGGTAGTGTTTGGAGGAACCACACTTGTAGCACGGAGCAAATTGGGCATTCCGGTTATTGCTATGAGGTCTGGGAGGGTTTGGTACCGGGCTTAGACGGGGTCTGTGGCCGGTCTGGCCTCCCCCTGAAGGTGGTGCGGTTTCGCCACCTTCTCGCCTCCAAGTGTTGGAGCGTCGTGTTACTTTATTTCCAGCATTCTGATTTCTTCCACGTACCGGATTATACGGGGCATGGCGGCCTTTATTTTTCTGCTTTGAAGTCTTCCCATAATGATCCTGTGGTGTTGGAATTGGCTTTGTACCAACAGGTCTCTGGCTACTATTGAGCCTAATCTCAGAATGACGCTTTTTTTTTAGCCAATATTGCCATAAGGTCAGAGAATGTCATGATTCTGCCTTCATCAACTGAGATCTTATACTGATGTCCGATGACATCGTAGGCCATGGGGAATGTGTTAAATGTCTTCTCCAGAAGATCTTTATTGGTTTTGATGACGCCAACTGTGCCAAGATCCGCCTGTAGACTAATCATATCCTGACTGTATTTGTCTACTTTGTCATAATCCGAGAAACGGATTTGTTCCCATTTAAAGGTGAGCTCTGAAAGAAGCATGTCATGGACATTGTTGAATCGTTGCTAGAGCGTGTCCCATAAAATTTTGGGATCTTTTACCGACAAATATTGTCGCTTCAGAGTTGGGTGGATATGGCGCCTCAAATACATCATATCGCACCTTCAAACAGTGGCGTACTCAGACATCCACATAAGCATCTTTTTCTTTTAATTCCCTTTCAAACGTGATTCCCCCAGGACCATCACTTAAAACTGCGACCGTAGGGGTGATGAATTCCCCATGCTAGGTCTCATTGGCAATTTAAGAATGGCCGGAATAGGAGTAGAAGAAAGACTAATAGTGCCCGATATAATATATCTATAGTTCAAAAGCAGGAACTTTTAGAAAATTGTTACCTTTTGGAATTGATTAAAAGATCGAGTGCGTAAAGCTTGTTCTTCGACTCTTGTCTGATTCTCGAGCCTCTGCTTGCGCGAGTAAGCTGGAGGAGCTATCTTGAAAATTTGATGGCGAGCGAATGTGCTGGCGGCCAAGCGAATAAGCGTGGCGGCCGAGCTAATGGGCGTGAGGCCGAGCGAGCGAGCGGGCGGGCAAGGGGGCGGGAGAGCTAGTGGGCTGGCTAGCGAGCAGGCGAGTGTGCAAGCGGGTGAATAAGCAGACGGCCGTAGGGGGGGGGGGGGGGGCTGCGGCCTAGGAGAGACCGAGAAGGAGTCACACGGGTCCCGAGAAGGGAGGTGCGGCCGACGGAATGGATGGAAGAGGAGGAAAAAGTTATCAGGGTTTTTCTAGGGCTCAGGGAGATTACGTGCTGATAACGTGTTCAAGGAGAAATTATAATAGGGAGAACTTATGTTTTATTGATTGATAGAGAGGCCTTTATATAGGCATTACAATAAGTATCCCGATAAATCAGGGATTCTTTATCTATTACAGAATCAACTATACTAGTCTAATTAGGTCAAGACACATCCAAGAAGTTACGGAAATAACCTTCCTACAACATGTTTTAAATTGTTGAAAATTAGTTTTTGAAGATAGGATAAAAAAAATTCTGGAAAATATCGGAAATTTCACAAAAATATCAAAAATATTGGCGAAATATCAGAAATATCGGAAAATATCAGGAATTTTCGACGAGAAACTGAAAGAATTGAATTGAAATATTGATTCAACGGAAAAACGAAAATTTCGGCGAAATATCGCCGATAATTTCGATTTTTAATTCCTTGGATAGAATCATACGACCATACTATGTCAAATTAGGAAGATCCGAGACAAATCATACTCTTTGATAGAACTACTAAATATTTAAAGAAAATGCGAAAATGAAATATAATAAAATTCATGTTGAAGGAAAAACATATTGTGTGTCTTGATCAATATAACTGACGAGAGAGAATTATGTAGTTAGCATTCAATACTTATTACTGAAACGATCAGTCATTATTGTCATAAATGTACTTACTATTTCCGTTGTAATACTCACCCTATATAAAGGGGATTATCAATGAAATGAGTAGACCAATTCTCATTTTACTTTAACACGTTATCAACACTTTGCGTAACCTAGAGTCTGATAGCCAAAGAGAAAAACTAAAAAACCCTATAAATTTTTTTTCTGCCAGAAGACTGCCGGAAAACAAAGAAGAAAAAAAACCCTTTTGTTTCTTCCTTGGGCACCCAGAAATATACTTTGGGCAACCACCACCCTTCTCCGATCAACACAGATCAGCTCCGAACGACACCACCACCTCGCCTCCACGCCGACGAACTAGGGCCGCCACCGTCACCTAGTAGTAATGACGTGGAGCATCGACGCCGCCAATCTGAACCCCATCGAGCCCAGCCCCGGCGTTGCACGACCCGGATCCACGCGCCAAACCCTCGACCCAAATCTGATCTGACCACCTGCATTGACCGCGACGGCTTCATCTGCCTCGACGAGTTTAACGCCTTATGGGTCGCCGGCGTCCTTCCCCGACGATGGTCAAGCCTTCCTCGAGCCGCCCCACAGCAAGGAAGCCCCACGCCGCCCTAAATTTGGTCGCCCCAAGCCCATCGAGCTAAGCCCGCTCTAGAGGCGACCGAGACGACTCATGGGGGCAGCCCCCGATCCAGCCGTCCTCGCCGACAAACCACCTGCGCGCCCTCGATCCAGTTCCCACCAGTCGACGCCGCACTGCTCCGCCCGCCGCTCAGGCCATAGCCTCTGCCTCAGATCAGACCCGGATCCTCGACCCGATTTTGTACCTCGACCCGAATTTCTGCTCCACCCGGATCTGTGTGACCCGACCCACGAAAAAAAAGGATTTTTATCTCTTTTGGTAAAATTCAAAGGTAATATTTGAAATTACCGCATAGTGATTTATATTTACTGTGTGACCATATACTGTTTTGCGAATTTTAATGGTAAATACGAAATTGCTTAATTTATATGGTAAATGTGAAATAAATATGATTAAAGTGACTAATCATATGAATTTTGTTTGCTTTTATGTGACGTATCAATTATGATGCGGTGATTAATATGCGACGAAAATATGGAATCGGAGATCGAACAATCGCTTCATATGCAGTTTATTTTGCAAACTTATTGACGTGTTTCATAACCGGGGTTACGAAACGCGCAATCAAAACCCTACAAAAGATCGTTAGTATAAAGGAAGTAGGGATCGTTCTATCTAGGAATTAAGGTTATCTGACATGTAAAATGTTAGAAAACACATATTCACATATATATACATATAAACAAACAAAACATGAAACGAATAGGGGGGATTTAGATGAGGTTCGGCTACTGTCGTAAGTTACTAGACACGAAATTAAAAACCTAAAACTAATATATACAAGTGATCATCATCTTTTACACAAATCATTTAGAACATAAGACTCTTTAACAAGTAAAATACGCACGCAAGAAAGTAAGGAACAAGTATTTGACACAATTTAGACTTAATTCAGTTTCGACCATAACTAGAGCTTCCACTATGTACCTAGTTATTAGACTTCTCAAGTTTTGAAGACCAAACTTCCGCTATAGATTGTAAAAGTCATGCTACCGTTTTCCAACATGTAACATTGAAGCACAAGAGTTCTAATATCGAAAAACAAGTAAACAAGTAAGGTTGTCAATCTTCTTATTTAACATGCAAGGTCTAAGGTTAATAGCCCTAAGTGAGCAACACAAATCAAAGAGACAGTCACGTTCATCTAGTTTGTTATTACTCTAGCTGATTAAACCTAGTACCTAGATTCATTCAAGACGACACTAAGTACCGATTTTCATGCCCTCACCTTAGATTACTAACCGATTTAAGTCCTAAACATGCATCTAATACCACTGTCCTAATTATCTAACACACGAATTTTACAAGTTAAAAATCGAAAGAAAACTATATTACAAACAAGCAAGAATCGGTTCATATATAGTTTCAAGAAAAACCAAGAATCGAAATAAATTTCTACAAGCTATACAAACATGAATAAATACAAAAGCCATAAGGGATCTGATCACACTTTAGAAACCTTTGAAGACTTCACAAAGTATGGTGGAATGATCAGCAGAAGGTAGGGTGAATGTACGGTTTTATGGAAGGTGGTGGCAGTGGCGGAACCAGAAGAAACATAATGGGGGGGGGGGGGGGGCAAAAAAAAAATTATGCAAAACTTCTATACCATAATTATAACAATCTGACCATAATCACACTATAATTATAAGGAAATTTTGATTAATGGGGGGGCCACAACCCCCTCCCATCCCTTCTTAGTTCCGCCACTGGGTGGTGGAATTGGGTTTCGGCTAAGTATTTTTTTCTGTTTGGTGTTTGAGAGACTTGGTAGAGCTTTTGGCTAGTACTTGTGCTTGAGATGAGATAATTTTCTATATGGGAATTGGCCTCTATTTATAGGGGAAAGGCTATGCAAAAGTCGGCAGAAGCTTCCTTGTCCAACTCGGCATAGAAAAGATTTCCTTGCCGGTTTTGGTTTCCTTTGTTCTTCTAGGATTCTCTTCTTCTGCCGATTTCTTCATGGATCACAGCGGCATGGACTTCTTGATGGATCAGCAACATTCTTTGTTGGATAAAAGTCCATAGACTCAGCTGCAAGTTTCCCTAGTCGGACCAGGAACTCCTTCTCCTAGTCCAGTCGATCGATTACCTTTTCCTGTTAGGACTAGGAGACTTTTTCTTTCCTTATTCGTCTCTTTTCTTTTAGATTGGCTGACTTCCATATGCTTCATTTAGCTTATCAAATCTCATTTGATGCATTTAGACTTGACTTTGATGCACAAATACAGAAAATCATAAAAATGGGCAGTAGGTTGCTTTCTCAGCAGGGCAGTGACCTTCTGGCCTTGTGACTAGCATAACTCTCTCCTCATGGCAGTTTTTGATGAGATTCCAAGTTATGTAGAAACTAGACTCATAGAGCTTTCCGTGCATATATGGCTCGCCCTCTAGTTCCTCGTGAGTCGTCCTAGCGAAATTTCAGAAAATGGTTGATGTGCCTAGGAAATTACTGGAACTTCTGGATTTTGCAATGACTTTTCCTTTGCAATTCCTGGCATCTTTTGTTTGTCCGATTTCTCTAACTCCTTCCATTGCTCATCTTCAACATGCCTACTGTATATAAGAGAAGAAAAATTCATCAAAAGCACAGACAAACCTTTACAGAATTGACGAAACATTTAGATACTTGCTATTAAGAACTTTGTCAATTTTCTGTAAATTTTCCTATTCTTAGCACATTTTCAAGATAACTTCTACAAATACTCACGACTCTATAATATGACTCTATCTTATACAAATAAGAGCTAAGCAAAGTATAAATGAAGGGTAAAACATATTAAGAACGTCGCATTTTATGCTCCTATCACTTACAAGTAATATTTAAATTGAAGTTATGCTTTCGTTATATTTTTGTTTTAGTTATTATATGATATAATGCTCTATTCAATTTGATCGCATTAGTATTTTATATAAATGTGAAACTGGGAGCATTATATGTTCATTTTATTACTGTTAGATAATTGTTTTATTTAACATGTTATTTAGTTTGAGTATTGCCATGATAATGCAATTTCATGAGCATTGTAATATAAAGAAAAATGGACAAACCTACTATTGTAATTAAGCATTTTCACAAACATCGAAAAAGTGACCATTACGAATCTTGGTCTTGAATCCAATTCATATCTCTTGGAAATCAATTACCACAAGCATTTTTGTGACTGTTATTAACATGAATTAAAAATGAAATTTCATGAGCTTAACAAGCAATAAAAATGATAAAATTGAAATTTTTACTTATACTGTGATAATATGTGATAATGTAATTTAACAAAGTTTCAACTTTACCATAATGTATATTGGTATATTTAAGTTGTCATCAATATCTATTTAGCCTGCGAAGCTAATACATTTTATTCTTCATGTATTTTACAAATGGTTTAACCATCACAGTTTGGCTTTGACACATTACACTCTGAAGAATTTGACTACCAAATTCCTCTACTGAGCCAAATAAGACTTGAACATGGTATATTTATGCAAACCGCTTTATGTAAATAGCTGAGAAATAGTTAAAATACATTGAATGACGATGTAAGGTATGAGACAAAGAAAATTTTCTAAAATAAAAAAATAATTATGCAAAGTAAAGCAACATCCATAAAATAAAGGACAATTACCATGAACGTAAAGATTCCTATAATCGTCCAAAAGCAAATGGAAACAATGCACCATTGAAAGGTGACGTAGGGGACATGTCATGTGCAGTGAAGCACTTTGCCATTGTTGTGAATCAACGAACTATTGATACGCACATTGCAAACTAGTAAAGAATTAGCTGAAGTATAAAGAATCATACAAGTACGAGGATTTGGAAACGTATCTTCAATATCCAACAATAACATTGAAAATGAATTTACAATTAAAGGCTTACCATACGGGAGAAGATGATAATGACACATCTCATCATTTCAGTTATTAAAAGAGCAAAAAGAATCTAGCTCAATCCAAGATAGACTTTGATTAGTCCACTCTTCAATTTCCAAGATATCCTAGTAAAGGCTATCACGCCTTATATCTAATAAATTAGACTTTTGGTCTTAAAGTTTTTATTTCTAAATTGGACAAGACTAAATATAATCGTTGGCATGATAAATTTTTAATTTTCTCTCAATGAATTGAGATTATTCAAATTTTATTCATGATATACATGGTTCAATTTTCTACATCTAACTTAAATTTTAACAAGTAGTTAAGGATCGTAAGTGAATTGAAATCCGTTTAAATCCTTCAAAAACCAAACTTTTTAGTCTTCTAGGGTTCTCCCAAAACATTGAAGAATGATCTTTTAACTCATTACTTCAACTTCTCCCCATTTTTTCATGGAATTTTAACAAGTCATCAAGTTTCGATGGACTTTTGACGTTCTCGAAATCCACCAAAACCCAACTTTTTATCCTTCTTGGGACCTCCCAAAACATACAAGAATGATCTTTTAACTCATTACTTCAACTTCACCCCATTTTTTCATGGAATTTTAGTATGTCATCAAGTTTCGATGGACATTTGACGTTCTCGAAATCCACCAAAACCCAACTTTTTATCCTTCTTGGGACCTCCTAATAGCAACGGGAGAGAACGTTTTTGTCATATCATTAATTTTCCCTCATATTTCTTTGCATTTTCCCCTAAATGTTAACAAGTAGTTAAGGATCGTAAGTGAATTGTAATCCGTTTAAATCCTTCAAAAACCAAACTTTTTAGTCTTCTAGGGTCCTCCCAAAACATTGAAGAATGATCTTTTAACTCATTACTTCAACTTCTCCCCATTTTTTCATGGAATTTTAACAAGTCATCAAGTTTCGATGGACTTTTGACGTTCTCGAAATCCACCAAAACCCAACTTTTTATCCTTCTTGGGACCTCCCAAAACATACAAGAATGATCTTTTAACTCATTACTTCAACTTCACCCCATTTTTTCATGGAATTTTAGTATGTCATCAAGTTTCGATGGACATTTGACGTTCTCGAAATCCACCAAAACCCAACTTTTTATCCTTCTTGGGACCTCCTAATAGCAACGGGAGAGAACGTTTTTGTCATATCATTAATTTTCCCTCATATTTCTTTGCATTTTCCCCTAAATTTTAACAAGTAGTTAAAGATCGTAAGTGAATTGAAATCCGTTTAAATCCTTTAAAAACCCAACTTTTTAGTCTCCTAGGGTCCTCCCAAAACATACAAGAATGATCTTTTAACTCATTACTTCAACTTCTCCCCATTTTCCATGGAATTTTAACAAGTCATCAAGTTTCGGTGGAGTTTTAAAGTTCTCGAAATCCACCAAAACCCAACTTTTTGTCCTTCTAGAGACCTCCTAATACCAACGGGAGTGAACTTTTTTGTCATATTGTGTGCCTTCGTCAATGTAACTGACGAAAGATAATTATGTAGTTAGCATTCAATACTTATTACTGAAACTATCAGTCATTATTGTCATAAATGTACTTACTATTTCCGTTGTAATACTCACCCTATATAAAGGGGATTATCAATGAAATGAGTAGACCAATTCTCATTTTACTTTAACAATTCTTCAAATAAAACATGAAACTTGTATCGACAACATCCACTTATTAAACTAGAAAGCAAGAAACTGCAAAACCTTAATAAAAGAACCTAACACTTTGATTTGTAGGTAACAAAATGAAAATCCTCGGAAAGTTATTAATAAATGCAATAGATAATGTGTTGGGACTTGGGAGTAACAGATACAAACAATGAAATAAGGGAGGAAAGTTGTTCATTTGGATTTTAGAAGTGTTTAAACCCCTCCGAGATGGGATGTAACAAGAGTAAACCATTTTCTTCCATATTTTCTCTTCATTCAGAAAAGTATCTTTCATTTTGAATCCTAAACAAAAGAAATGAACAACTTTACTTTCCTGATACTTACTTTCTCCAAATCAAAAGACTGAAAAGAAAGTTGAAAGGGTCTCTCCCTTTTTTCTAAAAAAAAAAAAAAAAAAAAAAGTCTTTTCCTTTTCCTCGTGTATTTTTTTCTTTGAGGAGCCTCCTCTTGTTTTAATTAAAAATTATAACGTGTGTTTAGTGTGGACCTCACAGACCTTAGTTGTCACGCCCAAGGTTTAAAATCTCTGCGATATGTCCGATATCTCTACCGATATCTTTTTTTTCGGCCGACCGATATATCTTTGAGGTACATATCTTCTATTTTTCCGTATCTACGATATATCTCCGATATTTTAACGAAATATCTGTAAAATTTTCTAATAAATTTTTTTTTCTCGAGATTCAAGAATGTTTATGAGAAGAGTAATTGAATAAGTAATCAGTGATCAACTCGAGGGATATAAAAAAAAAATAAGTACTCCGGATTCCCCTAAAAGGATATCCGGATGAGAGAAGTGACAAACAGTCTTGATAAATATTGGTGAGGAGTGTTCTCCTCGAGGAATATGTAAGAAAGTAAGAAAAAAGTAATTACCTCGATTGCTCGAATAAGTAATCGTCTCGAGCTCTCAAAAGCAGAATCGGCATGGCACCAGGACTAGATGTGCAATTGATTTTCAAAGTACCCATCAAATGTTGCTTCAGTTGCCTTAAGTTTTGATTCTATCAGTTTAGGCACAGAGCGTAGTGTGACGTCAAATGAATCGCATGAAGGCAACAATCAATTTGGTTATAATATTTTTAAATATGGTCAATATGGAGAACTGCATGACCAATCATATAGTTGGATTCATCATTACTATCCCATTATAGGGGATACCGTCGGCAGTTCCAAAGAGATATATGATTATCATATTAATCACTACAATTCATACTATATGGGTCAAATGTCTTGGTCAGATTATTGTACTTTCGTGGATCAGCGTGGGGAATTTGAAGCATCTAGAGTCTCTTTCTGGTACTAAATGAAGCTATTATTTGTATGTATTTAGGATTTTATGTATAAAATGAATCAATTTCATATTTAAATAAAAAAATAATAATTTCCAATATCCCCGATATATCTCCGATATCTCCGATATCTCTTTTTTCCGGCCGACCGATATCTCTACCGATATCGACATTTTAATCCTGGGTCACGCCCTGAATTTTGAATAGATTAAATTCAAATTCGATAACGTGATAATTCAATAATTTCAACTACTTAGAATATAAATTACAATTTACTAAGTATCAAAGAGTCCAAAGAAATGCGACTCCGGCGAATACAATTATTACATCACCATTCTTTACACAAGTTTTAAAATATCGGACAATGTAATTGTTCAATTCACGTCTCACTACACACTAAGAAAACATGACTAAAAAGTAGGATCATGTCTACCCGCAGCAGCTATCAACTGCCGCCTCAACTCTGCTAATCCTCACCTGCACGACTAACCCCTACACCATGGATTGGTGCACCGGGTTGTAAACAACGAACCCGGTAAGCTTTTAAAGCTCGTATGAGTAAACTTATTAGCAATTACTCAGTCAACACATGCTTATAATTTTTCAAATAAACGCAACAACACTTAAAAGACCCACTCGCACACAAAACACAAGATAAACGTCAGTCTTTCCTGCATAGAAATATAGTTCAGGAAGGTACATATCCTAAACAATTAAAATCATTACTCTTATACATAATTTAGTTCAGGACGTCGTGCTCAAACCATACAATTACAACACAAGAGTAGTAATTAAGAATTCGTCAACTCAAAATGAAACCAAGAAACCGTCATCTCAAACTCAAGAAAAACAACGCACACCTTATTTCTTTTTAAAACCCAACTTTCCTTGCTCATTTAGAAATACATGTCGACTAGTGACCACATCACATATTATCACATTATCATTGGTAAACATTAAAGACATGCCCTTTGTCGACAACAAAGGAAGTACAACATTAAATTCACTTTTAAAAGCCACACACACGAAACTCTGGTAACCCTCACATGGTTACCCACCAAACATACACAAACTCATAAGACGCAAGTACCCCATATGATACTCTCATAAGTACATAGGTAGACAGACTAGAGCTCTAACTAATCGTAACCAATCACCCGGCCAAAGGCTTGGTTCCCAATATAATTTTCATAAAGACCCCCTTCATCACACAAGAAGAACCTTAACCGCCACACATGAAAGATCCCATCATCACACAGGAAAGATCTTACATTGGTCGTTGGTTTCCAAACCGGAAACCAACACATTCACCCATCACACGACTCACATAAACTCAATTATGACACGCACACTCCACACATGTACCAACTCAACTTGATATAACAATTTTGTAATCAAAAGTAATTCACTCAATCAAAATATGTCACAAACCACTTTTATTTCACAAATCCACAACCTCAATACATATATATATATATATATATATATATATATATATATATATATACAGGCCCCTTCCACTAAGGGATCCCTCATTATGTCCATTTTAAGGGATTGATCATTTAACCTACTTTTCGATCACATATTAACATCTCCACCGTTCGACTTTCATGTTTATATGAGTAGATCATATCTGAAAATTTTCATTCCATTTGATAATCATTAGAGCATTCAAAATTGAAATTTACAAATAAAAACATGAACGATTAAGCTTTAACAGATTTCATACATCCATTGATTTCATTTAGTTAGATGTTTTAACGATCACCATTTTGGCTAAAAATTTACAACAATGATCTACACATACAAACCTAGTAATTGAACGGTGGAGATGTGAAAATGTGATCAACAAGTTGGTCTAATAATCGATCCCTTAAAATGGACAAAATAAGGGATCTCTTAGTGGAAGGGCTCTATATATATACATGTAGACATTCACTCAGGAATAGTCAACTACTACCAACTATAGTCATTGAACGTAAAACGCTTTAAAATCATTTTACTTACCCATAAACCGTAGTCGATCAAGTTCATATGATTTAAAACAAATATTTATTTTCATAAAACAATTTCACATTTAACGATTTAATAACTATAAGATTTATTGTTCACGAGAACATTGTGAGGTTTACTACCACCGCGTCTTCTTACAACACGTGCTAATGCACAAGACATGCTAATCCAAGCACCTTGGGGAAAATGAAACCTCTACTTAGCAACAATTGGAAACAAAAGACTTCAACTCGGATCGAACATACAAAGCCTAACCTAAAGACTTGTCACTCTAAACAACTCGTCCTCCGAGACCTACCAAGGTCACCGGATCACTTTGACCATCTGCTAATACAACCTATACATCAGTTCAAAGTTTGGATCCCAAGAATGAGAAACCGAACACTCCGGAACCCGAACATGCCCAACGACCACCAAAATCTACAAATTATATATCAATACGCTTGTATCGATGAGCATGAGTTAATGAAGCACACCACAGTCCCAACCACAACCAGACGCGTTGCCATGGGCCGCCGGAAGGGGCTACGCGTGGCCCCAAGCACCACCACCTAATCTGCCATTTTTCACCCACCTCAAACACCCAATAGGTAGAATAAAGTAAGAGGAACGTCTGAATACCTGCCTCCGCCTTTGATTTGGCTAGAAAATGCCAAAACCACCGTCGGGAAGAGGAAATTCGACACAGCCCTTTCTACGCGCCAAAATGGACCTAAAGACTTGCACGGTTGCTCCTGGAAGAGAGATGACTACCAAAAGAGGGAGGTAGCACGTCCGGTTACCGCCAGAAACGCAGGAATCTAAACCGGGTCTCTGCCGTGGCTTGCGAGCTTCGATCTGTGCAGACCAGCGCGAACTAGTACAAGCTACCACCACAGGGAGGCTCGCACGGAGGAGTTGAGGGGATCTCGACCGGTGCCGGCGTCTGAAACCGCCAGAGTTCACCGGAAAATCCGGGTCGGGTCAGTCGAATATTTTTTATACTAAAGGGGCGCGGGGAGAAAAAGAAAAGGGAGAGAATAAGTATTTCTGAACTAATGATGGAACCATATAAAATTTCCTATATATAGGGTTTAGGGAAATTTCCGAACCACGGAAAGTTCCGTTGACCATAACTTCATCCTACGACCTCTAAATTATGCATGTCGCATGTCTAAGAACTCGCATCGACGAGCTCTACAACTTTGGTTAAGAAGGTTTCTCGAGAAACCAAAAGAATAAAAAGTCAATTCTTCGACCCCCTTAAAACACTTTTAAGTAATAATTTACCCGAACACTTATGTTTTGCTCAAGAATCACTATATTTCACTAACTTCAAACTTAATAATTCTAAATAAATATTTGAAATTAATAACAAATTTTCGGGGTATTACATTAATAATATTACAATGCATATGGTTAGGTTAAGTTAGGTTTAGATAAAAACTGACAACTAGCATATCATCATGTGTTTACATATATTATTATGAATGAATGAGAATGACACAAATTAAGACTTATCAAATCTTGGGCTAGCCGACCAAATTGTCTACATATTATTATTATATCTTAATAATAATACTTGATAACTCTCCCATATTTATCACATTATCCATATTCCTATCATTCATCTCAAGATGATACTCTCATGTTAGTTTGAGCATTTAGCAATGATTGTCTTTCCATAAGAATTTTGCAATCATCCTCTCCAAAAGTAGGGATCTATTATTGAAAGTTTACCTTTATTTATTAATTTAAAAATTCAATAAACCATACAAGAAAAAGCATCTCTCAGTTTTTTTTTATAAAAAAAGTTGTATAGTACATTTACAAGATTCCCAGACAACAATTTCACAGCAGTTTCATCAAAACTCTCCCTGTAACGCTCTCTGAATAAGTCCTTGATCTCCTGAAGCTTATAAACCACCCTTCATCTTAATCTCGAAGAAGCAAAGACAAGAGTTGAGTATATAGTGTTGAGTAACTATATATATAAATCAATACAACAGTTGTTTCTTCACTAAATGAATTGTTTCGATCAATTTGTCTTGAATATTTACTGTTATATATTGAAATTTTGTTGATATATATCTCACATTGTAGTCCTTGGTCCATGGAATTGACATAGCATACTTGCATCATATATATACAGTGTGGAGTAATTATTTTGTGAATTAAATTATAAGAACCAATCACAATTGTGAAACAATAACATAATCTCAGACCACCGCATGTACCATAAACCATAACCATGTATAAAAGTTTTCCGTGAATGAGATAGTAAAGTTAATATATGTAACGACCCGAACCTTGAATTATCCCTTAAAATTTTTACTTTAATTTTGACGTTTCGAAAATTTGTTTTACGATTCGGAGGTTTCAAACGTTAACTTTTTTATAAATTGACCCGATCGAGAATTTCATTTCTCGACGAGATAGAGGACGGTAAAACGAGTTCGTGGACACGTAGCAAGTTTAATTTGGAATTTGTATGAAAACGTTATGACGTAAAATCGGTAATTTTCTGGTTTTAGTCGAGTATAATTAGTCGGGGGCAGAAATTTCTAGAAACGGGCAGAAGTTTCTATAAACGGGGGAATATTCTAAAAATAGAGGGAATATTTTATAAATGGGGGAATATTCTAAAAATGGAGGGAATATTCTTTTTTCTTTTCTTTTTCTTTTCTTCTTTTTCTTTTTCTTTCCCCCTTTCTCTCTCCCCGACTCGGCCGAGCTCCAGCGACCTAAGCGCCGCCCTCGATTCTCCGCCGTCCGGCCATCGTTCAGCGCACCACCGGACGCGTTCGGACCATCTCGGTTCTCTCGTCACGCCTGCGGTGGTAGTTCAAGGTGAATCGCCGTCGTTTAAGCGTACGAAGCCCAGGGAAATTTGACACAGTGGAACCCTAGCTCTCTCCTCCGGCCACCAATCAGCCCGATTCTGGGGGGGGGGGGAGAAAAGCCTCGGCCTGCACGTCAGTTCCATGGAAGGAATCGAACCAGTTCGTAGCATGTAAGGAGAATTTATGATTTGAAATTTCTAGGATTTTTGGTGTAATCGGTGGAGGTGGCGGAAATGGTGTTTTTGGGGAAATTGGAGGTTGGATTCGAGTTCAAAACGATGTTTAGATTTTGATTAGGTGTAATTTGATGTTGAATTGGATGAATTTTAGTGAAATTTAGGGATTGAGATGGTGCTGCCGCCGTGTCGGTCACCTTTCGCGGCGGCTGCGTTGGTTTTTCGGCACCGGAGGCGACGGGGATGAGGTTCTGAAGTGGTGGCGATCGTTTTGGGTTGATTTGGGATGAATTGGAGGTGTTTTTGGCCTCTGTGGCGGAGCTGCCGACGGCGGGAGGTTGAAGAAGGGTAAAAAAGTGAAAAGTAAAACGTTGAAAGGTAAATAGTAAACTATAAAACAGTAATTCAGTAAATAGGAAATAGTAAACAATAAAAGTAAAAGGGTAAATAGTAAAGTGAAAAATAAATAATAATTTGATTATATAATTACTGTTTGACCTTTAAATGTTTACGGTTGACTTTCCGTAAAAAGATAAAAGCTGGTTAAAAGAGGTTTTCACGTGAAAACAATAAGTAAGTTTATTTAGTTGATTTCGGATTTAAGGTGAAAACTCCGGACTGGGTCGTGACAGTGGTATCAAAGCGGGGATATGATTCGTTGGGGTTAAGGAATAGTTAATAAATTCTTGGTGGCCAATACGTTGAAGGCAGTGTGTGTTTGACGATTGTGAGTAGAATTTTTTATTTTAAATAAATGCATGCATAAATATTTTATTAAAATGATGTTTATTTCCATTTTATATTTCCACAAGTATGATATAAATTATTGAAGCCTGATAATTTTGATAATTTATAATATTTGTCTATTGGATATATTGGGGGAAGTGTGGCATGGATATTTTTTATTCACCATATCAGGGTCGTCATGAGCTAGCTAGCAGTAGCGTGGGACGCTATTTAGTAGCCGTGGGAGGTTCCGACCCTTAGCCTGAGAGGCTGGGTCGTTATGTTGCTAGCTAGCAGTAGCGTGGGACGCTACTTAGTAGCCCTGAGAGGTTCCGACCCTTAGTAAGCCTAGGATGGTATTATGAGAGGCTGGGTCGTCGCATTTGCTAACTAGCAGTAGCGTGGGACGCTACGTAGTAGCCCCGGAAGGTTCCGACCATTAGCATGAAAGGCTGGGTCGTCATGTTGCTAGCTAGCAATCCACGCTACTTAGTAGTCCAGGGAGGTTCCGACCCTTAGCCTGAGAGGCTTACTGTTGCCTGGTGGTGCTAGCTTTCCCCTGATTTATCCGATATGATTATATAGTCAATGAGATTAGTTAGGATATTTGTTATTTGGTCTTCAGGAATATTGTCTTTATGATACTTTTAGTTATTTAAATTCCCGAATTAGTGGGGCTGAATATTTTATTATGAAAATATTTGGGAGTGGGCCGATGGTGATTATATCGCTTGACTTATATTTTTAATTATGTTAGCTTGCGAAACATATTTATTGTGACTAAAAGTATTTTATGATTTATTATATTTGTGAGGTTAATTTGAGAAGTTATGACCCCTGTCTTATTTCTAGTGGGTGGGTGGTTGTGGTTTTTGAAGAGTAGTATAATACAGGGGTTAATTTGATCTGTTGTATTATCCCTGCAAACGTGTAGCATGAACCTTGTAGCTTAAGATTTTTATGCTTTGTGACGGTGGTTGTGTTTTGGGGAGCAAATGGCTCCAGGTGTGAGTGGATTATTGTGAGAAGTGTTATTTTGAAATTTTTTGCAGGTAGGATTGTCCATTTTAAAGGGAGGTTATGCCAAAATTTTCGGGTATAATATTCTCTTAAGGTGGAGCCCGCAGGGTTGATGGGAGTCTGTGTTCAAGTTAGTGACTTGGGATCTTGTTAAGGAATTGATTTGGGTGTCTATAGTAATTTTCTAAATGAAATTACTATATAGTAAATTGGTCAAATGCGGTTAATCTTGGGTGATGAGAAAAATGTTAATTAGTCGATTTATTGAATATTTGTTGGTCGCCCTTGTATAGTTTAGGGCTAACGATTCTTTTAATTATAAATCCTTACAAGTTGTATTCCATGAAACTTATAAGCATGGGGCAGTGAGACGTTTGTACTCCCGTCTTTATTCTTGGCGGTTACACAAAATTTCGAGGTTTTATCAGGAGGGGAGATTGTAACGACCCGAACATTGAATTATCCCTTAAAAGTTTTACTTTAATTTTAGCGTTTCGGAAATTTGATTTACGATTCGGGGGTTTCAAAGGTTGGCTTTTTATAAATTGACCTGATCGAGAATTTCATTTCTCGACGAGATAGAGGACGGTAAAACGAGTTCGTGGACACGTAGCAAGTTTAATTTGGAATTCGTATGAAAACGTTTTGACGTAAAATCGGTAATTTTCTTGTTTTGGTAGAGTATAATTAGTCGGGGGCGGAAATTTCTAGAAACGGGCGGAAGTTTCTAGAAACGGGGGAATATTCTAAAAATGAAGAGAATATTCTTTTTTCTTTTCTCTTTCTTTTCTTCTTTTTCTTTTTCTTTTTCTTTCTCCCCTTCTCTCTACCCGACTCTGCCGAGCTGCACCGACCTAAGCGCCGCCCTCGGTTCTCCGCCGTCCGGTCACCGTTCGGCGCGCCACCTGTCGCATTCAGACCGTCTCGGTTCTCTCGTCACGTCTGCAGTGGTGGTTCAAGGTGAATCGCCGCCGTTTAGGCGTACGAAGCCCAGGGAAATTTGACACAATCGAACCGGAGCTCTCTCGACCCTATTCCGGGGGGGGAGGAAAGCCTCAACCTGCACGCCAATTCCATGGAAGGAATCGAACCAGTTCGTAGCAGGTAAGGAGAATTTATGATTTGAAATTTCTAGGGTTTTTGGTGTAATCGGTGGAGGTGGCGGAGATGGTGTTTTTGGGGAAATTGGAGGTTGGATTCGAGTTCAGAACGATGTTTAGAGTCGATTAGGTATAATTTGATGTTGAATTGGATGAATTTTAGTGAAATTTGGGAATTGAGGTGGTGCTGCCGCCGTGTCGGCCGCCTTTCGCGGCGGCTGCGTTGGTTTTTTGGTTGCGGAGGCGACGGGGTTGAGGTTCTGAAGTGGTGGCGATCGTTTTGGGTTGATTTGGGATGAATTGGAGGTGTTTTTGGCCTCTGTGGCGGCGGTGGTGGCGGCGCTGCTGCTACCGGCGACGGGAGGTTGAAGAAGGGTAAAAAGGTGAAAAGTAAAACAGTAAAAGATAAATAGTAAACTGTAAAACAGTAATTCAGTAAATAGAAAACAGTAAAAGGATAAATAGTAAAGTGAAAAATAAATAGTAATTTGATTATATAATTACTGTTTGACGGTTAAATGTTTACGGCTTCCGTAAAAAAGTAAAAGCTGGTTAAAAGAGGATTTCACGTCAAAACAATGAATAAGTTTATTTGGTTAATTTCGGATTTAAGGTAAAAACTCCGGGCTGGGTCGTGACAACATAGGTCAAATTTTTACATTACAAAGCATTATCATATCTAATAATTTTAATTTAATTACAAAGTAAACATTTGAGCACAAAATCATATAAAGAAGCAAAATCAGCCTCATGAGGAAGATGTTTCCAAGAGAGAACGTGATGAAAGTAAGATGTTCACCTTTTCCTCACTCAACATATGGACTTCATAACAAGATTCCTTTATCACTAGATATTTTTAATATAACAAAAAAATTGCACTTCTAATTCTCTAGTCCACACTAATTTTCTTTTATTTTTTGTTGAAATTCTTACAAATAGAAATAAGCTTAACTGGGAATTTAACTCCACTAAATGATGCAATCAAAATGCTAAGTTTAAGGAATGAGAGCTTGAATCTATGGAGGAATTTTTCAGTGTTACGAGAGGACCACGTAGTAATGTCTAGTGATCCTTCCTTCTAATTAAATTTTGACACATGAGATTTTATGACAAAAAATTATTTCAGTTATTTTATCAAGGATTTCTTATTGTTTTTCTAAACCGTACACCCTAAATCTTAAAACCCTAAACTCGAAACCCTAAACCCTAATCTCTAAACTCTAAACCCTAAATTTTAGTCTAAACTCATCACAGATCTATTAAAATCATTATATAAAAAATAAAATTCATAACTTTATAATTTCTGTCATAAAATTCCACGTGTTGAAATTTAATTGAGAAGAAGGACCACTAGGTATTGCCAGGTGATTCTCCCGCCGTATTTAAAAATTTCTTGAATCTATGGGTACTTATATTATATTTGGATTTGAGTCCATTTTTATTCAGCTTTTAAAGACTAGAAGGTAAATAAAAATTATAAATTACAGTAATATTGTGGGGCTAAATTTCCAACGAAAAAAACATTAAATCTGTATAAGGGGAAATACACTAAATTCCCGAAATTCAACTAGAATGAGCACAATTAACATTCAAAAAATGAATCATTCCATAAATACTATCAAGCTAAAAAGTGCGAGATTCTATCAAATAGGCATGATGCTTAATGGTAGTGTAGCAACACGAGCTACAAACTGAGAATATGTATTGCAAATTTTAGGAGTTTCAGGTAGTTGAATTCTGATATAAAGTTATAAACCCCTAACTGCTTTTAAAAAAATAATAATAAATAAAATTTATTAAATAACTCACACCCTTACATATGTCAGTGAGGTTTGAACCCATGACCTCCACGTTGTCAGTTAGACCTCTGTACTGCTTAAGAAAGAAACAAATAAACTATTCATATTTCCTACTGAAGTACTAAAAAAAATAGAAATTATGTATGTATATGCATCTACTTCTATTAGAATGTTGAGGACTGTGTAAGGATAAGTTAAATTTAATTGTTACCTTAAAAGTGAGTGAAAGAGGCTATAGTAATTATCATTAGCTCAAAGACTACATTCCCCAACTCCAAAAAAAAAAAATAACGATAACTTTAACAGGTCCTAAACACTAAAAAATAAATTAACTCACTCTATCACATAAAAAGAAGAAGTTACTACATTATAACATAAACACTTTTCAATGTAGCACGTCATTCTTTGATATGTGCCAAATTACAACTAGTTTTTCGGTTTTAGTAGTAAAGTAGGATAATGATAGGTGTTTGTGTCAGGAACAGACCATGAGCAGAAGAATGAATTAGTCTCATTTTTTTTATTCCATTATAAATTACATAACTGACCTTCACATTTCACCCCTAATCTCATTAAATGAGCATTTTATGATCATAGCTCGACAAGTTCAGTGAATCTGAAATATGTCAAACATTTACTGAGAAAAATATGTCCAGCAAAACCTGAGAAATAAAATTAAGACCTGATAAGGTGAATCGGTTATAGTACTATGATCAGAATAACAAGGGTAACCCATATCATATTGAATTAGGCAGAGTTGTAAAGTACTGCTTAAACTGTTTATCTTGCATTTCAAATTCACAGCACGAGATCAATGTATAACGAAACAATTAATCAACATATTATCTTTACCCAAAAAATAGAAGGAAAAAAAAATATCAGCAGAGAATATCTGTATTTTATAACTAATGTGCTTGACCTTAATTAATTTCTATCGCTTGTAAGACTTGCCATATTTAGAAAATTTGAATTCAAACATGTACCAACATATGACCATAATTGTCTAAGTCTTGTAAACATAAAAAAGTATGTTTATTACTAACCAAAATAAAGAATAAAATGTCAGGCACACCAATTGTGCCTTATACTGGAGCTGGTCACCTTCTCACTTCAACATTTTTCGAAAGTTACAATTCTCACACCAGTGTTACCGGTTAATTATATTGGTGTTGTATACAAGTAAGTCAATATTACATCTGAATGTACAACAATGAATGAACATATATTTATGTAAATGTGCCAGCTGCATGTTCCGAAGCATTTTAATAAGTCATATCTAATAATGAATTATGATGCACTTTCTAAGCATGTAAACAGTGAGAGCACAAGACTGCCTTCCGTATTTCCATTTTGGTTGTTCAAATCACTATTGAACTTGTCATATTAATATAAAAAAATATCATATAAATTAAAATCCTAAAACATAAGAAGCCTTTTGTGTATACATTTGACTCCACAAGACCATGCTAATGTGTTGAATCACTACTGATAATGATGGTTTGATGCAACAAAACAGCTACGCTATTGTTTATAAGAAAGAGTGTTTCTTAAGTTTTAACAAAAGTTCTCATTATATTGTTTTAAGTTGTATACAATTAAAAAAAATGGACACTATTGTTATAAATAACAAAAAAAGATTTAAAAAATAAAACAAATTTTCTCCTTTTCTTTCAGCAGATAATTCTTTCGAACTACTTACTCTTAAATATAAAACATTATTCATTTTAAATGTGACACGTATAGTTTATGGCTTCAATCTAGTGTCATTTAATTTCTACTTGCATATATCTGCAATTGTGCAACTCACATTTGACCACATTCTGCAATAAATTTATTTAAAGAAAAATGAAGTATTCAAGAAACAAATGCAACTATAAAACGAGTCATAGACGAACAAATAAATCAATTTACTTTTCATCTACACATAATAATAAAAAACTATAAATGTTTTATATAGATCAAGAGGATACTACCTTTCACTACTGATTCGGAACTACCGTGTCCTCTCATTACTAACAGAATTAACTTGAGATGCAGAGCTCCCTTTTGAACTTTTTTGTTCTTGACCAATTGGAAAGAGAGATGGTTGATCTGATGCCTTCCTTTTTAAGTCATCATTGAAACCGATACTATCAAAATTCTTTTTCTTCATGTTATCCTCAATGCCACTATAGTCTAATTTATGCAAAATACTTGGAACTACCATCTTGCCGTCCTTGGTAAATTTGTTTCCCATTTCAATGTCGAATTTCTCCTTGGAACCAATGAAGCCTCTTTCACTCTCTGAAGCAATGGATCCCATTGCACTATCATCATCTTTTAAAACCCATGCTCGGAAATTAACCATTGAAGGTGGAATCCTGGAGCAGAAAACTTCTTTTAAGTTTCGCAGTTGCCCCTTGGTGTACGGGTTTTCATTCTTATCATAGCGGTAACGAAAGTTCTCATATGTTGTCTGTTAAAAAGTAGTAGCAAAATTAAAAAATAATTTATACCCTATTCAACCTTATATATAATCTATTAGATAATGTAAATAAGTACGGGTAAACGTTACATCGTGAGTGTAATAATCCATAAGAGCTATATTCTCAAGTAAGTATAAAATGGAGAATGAAGTTTTAACTACAAAATTAGAAATAGATACAGACAAGACACTAAAATAGGTGATGTAATTTATTTTGTTGTTTTCCACTACTCACTCCTCATGCGAACTTGAGTTTTTTAGTTATGGTTGTGCTCAAAGGTTCAGTACAAAAGTTTTGTTGAATTTAATTACAACGATTAGAAAATCAAGCCTGTTAGATTCCACTTAAAGGGTCTTAGCCTTCACTGGTTCAAGTGCGCGAAGACAGTGGTGGAGTCATCACTGTGGGAGGAATGTGCGCAAGTATAAATGGCAAGGGCGCCCCCTTAGACCTTAGCATCCTCTCAAAGAATACAGTCACACGGATTTTTTTCTCAAGATGGACATGAGATCAACGTATATCATAAATCAATGCATCATACAAAAGGTGGGGGAAGTTATTCAAAGAAAGTGGGTGGTTATGCATGTCTTTCTTTTCTATATAATGTTATTTGTGATTTTAATTGTTTATCACCCTTTTGCATTAATTTGGTTTCTATATTATTTTAATGTATCATTTAGTTGGAGAGATAGCCAGAATTCATTAGCTTTGTATGTATGATATGATGGTATACCATATATCATATAATGACGGCATTACCATCAGTACAAGTCTAATGTTCAGTTAGACCAAGCTTCTTCTATGAACTTATATGTACTTCCATAACCAAAGATATATCATTATCTATGTAAATCTAATTTTGTATTTGTAATGGATTTTGATACAGCAGTGAAATTTTTAAGCCATCAACTTGGAACTAACATCAATTTATATCCCTTTTCCCCATTGCTCAATTATTTAAAGTAAGATAAATGAATTAAAAATATATGTTTTGTAAAATGATGCAATATAGATCTTCTAGTCAAAATGGAGAAAAGGGAAACTCAATATATGACATCTATTCTAGAGGACAACATTTTATGTGTCAAACACAAAATTGAAAATACAAACTAACCCAAATGCATATAAAAGTTACTTGTATGTCATCTTAGATTTATACATGAGAAAATTAACAGACCACACTAATTTATACAAAAATGATAATTCAATTATCGACAGATGAATAACACAATTCTGAACAAGAGCAAAAAGGTACCTGGTTGGTGCAGATTAGATATATATGAAAAACAGTAAGCCCCCCGACAAACCAGACAGCTATGAAGCAATACACTATCAGAATTACTGATACGACATCACGTGACATTGCCTTCCATATACTGCCCCCTTGGTGAATAAGGTTGATCCAAGAAAACACGAAAACGTATATGCAGAGCAGGGTTGAGGATGAAATAAACAAGATGAAAAATGGATAGTTACGCTGCAAGTAGAAGAGTATGAAAATGGTAATTAGGTGATGATACACTAAAATAAACAAAGGGAATTAGGTTCCAGGGTAGAGAGAAGCATTGTTTCAAGAAATTTTTCGACTTTAAAAGAAAAATGAATAATTCTTCTAGTCAGACATCCAAAGACATGATTAGTGTCCATCTATATCTAACTTTATTTATGCAAACACTCACTTAAATTTAGGTGTTTATATAAAGCTCACTTAATTATAAATTGTTGACGATTGTTTAGCATAGTATAATGAGGGTGCCTATATTCATACCTAGTTGTGTGTTCTTTACGAGTGTATATTATACGTTATTCCATATTGATGTATAAGTCAGCCTATATTGATGTCTATATTAAAGTATCGCTTGGATATAAATGTCTATATAATTTAACAAAAGCAATTCAAAACTCAGTACAAATAACAGATAATTAAACTTTTAGGAGGTTTCGGTTCAATTTATATAAATATGTAACACAACAAAGTACTTTTGGATCACAAATTTTAGTTGTCAACCACATAGCTATGATTGGATCACAATATCATAGCTATTTAAAAAATAGTTTTTATGCAATCCAACTCCATGTAAGTAATCAGAAGTATTATGAAGACTTCATTTGTTCACTTCTATGTGTAGGTTTATGGAGGCAAATGAGCCAAACACAATATTTTGGGAATAGTATTCGAGGTTTCACAATGTTTTTGATGCTAAAGAATTTAGTTTTTCTTCCATCTAAGTTGGAGCATACAATTGTCTCTTGTGAGTCATACTCGAGACAGTTAATGTATAACTCTTATCTTCCATTTTCAGCCCCGTTTTCCAAATATGCAAAGATAAAGTGCCTCCTAAGTAACTAGCTGGGATAAGTACTCATGGAAAGATGAATACTTGTAGTTTTTTTCAGAGGAGAAGGCCATCAAAATATACTTGTACATATTGGTGTTTTATGTGTAAAGAGGTTGCAGATCATGTGCTCCTCTTGAAGAAATTTGTTCTAGGGATGTCATATGAGATTTTAAGTTTCTTGAAGGGCGACATTGTATCATATATAAGTTCAACTGAGAAAAGAAAGGAAATAAATAAATAGATAATTTATTAAGAAGGTATGTGATATGATGGAAAGCAATAACAAAATCCTTGCATTGAGGGAGCTAGGGGTAAGGTTTTAAACCACTTGTGAGATAGCATTTAATATTGGTCTCGCTTTTAGGCATCAGACTCCGATAGTTCTTTGTATGTTATACACATGTATTGGACAGTTGTTGTTTTTTATGCCTCTGTTTCTTTGTAATAACTCTGTGATTGCTATGAATTTTTAGATGTTTTCTTTAGATATTAAGATGTATTTTTAGGACTTTTGCCGAATCGAAATTATAGTAAGGGTTTTATTTTCAAGGACAATAGCTTTGCAAAGAGAATAGGGTTCTCATACATGACTTTTGAAACCTTACAGGTTCATTCCAATTCATTTAGAACTCACTGATATTCTTTAGTATAAAAGATCAAAGATGTATAAGTTTGGTCCAGGGAGTATTCAAAGATGTATAAGCTCTAAGACAAAAAGGTCATCCTCATATCTCGTGTTTTATTCCTATTACACCAGAAATACACTATTATCATGTTAACTTTATATATTCAAATTAATTACCTTTATGCAAGGCCGCGCAGTGCTTTTTATGGAAATCCAAGAAATACAATTGATTTCTACACAAGGGACTCATAAAATAGTAATTCTAGATACTGGAAAAAAACAAATGAGGAGTATAAGCCATATTTACTAACATTGAACCCAGGATTTGGAAATGTAATGAATTGCGCATGAAATAGTGGAGAGTTAAGTGAAATGTAAGTAAGTTGCAAGCTTATATGTATAGTTGGTTGTGGTAAAGGTAACTTACTAATCCAATACATTGACCAACCCATGGACAGTGGTGATCAAACTTTTGAACACAGTTGTTGCAGATGGAACAATGAGAAGCGCGTGGCGGACGATATAACAAACAGGTTTCACAAAACTTGACCTTCACAGTATGGCCATTGACATGTACATCCTTAATTCGGGGTAATTTCATACTAGAGGCTTTGTTATTGACCCACTCCATTGAATGGGTAGACTCGCAAGCCTCATCCGATTCAGGCGGTCTTGAATTCCTCGGAATTATACCTGGATCTCTACCAGACGTGAGGAAGAGAAAAGCAAAATCCTGCATAGTAATTAGTAAGAACATTAGAAATCGGGGAAGCAAGAAATAAATACAAGGAAGGAAAGAAAGAAGGAAGAAATTGATTCAATTTACCAACCAAAATAGTGAGGAGGAGGCCTGCAGTGAAAACGGGATAGTCATAATGGGCTTGATGTCCTTTGATGGTAACAAGCATTCTTATGCAAAATGTAAGTGCAGGACATCCGATCAAAAAGCTAGTTAGATAGAGTGATCCGCCATCATGACCAAACACTAATCTTCCACCACACAAAAATTTCTGACACCAAACTCAAATTCATTAAATCACCATCCAAAATTGAAAAATCCACATTCAAAAATGGAAAAAGAAAAAAAATGAAAAAAAAAAATCCTTACATTGTTGCCCTTCCATACTCGATAGAGCCTTTCCTGCTGGGACTCGCCATTGGGGGAGGAAGAATCACAAACTTGGCTGGTTTTCCTACCCAACATCGTCATCCGGTGAAAGTAAAAATAATTTTTAAATATGATTTTTTGAATTGAAGGAATTTGGATTCCCAAACACCACCGCAAGAATCAATCAAACATTTTTGGTTGAAAGGGGTGGTGTTGGGTGAGGGGTGAAGCGAATGATATGAGATCGATAACGCGCAGAGAAGAGATGGATGCTCAAATCACATCTCCATCATCCTCCTCCCCTCTCTCTCTCTCTCCCCCTCTCGGCGTTTTGTCTTTTTTTTTTTTCTTTCTTCTTTTTTTGGTTTTTGTTTTCTCCTTCTTCTTTTTTGGTTTGTTACAAAACAGTCTTGTGTAATGTGATATATTGGGAATAAATCGAAACACACTGCCCTGCCGCAAACCTGTTATTGGGGAAATTTGGTTTCAATGGTTTCATTCATCACAATCTCGCTCACAATCCAACTTTCCAAATTACACCGCATTTTTCGCTACCAAAACAACTTTTATTATTATTATTTTACAAGACTAGCATGTTCCCACGCTCTACGGTGTGGTTAGTTGATAGTTTCTTAACGGAAGTAGTTTCTTACAACAATAACTACTATTTATTCTATTTTACTTTTTTTAAATTATTTGTGGTGTATTGATTCATCCTACAAGTAGATTTCTCTATTGTATATATTTTCTTAGTCTTTATTTAAAAGAAAAAAAATGGAATTGGAAGTGAGTGGTTAAAGATTGAACGTGAGATTTTGGTAAGAAAAAAAACGTGAGAAGAAAGTTGTTATAGAATGAGATTGTTTTCTTCCAAAAATATGGTTTGAATATATACATAGGGCTTTTTATAATTTAGGGCATTTGAAGGTCTAAAATTATAAAAAAAAATGCCTTAATTTTGTGCTGATTATAAAAAAGAACATTGTTTAACAAATAACCATAAAACATGATATAATTACAAAATATGTCATTATAACGGTTTTGGAATTGAAAACGGAGTGGTTAGATTATGATGTCCGCCAGACTAACATCTTCACCGCCCGCACCATCGCTGACGCGAGTATAAATAGCGAAGCCTTGGGAGGCTTTGAGAAGCGTGATCGATTCCGTTTCAGAGAGAGAGAGAGAGAGAGAGAGAGAGAGACGCAGTGAGCTAGATAGAGAGAGAAAATGGCGAAGAGAATGCAGAGAACTGGAGCGGTTCAGCCTCAGCCTCTGAAGACGCAGAAGCGTATGCGCAGAGCTAAGCCGATTTGCTCATGTAGCTCTCCCTGTTTCACTTCTTCTAGCCCAGCCTTCACCTGGTGAGATCTCTCTCTCTCTCTCTCTCTCTTAATTTAAATTTGAATTTTGGAGAACCAGTTTGAATTTGTGGATTTGGATTTTGTATGTGTGTGCGGTTTTGCTTGTGATTTGAATTTTGCTTTGGTGAATTTTGAGCTTGAATCTGTGTTTTCTGTGTGAATTTGCTTGAGAAATGAAGGAGTTCTGAAGAATCGGAGCTTCAATTTGAATTTTTTGAACTTCGTTTGAATTTCGAAGCTAAATCACGAGTTTCGTGTGAATTTTGATCTTCGAGCTTGAACTCGATCTGGATTTTGATCTTGTATCTCTGTAAATATCTCGTTATGTAAGAGTTCTGTTATGCAATGTGGCTAGTATTAGTTTTGTGTCTGAAAAGGCGAGGCATATGATCTGTATCATTCCAAATGTATCAGCTATGCTAAACTTGAACATTTGATATCTCTCTATGTCAAATTGCAGGATGAGGTAGAGATCACCTCGAAAAGATTAGGACAGAAAGAGGGTTACACTGGAATACTAGTGCTTCTGAGAAACAAAGCAACCGTGGACATCATTGCTGAAGGTCGATGGCCGGTCTGTTGTCAGGGATGGAGGTGTCGGCGAGGACGTTGGTGCCGGTGAGGAACCGAGTCGTGGTGAGCTTGCGGTGGGGGGTGAGGGTTCCGGCGAAGCTGAAGAGCGGCGGGGATTACCGGATTGGCATAAGATCCCGTTCTTGGTGATGAGACCGGTGAGTTGGAGATTGGGAGGAAGATTCATGAGTCGTTGAAGGGAAAGCGGCATAAGATTGAAGGGTACTTAGGGACTGCCATTGTGGATATGTATTCTAAATGTGGCAAATTGAGTTCAGCTTGGGAAGTGTTTAATGGGTTGAAAATGAGACCGGTTGGTTGCTGGAATGCGATGATTATTTGGACTGATCGTGATAGGGAGAGGGAGGTTAGGGAGAAGGACCGAGATTTCGAGATGAATGAGAGCAGGTAGAATGCTTTTTCAGTTTAATTTTTCGAGTGGTTTATGTATAGGATATCGATTAATTATTTTGCCTGAACTGCATGCTTTATCGGTACGCCGCATAGTTGTTTGAGCTGATATTACATGTCACTATAGATGAGTTGTCTGCATTCTTCCATTGTCTTCTGTACTATTAGAGAAGAATTGAATTTGAATCATAGTCTTATGGCAATAGGAGTATATAGGTAAGATTCAGGAGAAAGGACTGTTCTAGTCTTAGGCTGATTATGTTTGTTCGAGAATTTATTAGTAGATCTTAGTGGGAATGAACTTTAGGATAGGCTTTTGTGTGAAGAACAATAATGAAGGGACAAGTGATGGTGATTTTGCATAGAAACAAACCTGTGGGATAGATACTATGTTGATCACTCGTAGTTAAGGACCAAGATGTTATTTAATGGTTCTGTTGTTAGGTATGGCATATTATTTTCGCTCAGTCTGCATATTGTAGTTGCCGCCAGTATTGAGGTATTTTATGGAGTACTTTTGTCATGTGAGAGTTATTATGTTAATTGTGTAGGCCATTATTTCAGCTTAACTGTCAGTTTGATTCTTGCTATCACTAAGACTTGTTACGGTTGGGAGACTGCCGAAATATAGATCTGGAATTTGATTGCTCTTGTTTCAACCAAACATAATAGTTTAGAAAAAATTGTGGGCTTTTGGTCATGATCAGAATGCTTATGCGTGCACAGTTGCATGATAAGGTTGGTCAAACACAATTTAATTAGCTTCTTTGCTTTTTATTTTGGTGGAAACATGCATATGCTGCTTGGCTAATGACAAATTGTACTTTCAGCCATTTCAATTGATACATTTAATATTCTAACAATTGAAATGATCTAATTTTTTCAAGTATCACGGGTAGGAGGCTTAAAGACAAAAAAGAAATGGCTCAGCCTGAAGGGTTGGGGAAGTGAAGCCGAATCGGATCACGTTTGTTGGGGTGCTCATTGCTTGTAGCCACAAGGGTTTGGTGGAAGAAGGACGTTGGTATTTCAGTTACATGATTCAGAAATACAAAATCGTGCCTGATACTAAGCATTATGGTTGCATGGTACTATTGGGATGTTTTCTTGGCTTAGTGTGGCAGCCTTGGCTGGTTCCTTGAATGTGCTGCTGACAATTCCTACATGGATTCTGGTGACTCATATGCAGGCACATACTCAAGCCGAGAGAAAAATCATGGAGGAAAGAAAGGACCCTCTGTTGAGGGAAGCTTCTAAAAACGGTTTGACAGGTTCCGAATTACAACACAAATTGGCTGAGCTTGATTCAATAAAACCACGTCCATATGGAACTTTGCAAGCTGTACACGAGGTTTATACTGAAGCTGGAATTGCTGGATTTTGGAAAGGCATTGTTCCAACACTAATTATGGTTTGCAACCCATCAATACAGTTTATGATTTATGAAGGCTCGTTAAAGCGTCTTAGGGAAAAACGTGCTACCAGCAAGCATGGAAAGAAAAATATTACTGCTTTAGAGGTTTTCTTGTTAGGGGCCTTGGCAAAAGTAGGAGCAACTGTCACAACATATCCATTGTTAGTTGTCAAGTCAAGATTGCAAGCCAAGCAGGAGATTGGTGGTAATATTTCACTAAGATACTCAGGTACTTTTGATACCATATTGAAGATGATCCGGTATGAAGGATTGCCTAGCTTTTACAAAGGGATGAGCACAAAGATAGTACGGAGTGTTTTTGCATCTTCTGTACTTTTTATGGTTAAGGAGGAATTTGTGAAGGCTTACATGTTGCTGGAAGATGAATGCAATAAAGTACTGTTTAGTCCGGTAAAATGATTACTTCCCAATGTAAGATGAAACTGTGTCCATTAAAATGTACATTATTTATAATCTCATGCAGCCAAGTGACCATCTTAGTTACTTTTAATGACACATATATGTACACACACACGAAGTAACTATTTGAGTAACAATCTAAGTAACAAGTACCTATCACAGTAACTATCAAGTTACAAAGTTGATAGTTACTAAGATAGTTACTAAGGTAGTTACACAGATAGTTACAAAATTGATAGTTACCAAGATAATTACTAACATAGTTACACGTAATAGTTTACTCAGATGATAGTTATTAAGGTAGTTACAAAATTGATAGTTACTAAGATAGTTACACAATGAATAGTTTACTCAGATGATAGTTACTAAGGTAGCTACACAGAATAGGTACAAGGATGATAGTTACTAAGGTAGTTATACAGATAGTTACAAAGTTGATAGTTACTAACATAGTTACTAAAATAGTTACAAAGAATAGTTTACTCAGATGATAGTTACTAAGATAGTTACACAGATAGTTACAAAATTGATAGTTACTAAGATAGTTACACAGATAGTTACAAAATTGATAGTTACCAAGATAGTTACTAACATAGTTACACATAATAGTTTACGCAGATGATAGTTACTAAGGTAGTTACACAGATAGTTACAAAATTGATAGTTACTAAGATAGTTATTAAAATAGTTACAAAGAATAGTTTACTCAGATGATAGTTACTAAGGTAGTTACACAAAATATGTACAAGGATGATAGTTAATAAGGTAGTTATACAGATAGTTACAAAGTTGTTAGTTACTAAGATAGTTACTAACATAGTTACAAATAATAGTTTACTCAGATGATAGTTACTAAAATAGTTACACAGATAGTTACAAAAATGATAATTACACAGATAGTTACAAAGAATAGTTTACTCAGATGATAGTTACTAAGGTAACTATACAAGTAACAGGCTAAATAATGATACTGGATTTGCCAAAATGGTAACTATACAAGTAACTGTCATGGTAAAATGTTGGACAAAATGCAGCGTAACGCTGCCGAAATTGACATGAAGAAAATAAATGTAACTGTTCTCCTAACTTTACTCAGATAACTAATCAATGACAATACAGTCATGTAAAGCAAAGAAAGGGTAATCTTGGTGCCCCTTCCAAGCTGATCTACATTAACATCCCTTGTCACAATGAAGGAGCCTCCAGCCTGAGACTCCCAGATGTACTGCTCATCATCATTGTGCTTTGTAGTCACAATCACCTTCTCCGCAACAAGATAAGCCAAATAGAAACTGACACCAAACTGTCCAATCATGCTCACATCAGACACTCCGCCAATGCCTCCATAAACGTCTTGGTTCCAAACCTCGCAATTGTTCCCAAATTGTTCACCAAATCTACAAACACGTGAAACAAAAGCACATTAGCCTTGAACTTGATCTTCGACCCTCTACATTCTCAGTGCAATTAAACACTCCACTATATCATCAAGCAATCAATCATCTAATTTCTCTCCATTCCTAGCACAATCATCGAGAATCTGTAACCTCTTTTCTACTTTCGATCTAACAAGATCAATATAATGCTCAGTATATAAGAAACTATTGTCAAGTCTTAATTCTATTAATTTTTCGATCAATTTATCATTTTCACAACTAATTTCACTTTACGACTACTCCCACTGAATTTCAATCACATAATTCCACAACATTGTACCATTAAAACACAATCAACATATCAAACATCCTCTCTAATCAACATACCCAATACGTCGCCGGTTCAGCTCCAAAAGTAAAGGCCTCCGGTCCACCTCTATCGATCGCCTCCAACACATCCTCCGTCGTCAATGCCACGTCTCCGGTGCCGGCCTTATCAACCACCGCACTCACCACCGGCTCCACCAGATTGTTCGCCCGCACCGACGCCGAGTCCTCCTCCGCCACCAACAGAATCGACGGGAACTGCCGCCTTAGTTCTGCTCGTTTTCCACCGATTTTCAAATCAAGGCCTCAAAATCGTAATTAGATTCAAAATCAAGAACTAATCAAGAAAAAACTAACCTAAACTAATGAGCGCCTGGACGTTGAAATCGGGGACAGTGAACTGAGTCTGGTCATTCTTCTCGAGAACACCACCGGAGCTCGACTGCAACGCCGTCTGGACCTCAACGCAGAGCTTGGAGGCGGCTTCTAGCTCTCTATAGTGCTTGGCGGTCTCGGCGGCAAAGGGAAGAGCGGAGCTGCATTTGAAATGGGAGAGGCGGCGGGGGAGAGAGATTCGGTTGGGGAGAGGCGCAGGGGAAGATGAGGTGGGGAGGATGAATCGAACGGTGGAGAATTGGCGTAGCTCTCCAGGCCGACGAGGCGAGCCTTGACCTTGTCGTCGAGCGAGTAGGTCACTCTCTTGGTTCTAGTTTTGTAATAGCTATTGATCTTTCTGGAGAGAGAGAGAGAGAGAGAGAGAGAGAGAGAGAGAGAGAGAGAGAGAGTGTGTTTTGATAAAGAGGGGAGAATACCTTTATGGAGAGAAAGAGTATTATGATCGGATCATGTTAAGAAAAAATAAATAAAAGGGTATTATGGTCACAAATAAAACTAAAAACAGCCCCTTTTTATTATTTAGTGAAATTGAATGGAGCTTTTTATGATAAACATATTAAAACCATGTCCTTATTTATAAAGTCAAAAAGAAGAGGCTTTTTTTTCTTCTAATTTTCAAAGGTAGATAGCCCTTTTATCTAAAATGTTGTACATACATATCGTTTTCTAACATTGTAATGTGCTTCTATCTTCTACACAATTATCACGCTGCAAAATAATCTTGTGTTTTAAGTCCATATAGGCCTCTTTTAGTCCAACTAGGGTTTTGCAACAATTCGATCCCTTCACAAAAAGATTGTGAACAACAAGCACATTGAAGTCTTTTCCCATAATCGTAAACATATAGAGATTATTATCTCTTCACTTTTTTTTTTAATTTTTTTTTATATGTATAGCCTATATGGAAAAGTCTTGGAGCTTTTTCCCAAAAGAAAAAGGCTTGTTTATGAGCTTTTTGGATATACTCCAATGTCTTTGGTGTATGTTTTGCCATTACAATAATGTTGTAGGACAACATAAATTGATATCAATGAATTTATTAATTATTTTTTTTGAAAAGATGATGCACATTAAAAATTATAAAATGTAACATATATAAAAAGTGGAACAAATCACTTTAGTTTGTGCATCTCAATTCCAAACTTTTTTAGCAGCCTCCAAAACCTTTGAGCGCTCTACCGCTCTCGGCACCCAAAGTGACAACCCGAACTTCAAATTTCCTCCTGACCGTTTTACTTTTACTTTTACGTTCCGGGAATTGATTTTACAATTCAGAAATTCTAAAGGTTGACTTTTTATAAGTTGACCCGACCGAGAATTTTATATCACGACGAAATAGAGGACGTTAAAACGAGTTCGTAGACACGTAGCACGTTTAATTTGGAGTTCGTATGAAAAAGTTACGATGTAAAATACGGAACTTTCCGATTTTGGGCGAGTATAAATAGCTGGAAGGAAATTCCCGAAATGACAACTTTCTTTCTCTCCTTTTCTTTTCTTTTCTTTTCTTTTTCTTCTTCTCTCTCCCCGACGCGCGAGCCGACTCCACCGACTGAGTAGCCGCCCTCGGTTCTTCGTCGTCCGGTTACCGATCGGTGTGCCACCAGTTACGTTCTAACCGGCTCGGCCTCTTCTTCAAGTCTGCGGTGGTGGTTCAAGGCGAATCGCCACCGTTCAGCCGGTTGAAGCCCGAGGGGGTTCGACACAGTAGAATCGGAGCTTCCACCTGCGGCCACGGTTCGACCCGATTCTGGTCGGGAATCAAAGGTCTCGATCCGCACAACCACTCCACGAAAGGAATTGAACCAATTCAACCCAGGTAAAGAGAATTTTGGATTTGAAATTCAAGGGTTTTTGGTGAATTTGGTGGAGATGATGTTTTTGGTGGATTTGGAGATTGAATTCGTGTTCAGGACGTTGTTTAGAGTCGATTAGGTGTAATTTATAGTTCGATTGTTGGAAATTTGGTGAAATTGCAGATTTGGAGTTTCTGCCGCGGCTGCTTGGGTTTTTGGGTGCGGAGGCAATTGGGGGGGGGGGGGGGGGGGCGAGGTTTTGAGGTGGTGGCGACGGTGTTAGGTTAATTTGGAGTCGATTTAAGGCGTTTTTGGCCTCCATGGTGGAGCTGCCAGCGGCGGAAGGTTGAAGAAGGGTGAATAGTAAACGGTAAAATGTGAAAAGTAAATGGTAAAACAGTAAAAATAAAGAGTAAACAGTAAAAGTAAATGGTAAATAGTAATTGAGTTTTAACCACTTACTATTTGGATTATATAATTACTGTTTGACCATTAAATGTTATTGTTGATCGACTTACCGTAAAAAGATAAAAACTGGTTTAAAAGGGTTTTACAACAAATTAAACCGGTAAAGAATTGATCGGAGTCGGGATGGGTGTCCTGAGTAATTTTAGACGTAAAGTGATTCGGTATTTGAGGCGTGATTCCTATACCGATAACAAGAAAGAAATTGGGAAGTTTCGTGCGAGTGAGGACGTTCGTAGATCTAACGTTTATAAATAAATTCTGAGTTTTGGAATATTTATGATTACGTCTCTGTTAAAGGTCGAGAGTTTACTCGACGTGACGAGAGCTTGGAATAGTGGTAAGCTCGGCTGTACTGTGAGTGGATTTTATTTTAAATAAATGCATGCATAAATATTTTATTGAAATGAAGTTTATTTTAATTAAATGATTTCTTGAGCTTGGTATGAATTATCGAGAGCCGATAAGTCATATATGATTATGATATTTGTTCATTTAATATTTAAAGGAAAATATGATTTGGGGTATATGTTTACTACTATTCTAAATAGTACTGAATTTTACCCGGAAATGAGATTTCCAGAAATAGTATGATTTGATAAATCATATTTGATCATTTTGAATATATTTATATTTAAAAGACCGGAAATGAGATTTCCGGGGATTTTTTGATTTCATAATTTGTGATTTCACGACATATGAGATATGTCGATGTTATATACATTTATTTACTTCGAGGCTACTATTTTAATTGAATATATTTATAAGCCTCAGATATGCAGTCGGGGACCGTACGAATTTTTGATTAAATAAGGGGAAGCGTGTTTTCAGATTTGATTTGACTGGTTTTTACACCACTTATTGGGTCGTCATATTTGCTAGCTAGTCATAGCGTGAGACGCTACTTTAGAAGTTCTGTGAGGTTCCGACCCGATCCTAGGAGGCTCCTATTCAAGGTGTAACCACTTCCTCATTGTTTCGGTTGTTGGGCCAATGAGATTGGCTTTTCGTCTTTATTTGGTTTTCAGGAATATTTTCTCTTATGATATTTTTTATTTATTTAATAAATTCCCGAACCAGCGGGGTTGGGTTTTTATATGACCAATGAGATTGGTCATTATATGTTATTATTTGATTTTCAAAAGTATTTCTTTTTGAAAGTATAAACAAAATATTATTTGTTTATTTGTTATATCAGCGGGACTGATGTATAATTACGATTTTTCTGAAACGTGGGACGTTTTATTAATGCATCGTGGTTTTTATTTATAAAATATTGGGAAAGTAATATAATACTTTTTATTTATGGTGTTATACGAAATTGTTTTTATCCACTCACTCTAACATTTTTAAATTACTTTCCCCTGGGCCCTTCGGTTTAAATTGCCCAGTGTGCAGATTAGTTTATCAGTGGTCAAGAGTACTCGGAGTCGAGGCATAGTCTTCATCGTCCTTACTTTCGCTTCGTGAGATATGTTGATCCTTTACCCTTCTATTTCCATTTGTAATTTCAGTTCATTGTATTAGATTGTTCTGATTACCTGTGAGCCAGTTGAGTATAAGTTGAGTTAGATTTTGTGTTTAATTGTGGTGGTGGTTGTGATTTGGGGGAGCAGATGGCTCCAGGTGTTGAGGTTGAAACTGGATTTAGAAGTGTTTTTGCTCGTTGCAGGTTTTAGGGTTGTCCATCCTAAGATTGACTTATCAATTTATCGATAGACTTAGTCTTAAGGTGGTCTCCGCAAGACCTTATTCGGATTTCAGGGTGAAATCCGGGGTGGGTCCTGACAGTTTGGTATCAGAGCATTAGGTCCTTTCATTCCTTGTGTCATGTTATCTTTTATACTTGATGACGCCTAGTATTCTTGGATTGATGGTCCGACCTCGGCGGATTTCCATCGTATACTTTGATGCTAATGTGTTCATTAAGTGTGTGAGCAAGATTCCTTGGTGTGTCGTTATGTACTCTGTAGAGTACTATTCTATTTTGTTATTTTATATGCTTGGTAATGCTTAGTACCTCCGACTGATGGATCCGACTGCAGCGGATACCCATCGTGTTCCTTGGTGCTAATGTCATTATTAAGTATGTAAAATACATTTCAAGTATCGAGTTGTATCTTTTAGACTATGCCTCGAGCACATCGTCGTCTTAGGACGTTATCCTTGCGTACGTAATAGGTATGTGAGTTATACCTATTCAGTTGTGCGTTCACTCTTATCAGCAGTTCTAGCGTCAGGTTACGAGTTGGGAACTCGGATGTTTTGGCCCTATTTCTTTCGAGATGGGAAGGTGTAATTCTTGATAGGTCTACACATTGAGACTTTGGTCTTTTATTCACGTTGTATTCAGGGATTGGCCCTAGCTCTTGAGTAGCCTATTATTGTGATCGGTTTCTGAATTTTGGCAAGGTAAAAGTGAGATGATTGTCGTTATTGCGACCTTGCTGTAATGAGTGGAAAATTGAATATGTAACATTCTGAATGTTATTTTAGATTGTTACGAGTATGTGTTAGAGCCACTGTTAAACTATATTTTGTGGATATATTGACTAATGGATTTGGCATGTGGAGAAAATGAGTATGTGGACGTTTAAGTGGCAGTGTACAGATGTAGTTCCTGTAAATCTCATAACTGTCTTTTTTTTTTATATTGGGCATATCGGTTATGAGGGAAGGAATGGAGAGCTATATAGAGATTGTGGGAGCTATAAATAATTCTAATTCTTAGCGACCTTGGTCAGGAGATTGGATAAATGAAGAATTAGGAATTGAAATAGCGACCCATATTGGAGATATTTGCCTCGAAATACGTGATATTTGAGGGGAAAGAGATTTGAAGATGTGGTCATGGTAACATTGGGAGATTAGTACGAAATCGAAGTTGGGTGCCTATGGTGAATTCTAGCAGTGTAAGTACTGTGATATAATCATTGTGACTATGGAATTACCGAGTTACGGTAAAGTGTGGTTAAGCCTGGCCACATGGCTTTATTATGTAGGCAGCAGGTGAATATATGAAATATCTAGATCGGGGATCTATTTGACTATTGCATTATTAGCTCGGTAATTCGGATGAGAAGATTCTGGTAGTTGCACCAGAATTCGACAAATGGCTTTCATCGACTGGTCATTATATAAATAATCATATTTGTATTTGATCAGCCACTTCTTTAGTCCCTTTTGTGTTTCCTTTTCGAGGAGTTGCGACGAAACTTCGGCGGATCATAATTTATGATTCGTAATCCCGATTCAAGATCCGTGAATAGCTTCTGGTTTGTATTGAAGTCACATGTTTATCTATGGTGGTTGGAGTGAAATCCAATGGTGACTTCCAGGAAGCATTTTTCGAACTCTAGAGTTATTTCAGCAATTTTTCATAGTTGAGTCGGAATTCTATCTGCTACCGTCGTAGCGATATCTTTTGATTTTCGAACATTTATCTAGCTGATGGCGAATGTTGATGTTGACTATTTAGTTAATCACGGAACACTTGTCAAGCAAAGATATCGGCTTTGTTCTTAATTCGACCAGTGTAACACTACCAGAAAAAACGACTTAGGCGACAAAAAAAATTCGTCACCTAAGTGCTCAAGTCGTCATGTAAGTACTTAGTCGACGAAAATTTCGTCACCTAAGTGTAGTCAAGTAAATGGCGTCACCTAAGTACTTAGCTGACGAAATATGGTATTTCGTCAACTAAGTTCTTACCAACTCAACGAAATAAGGGTCGTCAACTTGCTTCTTAGGCGACGAAATTTCAAGTCTTAGACGATGAAATTTTTCGTCACTACGTAATTAACTTGGTCGACGAAATTTCAAGGCTGAGACGACGAAATATTTCGTCACCATGGGATTAACTTAGTCGACGAAATAGGTTTTCGTCGCCTTAGTAGAGTTATAAAAAAACAATTAAATAATTCCAATATATGAAAAATATTAATTTGGATTGATTTTTTTATTAATAAATTTAATATTTAGACATTGGAATTATTAATATTATTAATTCCAAAAAAAACCTGCTTTCAAAATTTAATATGAATCTGAGGCTAAAATAAAGATTGATATTAATCAATTAATGGGGACAATATTCTAGCTAGCTACTAATTATATGTTCATATATATACACATACAAACTAATATTTTCAAAATTAACTAGCTAGCTAACTAATATAGTCCCTCAGCAAAAATGCAAAGTTACAAATTCAAAACCAAACTAAGAAAGCGATAAATCGTCCCCATTGCCTCCACTTTCATCATCGCTTGGGAGAGGCTGGTGAGGGAAAGCCGGTGGCTGGCATCCAAACTTCTCAGTCACGTAGCTCATCAACCACTTCACATACTGATTGGTTTCAAAGACTTGCTCCTTTGCCTTTCGGGCCTCTTCTTTCGCCTCTTTAGCTTCTTGCTTAGCTTGTTGGACTTCCTCATTGACCACTGCAAAAAAGAACGGCGAGGACATGAAGTGGAAGCTGCCTGTGAAGTCCTAGTGGTGACACCAAAAGTGCCTGCTCCTCCCAACCCCTTAATTTCATTATTGTTTCGCCCTCCTAGTGCATCATGAAGAACTTGGGCCTGAGTGGGGTAATCAAAATAATGTATAAGCTGCTCCTCCGGAATGTCAGGGTGTTCTTTCCTCACAACCGCCATCACCTTGTCAACCTCCTTGTTGATCTTACCCTGCATTTTAAAAAAGCCAGATACAAAAAACTGTAAATGTGACAGTTGGGAGCTCATATCATAATCTGTTGAACAATATTTGGTATCAGAACAAAGAGAGTTTATCTTTTTGGTATCAGAACAATATTTGGCAGAAACAGACCAAATCATAACAAGTTTTCAGAAGTAGGAAATTTTCAGAAGTTTTCCACGATTTCCACGAGTAGGAAATTTTCAGAAGTTACTAATACATGTATATATTGTTGGCAGTAAAAAGAACAAAATCATAACAAGTTTGATGTATATATGTGTTTGGCAGATTCATATCATAATCTGTTGAACAATAATTGTTGGCAGAGGTTAAGTAAACTGCAAGTTGTAATCAAAATCATAACATAAACCAAACAAGTTGGCAGAGTACAATATACATATCAAAGGGTGAGAACCCACATTGTTGGCAAAGTACAGTATACAGCAAATTAACATAATCTTAGCATAAGCAGGAAACAGCAACGGAAAAAAGCATTAACAGATCAAAGGGTAAGAACCCACATTCAATCTCAGATTAATTAAGGAATCCAATAGAAGGGTTTACCAAGTAAAAAGGGCCAAGAAGTTCAAGACCACCAACAAAATACCACAACAATGACAGAGTAAAAAGGGTCAAGAAGTTCACCATCAATCTCAGATATCTAATAACAGATTAAGGAATCCATAATGAGGATAATAACAAGTTCACCACCACACACAAAATACCACAACAACAACAACAACAACCAATTTCACAAAAGAATCACTTACTATATTTTCAGCCGCTTTCTCCAGGTCATAGACTTGTGAATAATTGGATAAGAGTGGGAGATTGTCCCCCTTGACCCTAACCTCTTCCGCACTGCGAATGAAAGGCTTCGATCCAGTCCTGTGGTGTAGAGTCTTCTTACCTCGGTTCCTCTTGTTGGCAACAGATCGTCTCTGAAACAAATTTGGTAATTGTTGACAGTAGCCGCAGAGGCTACAGCAGGCCCACAGACCCACAGCAAGTGCCCCAGCACCCGGCCCAAGGCTCTGGACAGGTTCACCAGCACCCGGCCTCGGGGTCCAGCACTCTATCCTGCCTCTAGGGACCCTGGGGTCGGGGGCGCCAGCCTGCCAAAGAGGGCATCAGAAGTTACAAACAGAAGGGAACCAGTCCCACATCGAAGAGTAAGGCCAGCCCTTACCCCCAACCACCTATATATGGGCCCCAACTACCCTCTTTATTAGGTAACTTATCTCTCTCCCTGCTTACATACGTGCCTTGGTTATATATATTCCAACTATACTAACTTAGGCATCGGAGAGGAGAAGACCGGCCCGCCCGGTATTCCCCTTAGTGAGCAGGATTGCAGGAGATCGAGTTGGATTCATCAAGTATCTGCTAGACCCCCGGGTTTAGGCAGAAACAATTGGCGCCGTCTGTGGGAATTCGTACGAAAAGTTGTGTTGCTCTATTAATCCTTTGGAGAAGAAGCTGCATCCTTCAGTCCGGAAGCTATGGAAGGGAGGAAGATAAAAGCCAGCAGGGAAAAACCGAAAGCGCGAATTCAGTTCCCCGACCCGGCCCGTAGCATAAAGGCTGAGGTCGGTGCGAGGTTCGCCCTTTCTTCCATCAGAGACGGAGCTCATAATCACCGGGAACCAGAAAGCACCGACCAGAAGGGTCCGGAAGAAATACAAAAGATGAAGGCAAAGGTCGAGCGCTTGCGAGCAGAGGGCGATCAAGATCGACTAAGAGCGGAGGCCTGATGCCAAGAATTAAAGGCAGTAAGCATCGCCCTATTAGCGGCCCTGGAGCGAGAGGGTCAACAGAGCACTCCTCAAACAGCACCGCGGTCAGCAGGCAAGGCTAGCGAATTCCCGCATCTTGAGGTAGGGCAGGCCACGGGAAGAAGAAAGACCGTGCATGTGGCCACGCCACTCTTTTCGGAAGCTCTAAAAAACTCCGGCCCGGCCGAGCCCCCGTACAGCACGGGCCAGGCGTCAACCGAGCAGGAAAGCTCTACCGCTCGAACGCTCGAGGCGCTCTCCGCCTCGGTGGCGGACATGAAGGGCCGCATGGAGGCCAGCGAGAGGATGGCAGGGCGACAGCAGGGTGGCGCGCGGTTCAACGAGCGTGTTGGACCTTTCCCGCGCCGAATTAGGGAATCGGGAAGATCTGGAAGCCAAAGGCCTCTAAAGTTGACCTATTCAGGGGCGGGCTGTCCGTACCAACACCTGGACAGCTTCAAGTCACAAGCAGGGGTGAGGGGCTACTCGGACGCCATGTGCTGCAACGTATTCCAAGAAACGCTCTCAGGAGAGGCGTTGAATTGGTTCTACGAGCTACCAGTTAATTCAGTCGAAACCTTCGGGCGGTTAGCCGATAAGTTCGTCGGCCGGTTCATTGTCAGAGCCAGGACAGCCCAGGCATCCACAATCCTTTTTGACTGCATGCAAACTGACAACGAGCCGCTACGTGCCTTCGTTAACCGGTGGCAAATTGCCACGGCCGGGGTCAGGAACCTGGACAAGCAGGTCGCAGGGATGGCCTTCAAGCAGGGTTTAAGACCCGGGGAGCTTTCGTACGATTTTCTAGTACAGGAGCCGCTGGGGTACGACGAGCTGATGGCCGTGGCCGTCAGGCATGCTCAGGCAGAGCACGAGACATATGGGGACAAGGCGCCCAAGCGAATAGCGGACGACCTACCGCCGTCCCATGGAGGCAAAGCCGGATGGCTAGATCGCAGCCGAGCGCCCGCAGCCACCAGGAAGGCAGAGATGCGGGAGGAATGGCAACCCCGGCGGAGCGATGGCGACGGTTCCCGACCAGGGAGAAGACCGCCATTTGTGCATTCGGCGCAGCCTCTGGCAGCTACGCCAACGGAGCGACCACCGCGGACCTTAGCTATTTCGCCAGCAGGAAAGCCCAAAGATCTAGCCCTTCGGACTGATGACCGAAAACCCCAGATAGCGGTCGTGAACGACCAGGCCCGCCCAAAGGACCCCAACAACGAACAACCGCGGCCTCGGCAGGTGGGAACTATAAGCACCCGCACTCCCGGGGGGATCGAGGTACACAGGAGCATTAACATGATACACGGCAGGGACCATATAGATCGGCTTACCCGGAGCTCAAAGAAGCGGTGCCTAAGGTCGGTCCGAGGGAAGGAGGTGTACGCCTTCGGCGAAAGAAGCGGCCAAGCCGCTAAAACCGGATGGAAATCGATCACCTTTTACGAGGAGGAAGAGCCGGAGGATTTGATCCAACCGCACAACGACCCCTTCCTCATTACGGTCCAAATAGACCACTGGATAACCAGTCGTATGCTGATCGATACCGGAGCCTCAGTCATCGTAATGTTCCGAGACGCATACAAAGGGTTGCAGAGAGGAAGGAACAAGTTATCCCAGGATAACGAGCCACTCATAAGCTTCTCCGGTGAGGTCGTCCAGCCCCTGGGATCGGATTACCTGCCGATCATCTTCAGCGAGGGAGACAGAACGAGAAAGGAGCATTTGGAGTTCATCATTGTCGACTGCCTATCATCGTACAATGGCATAATCGGTCGGCCAGGGTTTTGGAGGCTCAAAACGTTTATAGCCGGCCATATGTTAATGCTGAAGATGCCTTCACCGGCCGGAGTTATTACCATACGTGGGGACCAAAGGATCGCCCGCAAGTATTACAGAGAAGCCCTGACCCACGGGAGGAAGCGGACCGAGGTCTTCACAACCGCTCAGCAGGCGCCCGCGCTGGATCTGAACATTGACCCACGTGATGACGTCAAGACAAAAAGAGTTGGGCGGTTCATCGAAAAGCTGGAGCCACCTTCGGCCGTGGAAGAAACCGAAGCAATCTGCATTTTAGTAGACCACCTGGAACGAACTGTCGTAATAGGGACGCGACTCGATCCGGTTGTCAGGCAAGAGCTCATAGCCTTCCTCCAGGACAACAGTTCGGTCTTCGCATGGTCCTATGAGGACATGCCAGGCATATCCCCGGAGATAGCCGTACATGAGCTAAATTTATTACCCAACGTTCTCCCGGTAAGGCAGAAGAGGAGGTCCTTCAGTCCGGCAAAGTATGAGGCAATCAGAGAGGAGGTACATAAATTAAGGGGTATAGGTTTCATCCGGGAAGTCCAGTACCCTCGCTGGCTCGCTAACGTGGTTATGGTACCGAAGAAGGGAACCGGCCAGTGGCGTATGTGCGTGGACTTCACTAACCTGAACCGGGCGTGTCCAAAGGACAGCTTCCCGCTCCCCCGGATTGACCAGCTTATAGATTCCACGTCCGGTTTTAAGATGCTCAGCTTCATGGACGCTTACGCCGGGTACAATCAGATTAGGATGCGCCCAGATGATGAGGAGCACACATCATTCACAACCGACTGAGGTACCTACTGTTATAAGAGGATGCCGTACGGTCTGAAGAATGCCGGGGCCACCTACCAGCGAACGGTCAACCGAATGCTGGAGCTAGAAATGGGTAAAACCGTAGAGGTTTACGTTGATGACATGCTGGTCAAGAGCTTGACTGCAGGGGCCCACGTCCGGGATTTGGCCGTGGTCATCGGCAAGATGCTCAAATTCGGAATGCGGTTAAACCCAAAGAAGTGTATTTTCGGAATTTCAGAAGGCCTATTCCTAGGCCACATCATCAGCCAACGAGGGATAGAAGCCAACCCGCTGAAGGTCTAGGCGATTTTAGATATGGAAATGCCAGGGGAGAGAAACCAGGTCCAGATGTTGACCGGCCGGTTAGCCGCCCTTGCCAGATTCATCTCCCGCCTAACCGACAAATGCACCCCGTTCTTCAAGCTGCTCAAGGCACAGCAGACCAGGAAAATCCACTGGGCAGCGGAGCATGAAGCGGCATTCCAGTCTATCAAGGCATATCTGTCGGCAGTGCCTCTCCTATCCAAACCATTGTCGGGCGAAATGTTATACCTCTACATAGCTGCATCCGCAACGGCCGTCTCCGCGGCTCTCATTAGGAAGGAAGACACGCTCGAACTCCCGGTATACTATGCGGGAAAGGGACTCACTGGAGCAGAGGGCCGGTACCCCGACATAGAGAGATTGGCTCTGGCCCTGATTGTTAGTGCCAGGAAGCTCCGGCATTATTTTCAGGCTCATTCCTTCACCTTGTATACCAATCACCCTCTGCGACAGATCCTACAAAAGCCAGAGACCAGTGGTAGGCTCGTACGGTGGGCAGTTGAACTGGGAGAGTTCGACATCATTTACGCCCCGCGAACGGCCATCAAGGGGCAGGCAGCTGCGGACTTCATATGTGAGCTCACCCCAATGGCGGTAGAAGCGTACCCCGCCCAGTGCGAGGACACCGACGCAGTGCGAACCATAAAGACCGAACCAGGCCTCCCCACCGGTTGGAAACTTTACGTGGACGGCTCCATAACGACCAGGCGGAGCGGCGCCGGTGTCATGATAACCTCGCCCGATGGCCAGTCATACGAGTATGCCTTACGGTTCCTTTTTAGCACCTCCAACAACGCTGCCGAGTATGAGGCCCTCATAGCCGGTCTGCAACTGACCAAGGAGTTGGGAATCTCGTCCATGGAGATATACAGCGACTCTAGCCTAGTGGTGAACCAGATGAACGGGGTGTTTGAGGTCAAGGACCCCCACCTGTCCTCTTACCAGGCTCTGGCCAAAACCCTGATCGAGCCGTTCGAGGGCGCCACGATCCAGCACATTCCCCGAGAGGAAAATAGACATGCGGATGCCCTCGCAAGGCTGGCAACTGGAAACTACCCTCCAGAGTACCGGAAAGCAAAAATTGAAACTCTCCAGAAGCCGAGCATCAGCAAAACCATTTCCGAGATATTTGCGGTAGAAGAGGCACCACCAAGCTGGATGGACCCAATAGTCAGGTATTTGACTGACAAAACCAGCCCCCAGGACGCGGTAGAGGCCAGAAGGCTACACCTCCGGTGCGCCCGGTACGGTCTCCTCAACGGCCAATTATACCGAAGGGGGCACAGCTTCCCCCAGCTGAGGTGTGTGACAAAAGAGGTAGGCGAGGCTATTATGCGAGAGATCCACGAGGGAGTATGCGGTAATCACTCCGGCGCAAGATCATTATCCCACAAATCGCTCCGAGCGGGGTATTTCTGGCCAGACATGGCGGCAATGTCAAGAAAAATATCAGGCGGCTGCCACAAGTGCCACATGTATGCCTCTACACCTCATGCCCCGGCAATCGCGTTATCAATCCTGTTGGCACCGTGGCCATTTGCACAATGGGGATTGGACATCATCGGCCCTTTCCCAACGGCTGTGGGACAATACAAGTATGCCATCGTGGCAGTAGACTATCAGACTAAGTGGGTCGAGGCAGAACCCATGATAAAGATCACTGAGGAACGGGTTAAAAAGTTCCTATGGAAGAACATCTACTGCCGATTCGGGGTACCGCAGACTATTGTCACGGATAATGGGACACAGTTCAATAATGCTGATCTTATCCAGTACACAGCCTCTATGGGGACCCGGATGTTGTTCGCCTCAGTGGCACACCCACAGACCAACGGCCAAGTAGAAGCGGTCAATAAGATTATCAAGACCCTCCTCAAAAAGAAGCTGGATGCCAAGAAGGGATGTTGGGCCGAAGAACTCCCCGCGGTGCTATGGGCCATCCGGACAACAGCAGCAGAGGCAACAGGAGAGACCCCGTTCTGCATGGCATTCGGGAGCGAGGCGGTACTCCCTGTAGAAACTGGTATACCCAGCGGCAGGGTCGAAAATTATGACGCCGAGACAAATGCAGAGGGGCTATTGCTCAACCTGGACCTCATTGAGGAGCGCCGCGACCAGGCGCATATGCGCAACCAAACCTATAAACAGCGGATCGCCCGGTACTATGACAGAAGGGTCCGGGAGAGAAAGCTCCAGGTCGGGGACTGGGTCATGAAGAAGGTCCAGAAAAAACCGTTGGCCCTAGAACCAACGTGGGAAGGGCCCTACCAGATCACTGCGGCCGTGGGACCGGCAACATTCCACATTATAGACACCGAGGGCATCTACTCCACCCGGCCGTGGAATATCGAGCATCTACGGTTCTACCCTAAGTAATAGCGGTCACAGAGCCACAACAGTGTATTTAACATTAATATTGCAATACGCAGTTATGGCGTTAACAAATAAACTACAGCAGTTGCAAGATGTGCATGTACAAGGTAAACAGCTAGCTACCGCCCCCGGAGCCCCCAATCCCCGGCCCGCCACCTTTTAGCGCTTGCTCCTGCTCCACCATCTCAGTCAAGGCTATGTCAGCCTCCATCTGCTCGGCATCAAGCCATCCTTTCTCCCTCCACTCCAGATAAGCGTCGCTAATGCCCTTCTCCCGGGCCGCGTCCAGCATCTCTTCAAACTCCACCGACTCCCGGAAGTCGTCGACAGCCTTATCGGCTACTTCAGCAAGCTGGGATTCCGTGAGCTTTTCCCTTCCTTGGGCGACTGCTGTAACTTGGCTCTGCAGCTCCAAAACCCTCGCCTCCAGCTCCGCGACCCTCCCTTCCCGAGTAGCAGCTTGCCGATCGGCCTTTTCCAGTTCCTGCTGCAGGTCATGGCACAACCGACCGGTTAGTTCTTTCTCTCGCGCGAGCTCGGTGCCCAACCGACCAACTTCCTCTCTTTCCTCCGCAAGCTTGGCTTCCGCCACGTCCGCCCGCACGCTCAGCTCCTCCACCCGCTTCTCCAAAGCCGCAGCAGCCTCCCCTCTGGGCTCCGCGGCATAAAGGCTATGAACCAGCTGCCAGGCGTAAATTAACGAACATTAGCTCGTGCCGCTCCAAGAGAAAAGGGAAGCACAAAAACACTTACCCGAACAGCTAGTTCCACGGGTTTCGCCCTGTTCTCGCCCGATCGACCAGTCCCAGGGTTCTCCCGGTCAAGCCCCAAGGCTTCGATGGTAGCAACCACGAACCTGCCAATTCCATCACCAGAGCTGCGACTGGCTTCCGGCACCTGAGTCCTTCGACCAACCGCCTCCACGACCGGAGCCACCGCCCGTTCGATTGGCCCAGCCGAACTTGACGCCCCAGCGTCAAAGGTCCTCGCTCTCTTGGCCGGAGTTTCACCATGGCCGCTTCGACGGTGCTCGAACACTTCTGCCGTTTCTCTCTCCCGCGAGGTCCGAACAGCCATCGGTCGCGCCACAGGTCCTGGACCAGGTGGTCCCGCAGACCGCCCTTCCCGAATAAGGAGCGGGGAGTTATTCCCACCGCCCGGTAGCCTTCCAAAGTAAGCATCCGGAAACACAAGCGGCACTGGCTTGTCATGATCCCTGCGTCTCTGGGTAGCCGTATCAATAACGGTCTTCGCGGCCACCTCCCCCGTCTCCGCCAATCTCGAGACTACAAGCTCTTCATCCGGTTCGATAGTCTCCTCAACTTTAAGCGCGAGCCGGGGGGCGTTAGCTGCAACCGATAAGTCGAGCGGTCAGAACACAAGCAACCATGCAAAAGGATGAAATTATGCAAAGGCACCTTACCAGGTTTTCTCCCCATCTCGCATATCTCCAGCACGTTCCATCGGATGAAATTATAGGAGCTCCGACTCAGATAGTCCCAGCCATAGAACAACCGGAATATCCGCTGCTTCTCCAAGTCCTCCAGCTGGAACGACTGGTCCCCAATCGGCTGATAGGCCCCGGGCACCTGATAGCCCCTCCAGTTACGCCGCCACCTGCCACCGGCCAGCACCACCGACTTCCTCCAGACATCTGAAACCGATGACGGCAGATGCGTGATGGCAGCAGCATGGTCCCGCGCGGCAAAATTCACACAACCGCTACACTGGGCCTTTCTGCAGTGAGAAATCTTGTACAGCGCCCGAAATTCATTAACCGTGGGCCAGTTCATGTGGCTCAGGCTAAATAGGCACCCAAGCCCAAGCAACTGCCTCCACTGGTTGCTCGGAAGCTGGGCCGGAGAAAGATTTAGTGAGCTCAGCATATACTGAACAAATCCCGGCAGCGGCAGCGATAGTCTGTGTCGGAATTGATCGTCGAAAATAGCAACCCAGCCCGGTTCCGGGTTACAGGCCAGTTCCCCGGAACGCAGGCCGCGAAGTTTAACAGAAGAATCGATGTCCCACTTCGCTCGAAACTCCCTGATCTCTCTTTCATCCATGCTTCTGACTGGCTCGTCACAGAGAATCACTCTGTCACCATCCAGCAGCTCATGTCTTCTGGGCCCGCGGCTTGCGCCGCCATGATGCGCAGATCTCCCAGACGCCATAATCCTAACACAAAATAATTCAGATTTGCAGCAAGGTGGACGAGGAGAGCAGAAGGCAAAGGGTTTAGGCAAACTGTGGTAGGAGGTGAGCAGAGTGGACAATCAATAGGGCAACAAGAAAGGCAAGGCAACCCCAGCCGTGGGTTCCCTCCATCTCAGACCGCTCTCTGTCGACACGTGTCCCAGCATGGATAAGGGATCCCATCTATCATAACTGATGGGACTGATGGGCTCCCCCCTCATCGCATGTCCGCCACCTGTCCCACTTACCAGCAGCATTTAGGGAAATAGGAGCGAATAACGAGGCGTCCACTCCCCTCGTTCCCCCAGAAAGTCAACTCCGAGTCAATCCGGCACCATGGCGGTTCACGAGTATGATCATTCAACCGGCTGCATGGCTTCTTCATTGTATATCTTGAAGACCTCTCACCGCTTGTGATTTTTCCAACCGCTTCGAGAGCATCTATCCAGGTATGCACCCTCCTTTTAACACCATCTTCGTTGCATATCACTGGGGGACTCGTCTCGATATGGCATGTCGCCCGGTCGAGATCCACCCAGCACTATGACATTCCACCGGCTCTGGGACATTTAACCCACTCCAAGGCATTCTACCGGTTGTCACCTTCCTTCGCCTACGGGCAGGAACGAGCCAACAACAAAGGCTTCTAAACGCATGGGCTTTATAAACCCGGGCGAGCTTACATCTAACCCATGTACTCTTGTCTAGCAAGATAAAAACCCTACATCACACTGAACTGTGATACATTTGGGGATACATGGCGAGACTCGTTATCTCAACGCCACTCCACTGGGCAGATTGTTTCTCTAACACAGAACAAGTCTCCCCGCAGGCTAACAAACCTGCACATTACCTCAACGCTTAACCAACAAAAGCTGAGAAGAACTAGCAAGTGTTAACCGATGCCTCGGTACGGCCGTAACACTCTCCGGGATGTCTGTTGGCCTAGTCCACGCACCAACAGGCCCTCCCGTAAGCTAGCATCTCTGGGACTCGTCTCGATATGGCAGGACGCCCGGTCGAGCTCCCGAGAACTCCGTCTCGCACCGATGTGGCAGGACGCCCGGGCGAGGTCCGTCTCCAAGTTCATCCGGGACTCGTCTCGATATGGCAGGACGCCCGGTCGAGCTCCCGAGAACTCCGCCTCGCACCGATATGGCAGAACGCCCGGGCGAGGTTCAGTATTATCTATATTATAAACGTACTTATAAAATTTTTATTTACCATCAGCAACAGGTACTCACCTCGGTCACGCCTAATCTTTAACGCGGACTTGGGGGACTGGGCAAGAGTAAGACAGTTAAGTCCCCATTCAAGATTGCACTTGACCGGGAACTTGGGGGACTTGTTGACAGTAGCCACAGAGGCTACAGCAGGCCCACAGACCCGCAGCAAGTGCCCCAGCACCCGGCCCAAGGCTCGGGACCGGATCACCAGCACCCGGCCTCGGGGTCCAGCACTCTATCCTGCCTCTAGGGACCCTGGGGTCGGGGGCGCCAGCCTGCCAAAGAGGGCATCAGAAGTTACAAACAGAAGGGAACCAGTCCCACATCGAAGAGTAAGGCCAGCCCTTACCCCCAACCACCTATATATGGGCCCCAACTACCCTCTTTATTAGGTAACTTATCTCTCTCCCTGCTTACATACGTGCCTTGGTTATATATATTCCAACTATACTAACTTAGGCATCGGAGAGGAGAAGACCGGCCCGCCCGGTATTCCCCTTAGTGAGCAGGATTGCAGGAGATCGAGTTGGATTCATCAAGTATCTGCTAGACCCCCGGGTTTAGGCAGAAACAGTAATATATAAGAAAAGTACAAGTTAAAATTACATATTTATTAAATGATCAGATATATAAATAATGTACCTGAAATTCATCCAACTCAAAGTGTGTAACCAGCCACTGCCATGGTCTTCCCTATGCAGAAACTCATCTGGTATATCCCCTGGAAACGTCTCCTTAAATGTATTGAGAGAGCACTTGAAGTTCTTGTACACAGTGTTCGCCTGCTTGGAGATCCATTTCCACTCTGGCGAAGTGACCGCAAAGTTGATTTCATAGCACGCCTATCACAAAGAGAAAACCAATTAATGAACTTAAAGAAATATGAAAATTAAAAAAAAAAAACATCCAAGTTGACAGGTTTTTGTCTTACAGAGAGTTCCTTTGGCAGCTTCTTCTTCTCTTCATTGTCAAGCTTCTTCCAAGTAGGCGCCTCCATGTTTATGCAGTCTCGTATGATGTGGCCAATGTCATGAGTCAACATGCTGTGGACTTTGCTGTTCTCTGGTCCATGAATGAAAATGTCATCAAAAGTTACTTTGATCTTCTGTTTGGTCTTATTGTAATGCTCCTGGGCCTTTAAGCCTCTTACGAACCCCCGAATTTTTTTCGGGGGAGATGCTGCAATATAATGATTCCCACATTTAATCTTTTAGAATAACATCACCAAAATTAACTAAAAAGTTCTGTGTTTAAGACTACTTCCTTCTTCACGACGTTTGCGGCGAGCACTTTTTGTGGTGGTAGAGCAGTCACTTTGGCGAGCAAAAACTGACGGAGGGGTTGTAGTTTCTGAAATGAGTGGCAATGGGGGAGGTAAAAGGGGTGCTGAAGCTGGCACAGGTATAGAGTGGGAGCGGATATACTGCTCGGCCACCTCATGTTGTAGTTGGTCATCTTTTTCTTTCTGTTTCTGTTTATTCCAAACCTTACTAGTTGGTGGCATATTAATGTTCCTGCACATTGGAAGAATAATTGAGTAATGCAGAACAAGAACAAAGTGTGTAACCAAATTGGAACATAGCAGGAAACCCAATCGAACAGAGGAGGAAACCCAATCGAATAAAGGAGGAAACCCAATAGAACAAAGGAGGAAACCCAATTGAATGGGTGTTAAGAATTTCATACCTTGACCTCGAAAGATTGGAATTGGGACTGCTGAATGGTGAGGGGACTGCCGATTTGGGACTGCCGAATTGGAAGGCGAGGGGAGGGTGGTTCCGTTTTAGGAGCCTCGGAGGGGGTAGGCGAGGGGAGGGTGGTTCCGGTTTAGGAGCCTCGGAGGGGGTAGGCGAGGGGAGGGCGGTTTCAGTTTAGGAGCCTCGGCGGGGGTAGGCGAGGGGAGGGTGGTTCCGATTTAGTAGCCTCGGCAGGGGGAGGGTGGTAGGCGGGGGAAGGCGGGGGTAGTGGAGGGGAGCCGAGAATACAAGAGTATCTTCCTTTTCTCTTTTCGGTGATGTAGTGAAGAATAGAGATTTTGAGGGTTTTTTTAGGTTTGTTTGATTTTTCGGCCAAAATTGTGGTGGCATTTTAACCTCCATTTCTACCGGATGTATGGTTCAAAGCATATATTAACAAGAATCGAAATCGTTAGTGCAATAATTATAAAATACTTGAATATCCACAATATATCGATATTTTTAATTTTAAATGCATAATAAGTACTAATTAATCAATCATCCATAGTTCAAATCACACATAATCCTCATCATCTGTATCATTAGCCTCTTCATCATCTGAATCAAACAACTCTTCAGGAGCGTCTGAGTCGTCTTCATCTTCTGGATCAATGAACTCATTCAATTATACAAAGTTGAATTTGTTGTTGATGCGAATATCCCCTATGTCAGGAATATGAGAGGCTGAAGGCTCTTGATATGCATCATCGTCAACATGTTCTTCACCCCCTCCAAGTGTAGTTGCACTCCATATATTTCTATGTGACATCACGTTAACCACTTTTCAACCTCCACCAGCCTTTGGATCATCAAGATAAAATACTTGTTTTGCCATTGTGGCAAGAATGAACGGCTCATTATCATACCAGCTTGTGTTTGTATTCACTGATAAAAGGCTATGATCCATCTTTGTACTGCCCGGTACACTAGGGTCAGTATTGAACCATCTGCACTTGAACAACACAACTGGTATACCATCTCCGTAGATTAGTTCGACAACGGCGAGTAACACTCCATAGTAGGAAAATTCATCCCCATCTACCATGACACCGTAGTTTTGGGTTTTACGATTGAAATCCCGATATAGTGTCACAAACTTGACACCGTTTACAAAACAGCCGGCACGCACAGTGTGCCTTGTCGGCTTACCAGCCAAATGGTGCAACGCCGGATAGTACCAATCACTTTTTTCTCGTTGCAGTTGTTCCACCTGCAATATTTATAGGATTCTAATATAATTGAAATTACCTTAATAAGACCAAATACAAAACACTAAATATTGAATTGGAGAATGAACGTAATACCCATTCAAAAAAGTAATTGGGAAATTCCATTTTGTGCTTCTCTTCTGGCTTCCTATTTCTAGGATTTTGTTTCATCAACTTCAAATGCTCCTTAAGAAAATATTGTGCTTCCTCAGAGTGTTGCAATACGCACCAATGAGCTTCAATAATCTCAACATCGCTTAGTCTTTCAGAATTTGGTAATTTACCAAACGTTTGTACAACATCGTAAACAAATGAAAGATTAGAATGACGTGTATTGTTGGCCACGGTAGAAGACGACGCCTCGTCAGTATCACGGAGATATAAGCTGCAATAAGTTACAGCCTCTTGTGCGATGTATGACTCCGCTATCGACCCTTCAGGGGTACTAGTGTTGTTAACATATTTTTTGTACCGCCCCAATTGCCTAAAATATACATAGTTAGTCAAGCACGTACGATAATATATTAAACTAAATAGGTAAATTGTTCAACACATTGTACCTTTCTTGGGGAAACATCCAAGTGCAGTGTACTGGACCAGAAAGCAGTACTTGTTCGGGAAGGTGGATCATAAGGTGGATCATGATGTCAAAAAAAGCTGGAGGGAAAATCCTCTCTAATTTGCACATAATGTACACAATGTCTTCTTTCAGAATAAGGACATCTGACTTCTTCAGCTCTTTAGCAGATAGTTTCTGAAAGAATCTGGATAATGCTATTAACCGTTCCACCACATCATCAGGCAAATAGGGTCGAATTACCACTGGAAGAAGACGTTGTAGCAGAACATGACTATCGTGAGTCTTAAGTCCAAACATCCTATTATCTTCCACTTTAATACACCGAGATATATTTCCAACATATCCATAAGGATATTTTACTCCTTTAAACCAGATGAATACATTTTTCTTTGAAGTTGGTTTAATTGTGTAAGGAGCAATTGGGTATTTTATCGTTGATCCCACCTTCTTAGGCCACAATTGTTTTCGAATTCCAATATGTTTGAGATCATGGCGCGCTTTCTCCGTGTCCTTATTATTCCCTTTAAGATTCATAATTGTTCCCACAATAGCATCACTTACATTTTTCTCTATGTGCATGACATCAAGGTTGTACATGAGTATCAATTTCGACTAGTACGGCAAACTAAAGAATATACTCTTGTGCGACCAACATAAAAGATCATCAGGGCGTTCCGGAACAGGTACTCTTGAATCACCACTCAACTTTCCAAAATCAAAAGAGTTTAACTTCTCTAAAATTTCATCACCAGACCAGGCTCGAGGTTTAGAACGAAACTCTATTGTTTTATCAAATGAATTAGCATCTTGTCGCCACGGATGGTCACCTGGAAGCCATCTACGGTGACCAAGGTAACATACCTTTCCAGCATGCCAATCAGACTGTACTTCATCTAAGCAGACAGGACAAGCATAGTACCCTTTAGTGGTCTGAGATGACAACATACCATAACCGGGAAAATCGCTGATAGTCCAAATCACCATTGCTCTCATTATAAATAAAGTTTCACTGTGCCTATCAAAAGTGCAGACTCCATTTCCCCATAACACTTGGAGTTCATCAATCAATGGTTGCAAATATACATCGAGACATTTTCCTGGAGATGTCGGACCGGGAATTAACAGTCATAATACTAAATTCCTTCTTCATACACATCCATGGAGGCAGGTTATACGACACAACAATAACAGGCCAAGTACTATGAGACAAACTCATGTTACCAAAGGGATTGAACCCATCTGTTGCAAGCCCAAGTCTTACATTTCGAACGTCTGCTGCAAAATCAGGAAATACTTTGTCAAAAGATTTCCAAGCCTCGCCATCTGCGGGGTGTCTGAGTGTATCATCATCTTTCCTTAGTTCCCCGTGCCATCTCATATCCTTTGAAGTGTGTGACGACATGTAGAGACGTTGCAACCTTAGAATCAATGGGAAATGACGAAGCACCTTTACAGGAATTCGTGTTTTCCTAGATGAAGAACATTCCTCCCACTTCAACTCGTGGCATATGCGACATTGATCAAGCCCGGTGTCATCTTTGTAAAACAACATGCAGTTATTCTTGCACACGTGGATTTTGTTATAACCAAGACCAAGACCTTTCAATATCTTTTTGCACTTGTAATAACTATTGGGAAGTAAGTTTCCACGAGGAAGCATATCCTTCCAACTCTGCAACATCTTGTCAAAAGACTCATTTGACCACCTGCTATTGACTTTCAACTGCACTTGTTCGATGATGGTCTCCAAAACAGTTTTAGGACAACCTTCAAATAAAGGGGTCTGGGCACTAGCAAGTAACCTGGTATAAGTTACTAAATCTCAATTATCATAGTTTGAGACATCCAAGTTGTCTGGAAGAGCAGTACCATCATAAACATTCTCTTCCTCAACTCGTGGAGCAAATGAAGGAAAAATGTCATGTAGAATGTTCATAGCGGGCTCCACATAAGGATCAAAACTACCGCTTGATGACCCAGACTACTGAAAGTATCCCGCTTGGATTTCGTCAAGTGTAGGATCATAATCTACTACTTCACCATGCTTGTACCATGTAGTATAACTACGCATAATACCTCTCGTATTCAGGTGATCATACATATCTGATAATGTCACTGCCTTTGTATTGAAACATTTTATGCACGGACATAAGTGTAATAGCTTTCCATCACCATGATCGTGTAAAAACTGTATGAAATCAAGAATTCCTTGTTGGTATGCAGGGTTCCCCCTGTCGTATTGCATCCATCTCTTGTCCATGTCCTGTTATAATTAAGAGAAACAACAAATAAGCATACATACATGTACATATTCACTTCTTCTTTCACCTTATACCTCCGGTTAGGGTCCTAATCCCATTTAGGAGTACATGATTTTGTTAACCAGTTTGTTGTTCATTCGTTCCGATTTTGAAGTGGGAAAATTTTTGCAGCATCTCCCTACAGTTCCTCAAGTGCACGAATAACTATATCTAGTGTGCACTCAAGGAACAACAGCGGGAGACACTACCGAAATATGTAAATCCCACATCGAAAACAGAACGCATGAACAACAAACTGATTAACAAAATCATGTACTCCTAAACTGTCCAAAAATGGGACAATTCAAGAATCATAAATTGATTCTAGAACGGGATTTCTAAGGCAAAACACATATATAAATTGATGAATGAAAGACCAAACAACATAACCATTTAGTAATGATTTTTACAAAAAAATAAATAAAACTAATTAACAACATAATCAACATAATATATGTATATACACCTATTCAAATAATTTTAAAAAAACTAACAATTAAGTATATATAATCAGCACAAATAACATATATAATTAACAAACAAATTAAACAACAAATAAATGGATTCTTCACCGGAATAGTACCCATAGGAAAATATGGAGAATATAGAGAAAAAGAGATTATACCTTGCTAGAAACCAATGGGTAGAGGTAGACAAAGCTCAAGAAGACCCAATTTGAAGAGTTTCACCACCAAAACTGAATTGATGCAGGAATTTGAGGAAAAAAAAAATTTCTTCTTATGCTCTGATTTTCTTGATCTGGAAACAGAATTGGACTATATAGGTAAAGATTTACTTAGCCGACGAAAATAATTCGTCACCTAACTCAAAGATTCGTCGTCTAAGTAATTCTTAGCCGACAAAAAAATTTGTAGTCGTCTAAGGAATTTTTTAGATGACGAAAAAATATTTCATCACTAGAAGACATTACTTACACGACGACAAATTATTTCGTCGTCTAAGTACGTGGTTCTTACCCGACGAATTAATAACTTAGGTGACGAATTTTATTTCATCGGCTAAGTATTACTTAGGTGACTAAATATTTTTATGTTCGTCATCTAAGTCGTTTTTCTGGTAGTGTAAAAGGCGTGTGGATGGTTGCATCCCAGATTGTTGTGATATTAGATGTAGAGATTTCGACGTCAAGGGGTTGGCGAGTGAAGTCATTGGATGCAGCATGAGATAAGAATTGAATGGTGTGACTCAATCAGAGGACGCTAATAAATCGAGTAATGTTATTTAGAGAATTGGATCTTGAGAACGATAAAATCATGAGTCACGAATATTTCTTTTGTACTGGTTTTGCAGGGCAATGTCAGGTGATTTGTTCGAGACATTTTATTTGTCACTTATAGTATAGCCTTACGGGAAAAAGGTTTCCATGTTGACTCCGGAAGTGTTTTGAGTCAAGACTTGTGTAAGGAATGTTGTGACGGGAGTAGTGCATATTCTTATAAGTTAAACGACGTTTTGTTAGTGGGAGAATTTCTTTTGGGATCGTAATGTGACGGAATCACTTACTAATCCAGAGATGACTTGAGAAGTCATTATTTCTGTAAATGCATGTTGGTGTTTTCGTTGTATAAATCATAGATTCGAGTTTATCCTCAAGTCAGTTCTCGTGGGACGAGATATTGACTGGAACCTCTATAGTTTAATTGAGGTTTTGAGAATCTTATTTCTCTAGGATTTCTTTTCTTTGATGCGAGTTAATGAAGGATATTGGATATTTGTTGACTCGAGCAATTCAAGTTGTGAAGTTTATTTTGTGAATTCGATGAGTCTTTTGGTACATGAGATATTTTCTCTCGAGTTTAAGATCATATCCTGAAATTCGATTTTTGTTTAATGCTGTTTTCGATAATTGTCGATCTAACAGTTGTGGTGTTAGTCGTCGGTTATGAAAATCAACTTTGACATCCGAAAGATTTCTTAATGTTATATCAGATCTGGTTTATTGGTGATAGCTGACGTATCTAGGTGGAAGCCTCTATTAGTTGTCACTTTTGACGATGGCTTAAGTTTCACTCTTTTGTGAGTTGTGAGTTACATAGTTGCTTTATCAGACGAGATTGGACTTTGATAAATCAGTTTCGTTTGAAACCAATCCTGATTATTATAGTGCGAGGAACACAAATAGAGGACTCGTCCTGAGACCATATGAGAGATAAAGCATTGAATAGCTCACGTGAGAATTTTTCCGATTACATTAATGAGACATTATTGAATAATGTGACAATATGTAAGGTGAGAGGTAGAACTTTGAAGTTCTCAGTGGCATTTGCCAAGGTTTTTATGGGATAAGATATTATTATTTTGAATTGTGTATTTGACATATCCCACACCCAAAGTAGGCATGATGATATGTGGGTGAGGGAGATTGTTAGACTCTGTGATGCCAAAGTCCATGAAATCTGATCGAGAATCGTGACTTATATACTGTTATAGAAGGAGTTGCACGCAGCTTTGGAGATTCGATGATATTTAGCACTGCCTTACACACTTGGATTGGTGAACAGTCAAAGTGGTTGTCAAGATCCTAGAGAATATGTTGAGTTTTTGTGAGATGCAGTTCAGTAGTAACTGAGATGAACAACTCTCCTTGAGAGAGTTAAGCTGACAATAGAGGTGAGATCCTGAGTCTCAAGATATATCGGTCTTCATGAGATTACAGAGCGGATTGGTCCGGTAGCTTATCGGTTAGAACTACCTTCGAAGTTATCCAAGATACATGATATTTTTCCATGTGTCTATATTCCATGAGTAATTGTCGATCCTCCGCATATCTTGGAAACTCAACCTATCAACCCGAAGAAAGATTAGAATGTCAAGGAGTAGCTAATTGAAAGTCTTGATCAGGAGGACTAAATTGTATGAGGTAAATCAAGAGATAAAGAGAATTACCTGAGAAAATGGAGGAGCAATGAGATGTTAGTACCCCCATCCTTCTTTTTGGCAGGTACGTAAATTTCGAGGACGAAATTTTTATAAAGAGGGGAAAATTGTGACAACCTGAACCTCAAATTTCCTCCTGACCGTTTTACTTTTACTTTTACATTCCGGGAATTGTTTTTACAATTCAGAAATTCTAAAGGTTGACTTTTTATAAATTGACCCGACCGAGAATTTTATATCACGACGAAATAGAGGAAGTTAAAACGAGTTTGTAGATACGTAGCACGCTATGAAGCACGGACACGGACACGAGTGTCCAATACGGACACGATTCGATATGCGGACACGTTAAAATCAAATTTTTATCGGACACGGACACGCCGTGGACACGTTAATTAAATAATATATAATTAAAAAAAATAAACATAAGCAAAATAATTTCTCCATATCTAAATCCAAACAAGTTCTCCATATCTAAATCCAAACAAAGGTTCAAACAAAATGCATATCAAAATATTAATCCAAATCCAAATCTTAATACAAGCAAAGGTTCAAACAAAGTACATATTACATAACCAAATTCAAACACAAATTATAACAAGTAATAATGATGCTTAAACTCCAACACCCTCCTCCTCCATGTTCTCCACTTCAATATCATCACCATCATCAAACAATTCTCCCTCCAATATTGAAGCTGATCATAAGCAATAAGGTATGAACATTTACAGATTAAATTCTTGTAGGTTCTGGCTTTCCCAGCCTTGAGTTCCTTGCGCGTGTATCGTGTTCCAATATAGAGTCAGTACTAAACTAAAGTAACAAGCCTCTATTTGTTGACAAGGAATGTATATATAACTTGTATAACTCGAAAGAAGAATTGTGATAGTTGAAGCTATGTATAAATGACAATATAGGTTGGCTAAATCAACCAGATAGTTCGAGGGCAGGCAGTAATAATATGTATGCATAGCCTTCCAGGATGTGAACACTGGAACTAGTTCACTTAATTTAACTATGGAAATAACTCCCCATCTCTAAACCTTGGGAACTGAGGATGCATTTGCTGCATCTGAGATTTCAATTCTCTCAACTCTTCTATCCACAAAGAATAGCTCGAGTTCTTTGCTAGAACGTCTTTAGAGACTTCCCAACAGTCAACAAGTCTTCTTGCATACATTTCGAAGTTATTGATACTTTCCCACATCAAGGGCAGCTTCTGTACATCACTCTCACTTCTAACATTAGCCAGCAACTCTCTAGCTTCCTCCACCCTCGCCCAGAAGCAAGAGTCCTGAGTCAAACCTGCAAATTTGCTTCTCATACTACTGTTTTCTTCCGGACCAACCTCCCTTTCTCTCCACCACCTGTCGAAAATCTCAAACCTCCTCTCTCTTCCATACTTCAAGTAATGACCCTTTATCCGGTGCATACCAGATCTATAGTACTCGGCAATGTCTAGGGGTTCCACAAAGGATTGCACATGGCAAAAATTGGAGTCTTGGCATGATATCATACTTGGACACCACATGGCAAAAATTGGCACCCCATCTTTCCCTAAGGATTGCTCGGGAAAGTGATTGCACTCAAATTCTAGAACCCTTAGGTAAAATTTCTCACCAATTTTAACAGGCAATCAATTTCTCATAGAAACATAGAAACATAGAAAACATAGAAAACATCATAACATGCAATCAATTTCTCTCACCAATTTCTAACAAAGCACAATACTAATCAAGGCCAACTCACAATCATGATGGTTGCAGGCATCGATACAAATCAACCATCGACACAATTTCACACACAACACACAGAACCCAACTTTTCTCTTCCATTACCACAACCCAAACAAGAACCCATCATAACCAAGAAGACAAGAACCCATCGTAACCAAGAAGACAAGAACCCATCGTAACAAAGATTGGGGAATTGGGTGCATACCTGCGATCAATCGGACTCGAATTGGTGAATTCGTCTCGGGTGTGCTGCGATTTCGTCTCGGCTGTGCTGCGCCTTCGTCTCGGGTGTGCTGCGCCTTCGTCTCAGGTGAGCTGAATTCGTCTGCGCTGGAGACGAGAGGAAGAAGGAGACGAGCGGAAGAAGGAGACGAGCGGAAGAACAGCAGCTCGGGAAGAATGAAATCCAGAGACCAAAAAAATGACCTAACCCCTTTCTGAAATGTCAAAAGACATAATTACCCCCGCGTGTCCAACCTATCTCGCGTGTCCATTTTGGACACGCGCGTGTCCAAACCGTGTCCAAATTCAATACGCGTGTCCTTGGGTATTTGACCGTGTCGGCGCGTGTCCGTGTCCGATACGTGTCGGACACGCGACACACCAGTGTTTCAGCGTGTCCATGCTTCATAGGTAGCACGTTTAATTTGGAGTTCGTATGAAAATGTTACGATATAAAATACGTAACTTTCCTATTTTTGGGCAAGTATAAATAGTCGGGAGGAAATTCCCGAAAGGGCAACTTTCTTTCTCTCATTTTCTTTTCTTTTCTTTTCTTTTTCTTTCTTTTTCTTCTTCTCTCTCCCCGACGCGCGACCCGACTCCACCGACCGAGTGGCCGCCCTCGGTTCTCCGTCGTCCGGTCACCGATCGGCGTGCCACCGGTCACGTTCGAACCGGGTCGGCCTCTTCTTCAAGTCGGCAGTGGTGGTTCGCGGCGAATCGCCACCTTTCGGTCGGTTAAAGCCCGAGGAGGTTCGACACAGTCGAACTGGAGCTTCCTCCTCCAGCCACGGTTCGACCCAATTCCGGTCGGGAATCAAAGGTCTCGACCCCCACAACCACTCCACGAAAGGAATTGAACCAATTCAACCCAGGTAAAGAGAATTTGGGATTTGAAATTCAAGGGTTTTTGGGGAATTTGGTGGAGATGATGTTTTTGGTGGATTTGGAGATTGAATTCGTGTTAAGGACGTTGTTTAGAGTCAATTAGGTGTAATTTATAATTCGATTGTTAGAAATTTGGTGAAATTGCAGATTTGGAATTTCTGCCGCCGTGTCGGCCGCCGTTTGCGGCGACTGCTTGGGTTTTTGGCTGCGGAGGCAGTGGGGGGCGAGGTCCTGAGGTGGTGGTGATGGTGTTGGGTTAATTTGGAGTCGATTGGAGGCGTTTTTGGCTTCCATGGTGGAGCTGCCGGCGGCGGCGCGGAGGCGGAAGGTTGAAGAAGGGTGAATAGTAAAGGTAAAATGTGAAAATAAATGGTAAAACAGTAAAAATAAAGAGTAAACAGTAAAAGTAAATGGTAAATAGTAATTGAGTTTTAACCACTTACTGTTTGGATTATATAATTATTGTTTGACCATTAAATGTTACTGTTGATCGACTTATCGTAAAACGACAAATTAAACCGGTAAAGAATTGATTGGACTCGGGATGGGTGTCCTGAGTAATTTTAGACGTAAAGTAATTTGGTATTTGAGGCGTGATTCCTATACTGATGTTACATACATTTATTTACTTTGAGGCTACTATTTTAATTGATTATATTTATAAGCCTCAGATATGCGGTCGGGGACCGTACGGATTTTTGATTAAATGGAGGAAAGCGTGTTTTCGGATTTGATTTGACTTGTTTTTACACCACTTATTGGGTCGTCATATTTGCTAGCTAGTCATTGAGTGAGAAGCTACTTTAGAAACCCTGGGAGCTTCCGACCCGAGCCTGGGAGGCTCCTATTCATGGTGTAACAACTTCCCCATTTTTTCGGTTGTTGGGCCAATGAGATTGGCTTTTCGTCTTTATTTGGTTTTCGGGAATATTTTCTCTTATGATATTTTTTATTTATTTAATAAATTCCTGAACCAGCGGGGCTGTGTTTTTATATGACCAATGAGATTGGTCATGATATATTATTATTTGATTTTCAAAAGTATTTCTTTTTGAATGTATAAACAAAGTATTAGTTGTTTATTTGTTATATCAGTGGGGCTGATGTATAATTATTGGGGTTTAGGGTTGTCCATCCTAAGATCGACTTATTGCAGGTTTTAGGGTTGTCCATCCTAAGATCGACTTATTGATTTATCGATAAAGTTAGTCTTAAGGTGGTCCCCGCAGGACCTTATTCGAATTTCAAGGTGAAATCCGGGGCGGGTCCTGACACCCAAACCCAAAAATGAGAAACCCGACCTGCTCATTAGCCATGGCCTTCTCCATGGAATCGAGCATGTCTTCCTCCTTGAAACGTTTTACTAGTTTTGCCTCCAAGCCAGCGTCGTCATCCCTTGACAGCGTCACACAATCGTTTGCGGCCTCACTTGCATTAGCAGCCTCCAAGGTCATCAACGTCTCGGCTCGGATCTCTAGAGCACCAAAGAAGAAAATATGACGCTTTAGGTCCAAACCGAAGATAAAAGAGATTGAGGAGCCTAAATCAAAGCAGGTGATGGAGGCTCAAAAGAAGTTTTTAGCCCACCTCTCAGCACCTCCTTGCTCTAGTGTTAAGGGTAAGGAGATTCCCTAGTTTGTCTTTATTTTTGTATGAAATGATTAATTTTGTAATCTCGTCATCAGTATAATGAATCATTTTCCTTTTGACTCAAAAAAAAAAAAGTTTGTGAAAATTTTAAATGATAAAAAATTGAAAAAAAAGTTAGCATCAAAGACATAATAAAGCTCTAAGATCATTCAGTTCCATCTTGTTTGAACACATATTCAGGGTAACAAACTTTCTTGTTGATTTTTTGGCTCGTCTCGGCCACTTAATTCCTATGACAAATTGGAATAATTCCAGACAAACATTTCCAACTCATGCTATTCACTTTGATTTCTTCAAACTAACCTTCCTGCCCGCGCGATGCGCGTGCGGAAGGGCCGCGCTCACGCGTGTGCATATTGCTTATTCTCTTTTGCTTTATGTGTTTCAATGTCGATTAATTGTACAAAATGATTAAGTGCTCGCACATTACCTAGTATAAAAATTTACTTCTTCTTGAAAAATAGCTTAGTTGTGGACCAGTAAAAACAATCTTATGCTGCTATGCATGATTGCTCTCTTCTTTTCCTTATGCTGCTATGTCTCTCTTCTTTTCAAGTAAGTTAAGAATGTAACATGGGCTATGTAATTCCTATGACAATTTGGAATAGTTCCAGAAACATTTCCAACTCATGCTATTCACTTTGATTTCTTTAAATTAGATTGTTACTTTTTTTTTTTGGATAAATAAATAACTTCATTAAATAACAAAGATTACACAATCAGATAACTCAAGTTCACAGTAAAAATGAAAAGGAAATAAAAATATATAATTTTCGACCAAAAATAAAATAAAATATATAATGACAAAGAAATAAAAAAGGAAAAGTGGAAAGGTTGAGTATAGATGTCCGGTTCCCAACTCGGGGGCCTCGATTGTTGTCATAAAAAATGGGAAGGAGATGTAGGATTTGGTGGCCGAAGCACCTCTCCTTCACCAAATCAGACTCCAATTTCTTGCTTGGCTGGTTCGTTTCCTCTTCCCCTTCTTCTCTCGACGTCGTCATAGCTTTCGCCTCCACCCACCTCGCCTTCTCCGATCCCCTGAAAACCCTCCAGGTAAATTACAATTCATGATTCGCCTCCAGTTTGCTTCAAGTGGTTCTTTTTTGTATTCATTTCATTTATGGGATGCTTTCAGGGAGTTGTTCATGAAACAAATGCAAAGATGCCTGTATTGCTTCAGGACAGGTCAAAGCTGTGTGTTGTGGGTCAGTTTGATTCAGTTGCTGTTGGTACTAGAAATGCTCCAGTTTCCGAGGTTGGAACTGAACAAGATGACCAATGTCAGTCATCTTCTTGTGGGTCATTAGAACAATGCAGGCAATCTCTTGTGGGGAGCAGTTATTGGATCCACATGGTACGTGAGGATCATGAACAATTTGGGAAAGACATTAATTGGATGCCTAGAATGCAGCACATTCATTGGAATGGGGAGATAGTGTCTCGATGTCATGTCCACGTATGTAAGTCATGAATGTTTCGGTGGCTTTTGCTGGGTTAGCTATTTGAATTAGAGGACCTGTGTTGGTGAATAATAAGATTTTGTTTGGATGATCAAATTCAGCTGATATTTTATGAGACTCCCACCTATGGAGTGCACCATTTCTCATTACGTCTTTGGAATTCGTTGGACCAAGCGAATAGCCCTTTGAGAAAACCCAAGTGGGTTGATGAACTAAACCATAAGCAGCCACTTCTTGCTTTGGTAATAGAGTAAGCCAGACATCTTTTGTGATTCGGACCTATCTAGTTTGTAACTGTATTAATGTTTATTTACTTCCTTTAAATTCAGGATACAGTTATATTGGCAATTAATAGCGCCTTTGCCGCTGACAAAACCTTTGAAAGATGCTTGGGTGCCAAGAAATCATTTGTTCGCTTTAACATTATTTACATGTATGCTCTTGACACTGTTTCCCTTCCCACCTGCTTTGCATTTTATGTCCTGCTCGGCTCTGTAGTACTGACATGGTCTATTTGGTGTCTTTTCAGGTTTCTTGGCTTCATATGGAAACTCTTTTCTGTGCTTGTAGCTTCGTTATCCACTTTATTCTATGTCATTCTTCAGTTTCTGTATAAGCTTCTGAATTATGCATCAGACTCTTGGACATACGTTATGTTAGTGACGGTATTCAGCAGTGCAAGGATAAATATGAGAATCCGATTTTCTCAGATCTTGTATTGGCCAATTTTTCTTCAAGATAATGGCATGAGGTAATCTGAAGATTGATTCTGAATGATAGGAATTTTTGGACGGATTTTTTAAATGCCATTACAAATTGCATTCCTCTTGATAGATTCCATGTTGCATTCAACTGTTTGATTAAATTTAGTAGCACATATGGATATGTATGTTGAACAAGGAGTACTTATCATAACCAAGATGTGTGCCATTATGATATTTTTATTTTGTTTTTAAACATAAAATTTAGGATCCAAGCATGTTTACTTTGGTGTGTCATAAACTTTCACACATAAATTTCTGCCTTTCAATAGTATGAAGGTTTTTTATCCAAGTTGTTGCAGGCTTAGATTTTGTTTACCTGTTTACCATGAATGTCATTCATCTTACCCCTTTCATTTACTGACCTTAAAATTTAAGCTTTAGCAAATAGATAGTCACTGATGAATTTACCTCATCTTGAGTTTTCTCCAGTCTTATTATTGTTTCTTTAGCTAGCTTTCATCTTTGGAGTAGGCTCCTTTTATGTTTTTCTCTCTATTTTTATTTTTGGACTACGTTTCCTATTATATCTTTCCTGATTAGACCGCAATTCTATGTTTGCTAGGTCTCAGTCGAGTGTAGAATATGCAGAGAAAGCCGCATTGCTTAAGCATTCCATGTGGTCAAGTTTAGCTGTTGATGTACTACTGGGGAACTTGATTGGTTTGGCACTGTTGAATCATGCAGAATCTGTTTGCATATTGGTTCTCAAATTTGCCAGTGACGTCACCAATGAATTGTTGCGCTCTGGTTGTGTGTGGTTGATGGGAGTCCCAGCAGGTTTCAAGTTAAACACGGAATTAGCAGGAGTTCTAGGGATGATTTCTATAACTGCTATACAGATTTGGTCTACCATTTGGATCTCATTGGGTTTTCACTTTCTTTATGTCATTAGAGGACTTGCCATATCCGGGATCATTTTTGGGTTGACTGTACCTGCTGCTTTGATCATAGACTTGATTGCACTAGTAACATTGCATGTGTCTACTCTTCATTGGTTGATATCCCTTCTGTATTCAACTCAGATACAGGCATTAGCTGCCTTGTGGCGCCTTTTCAGGTAATACTTTCAGTTTTTTATTTTTTATTTATTATTTTTTTATAGAAAATTTCAGTGCAACTCAAAGTGCAGTAAACCATACTCTGTTCCTGAAAAATGAACTAAAACAGTTTCATACTTTAATAGATGTGATAGTGTATTTTCTCTAAATATAGATCTATGAATCAGCTATGATATCTGTTACAACATATACTTGTTAGTTGAACTTTAAGGTATTTCATAGTTTTGGCAGTATCTGAATGTCCTCGATTTCTGTTAAACCAAAAATAATATAAATTAAGGTGTTAAAAATTGCTCAAATTATGTTATGAGGTGGTTTTAAGTAAAAAAGAATGAAAAAAAACCATTGGTTGAAAATTTATAAATTTCCTCAAAACTCATGTGCTATAGCAAGGGGTTTTGGTTGAAACTAGACAAAATTTGAAGCGGCAAACGATATTTGAATGAGTTGAAAATAAGGTTCTTAGGATTTGTATGAGGGGATTATAACACATCCCAACGTTAGAAATTCACTCATAGACTAAAAAAATGAAATTTAAATTCTTTGACAAGATCGGTACTCGTAAGTTGATTAGTCCAGACTCGATCGCTTATTAACTAAAAATAATATAAATTAAGCTGTTAAATAACTGAAATTATGTTATGAGGAGTTTTTAAGTAGAAAAGGATGAAAAAACACCATTAGTTGAAAATTGAGAAATTTCCTCAAAACTCGTATGGTATAGCAAGGGGTTTTGGTTGAAATTAGACAAAATTTGAAACGGCAACTGAAATTTGAATGAGTTGAGAATAAGGTTCTTAGAGTTTGTATGAGAGGATTATAACACATTCCAATCTTCGAAATTCACTCAAAGCCTCAAAAAATGGAATTTCAATTCTTTGACAAGATAGGTACTGGTAAGTCAATTAGTCCAGACACGATCGCTTATTAAACAAAAAATAATATAAATTAAGGTGTTAAAAATAGCTGAAATTATGTTATGAGGTGTTTTTAAGTATAAAGATTGGAAAAAAAAACCGTTAATTGAAAATTGAGAAATTTTCTCAAAACTCGTGTGCTATAATAAAGGGTTTTGGTTGAAAGTACACAAAATTTGGTTGCAAGAGGTTTTAGCTGAATCTAGACAAAATTTGAAGTGGCAACAAATATTTGAATGAGTTGAAAATAAGGTTCTTTGGGTTTGTATGAGAGGATTATAACACATACCAACCTTCAAAATTCACTCAAAGCCTCAAAAAATTGAAGGTTGGTATGTGTTTAGGGTTTAGGGGTTTAGGGTTTAGGGTTTAGGGTTTAAGGGTTTAAGGGTTTTAGGGTTTTAGGGTTTAGGGTTTAGGGTTTAGTCCTGTGGGTCTGACTGTAACTTTTTCTTTGTTATAAGATTCTATAGTTGTCTAGTTTTGGGGCACTCACCTGAGGCAGCCCTCATATCTTCTATCTGGTCATCTGAATAAAGTCTGGTCACACAACAAACTAGGGGAAAAGAGTCTGACGTAATGGAAACTAAATACAGTGTCCCTTCTAATAGTGAGATATTTAGCCATTTAGGTCATGTACATGTCAAGAATCTACGATCATAGTGCAGTTTCAATCAGTCCTCTCGACTACATTATTTTTATTATTCTGACTGTTCACTACTTAATATCACCTTTCAGCTGTCCAAAATTTCATGTCCCTATAACCATTAGCGCGAATTCAAAAGTCAAATTGAAATGCAGTCGTCAATTTTAGGGAAATCAGCCCGAGGGAACTTTTGTCTTACAATGCTACTAGAGGTTGAGGGCAAAGGAATGCCAAATTAGTGAAGATCTGTCTGTAGGGAGGGAAGAAGTCCAAATTATTCCCCTAAAAAATAGCTGATTTTATCAAAGGGTTGATGTGGGATCTAAATTCAAATTATATCCAATAATTTTATCCAATTACTATAAGCATTATAATAAGTGTTATGAAGAGTTTGTCCTTGTTTAATAATGCAAATCACAGTCAGGTTATTATGTCTTTTTGGTTTTATGTTTATAATAATTTTGAATGTATTAACCATCAACATTTCTGTCTCTTAGAAATCCTAAGTGCATTAGTTTGAGGGATTTTTATTGGTTCCTGCATCCTAGTCGATCCGTATTTTGTTTCATGCCTCTGTACAAAGGGGTACTTTCAAGCTTTGGAAGATAAGTTGATAGTGAAAAAAGTTCTTTAGATTATCTGCTTGTGTGCGGAGCATGGGTGATTCCATGTTCCCTTTGTTGTGATGCCAAAGGAAAATTGTGAAGCTTTTTCTAATTTCTCTATAGGAGTGATCTCTAGGACCCCAGCATTGTGTAGCTTGTAGCTTCTATCCCTTTCTATATTTTATTTATTCTACCTCTAGGATGATGAACATAACTGTGCTAACCTAAATATGGTTTAGAAAGCTCTTGAGATCATATATGAATAAACTAAGTGCGTTTTGGTAGGCATATGCTGTGGGCAGGAAGTTCAGCCTTTAAAACACTTTAGGATCCCATTGAGTGCTAAAATTAAGACTACCTCGCATAGAGTTTGAGAAGAGACTAGAAGGTCAGAAGAAGGCACTTTATTGGGTAGGGTAGGGCGGAGACTGAATTTGATTCTAGCAGTTCTCCATTCGGAATCCCAGTTAGTGTGGCATAGAGGTTGGAGGGGTTGATGAGAGTAAGATTCTGGCTTACTCTTTGTGATTTGGTTTCAAAAGTAGAAGAAAAATACTTCAGTTCTAAGTAGCATGCTCATTTAATCTTACCTTTTTGTATAACCATATGTGACAAATTGAATTGAAAGTTTGATGAAGACTTGTGTTGGAAGCAATGGTGGAGAAAAAGAGATCACTTGGTTAGTTGGAAATTGGTGTCACAATTGTGTTGGATTTCTGGTAGGGAGAAGCGAAGCTTGAGTAGGAAAATGGGTAGAAAGATTTCATCAGAGAGGTTTTTTGCTTTTGATGTTACAAGAAGTAAATAATATGGGTTGGTCAAACGAGGGTGGTATTCCTATGTTGTGACTAGATGTTTGAGTTGCTGTCCTTGGAAAGATTTCTCAAGGAATTCCTTTGCTTCTTACTATTGGTTTGAGTGGGAAAAAAGAGTTAGGTGGAAGAAACTGCTTTTCTTGTCAATTTTCTTGTTATGCAGAGTATCTTGTATTCATGATATTCTTATTACAAGAACGTGCACAGGCGCTTCTCTTTTAATTTGGAACTTCGGCTGTCTTAGAGAACGAAACTAGAAAAAAAAAATAATAAACTTTCTGTTTTGCACCTCTTTTGCAATTTTGAAGGCAGCATCTTCTAAGGTGTGGGTGTTAGCTTGTGTAAGGATGGGTACTTTTGAATTGTGACATTGTTCAGACTTGGGTCTGGTGGTTGTGAAGGCAGTATCACCTCTTTCTCCTCTGTTGGTGTGTGTCTCGGATGTGTTAATGAGATGCTGAACCTGCTGCTCCATTTCTTTTTTGTGAGATATGAAATTCTATGAGTCTTGTGTTTTTTTATTTAGCAAAAGGTTTGAGTTCTTTGGTGGATAAGATACTGGTCTGGTGCTAGGGAAACATGCTATGCAATCTTTTGGTGTTGATGGAGAATAATAGCTGGATTTTGAGGGTGAAAACTCAGAAAAAGGATGAAGAGGTGGATCCTTTGGTCGAATTTAAAATAACTTTTTGTAACTCCCTTTGCCTGTGGGAATTGGTATCTTCTGAGTATAGCAAATACTCCTTTATCTAATCTCTTGTAATAGGTTTTCTGTAACTTTTTGGTCTGTTTTTAATTTTGTTTTTTCAGACAGCTCATACCTGCAGCATTCTTTTGTTTTTACAGAGGACTTATTGTTCTTGTGAAAGTTTATAAAGAGAAAAAAAATTGCAGTCCCTTTATTGATATCATTTCTTCAATTCTAATGCAGAATGATCTCCTTGTAAGAGTGATGTATAATTTTTGATATTCTAATTTCTTGTATTACCCTTTCCTTTTGCATTATCATGTAAGTAACGGATTTGTGGGTGTGATTCCTAGTCATGAAAGAAAGCTGCAGCTTTTCTATCTATTGTATATATGTCTTTAGATCTATGTACTGATGAATGTTTGTATATATGCATTTATTCTTGTGCAAAACATGCTTTGTTTTATGTTATTAAATAAGTTCTTAAAGAAATGATATTTACAGTTACCTAAATAGTATTTTTTTAATTTCTGGTTATATATATTATATAGTTGAGGAAGTGACCAATAATATGTCTTTTATAAGTGATTGGTTTGGCTGTTTCATAACATCTAGTTGCTCATGAAGTTGCTGAATTTTTGCAGGGGTCGAAAGTGGAATCCTCTTCGTCAGAGACTAGATAGCTATGACTACACTGTGAAGCAGCACATCGTTGGATCTCTTCTGTTCACACCACTGCTGCTTCTATTGCCCACAACTTCTGTTTTTTACATCTTTTTTACCATTGTGAACACGACCATCAGCTTAATCTGTATACTGATTGAAGTCACTATATCTGTTATTCATGCTACTCCGTATATCAAAGTTTTCCTGTGGTTGGTCAGGCCAAGAAGATTTCCTTCTGGGATATGGTTTGAAATCAAATCTGTTTGGAGTCAGGGCCTTGATTCTTGTGAGGATATGGTATCACCAGTAGCTACTATGCAGAGTAAAAAGGACATAACTGAAGAAAAACCTTCTGTTGTGGTTTCGTTTCTGCATAGCAACTTTTTGACTGTAGGTGAGCTTCAATTCTTTTAGTTATTGAATAGAGTGGTGTCTGCGTACAAGTCTAAAAACCTCACATGTCAACTACTAGGGCCTTATTAATATTCCACAAAGTACGTATTTCGGTTTTCTTTACAGGAGTCATGACTGTAAAGTTATCATAACTTTGGTTGTTTGATACTTTGACGATTTTAAGTGTAGAGTTGGAAGTCTCCTTTTACCTTGTTGTTTTTACTTCTGATTGAATGGTTTAAATTCCATCCGACTCCCAGTATCTGTTAACCACCCTAAGATACATCATATGCATTGTAAACTAAACATCTGTTTAAACATATACCATGTATTCCTGCTGTTGAATTATGTGAAAAGGAAATGTTGGTCCTCCAAGACTGATATTATATAGTATTTTTTTGTCCGAACTGTATTAATTGGTTTTTTTTTTTTTTTTTTTCAGGACAAATAATTTTGCCTCACTACACTAAGGTTCTTTCTGGGAAACCTCGAACCTTGCTCGCTACTGCAGCATATGGAGTTCTTACTGGCAGAAGGTGAGCTGTGATTGTTTGTTTCTGTTTCATTCCTCAGTTCTTTCAGGGTTACTTTATTTTTAAACTGCGCTTATGTTTTCAGGATTCCATCTACAATTGGAACTGATCTCCCAACATTACCATGGATGATAATCCCTTGCAAAGAGTTTTGGCGCCTCTGCTATGACTCAATTCTTGAATGCTACAGAACGTGACTAATTGCCTTTTCAAGTAATTTAACCTAACTTGCAACTCTTCTCCTATTTAGCAAGTTCATGCCCATTGGCCATGCTTAAAACCTTTCAGGCTTATACACCTGATCCAATTTTGAAGGAATGTAGGATGCGTTTTTGTGCAAAGAATGATATTAGTCCCATTTTGTGCATATTAAGTTTGATTTTATCTGGTATATCTATAATGTCCGCTTAACAAAGCTTGGGTAATTCAATCATTCAATGATTATTTGGATAAAGATGCATCACAATTAGAATCAGGACAGGTTCCATTGTCAGCCGCAGGGCTACAGCAACGCAAGAAAGCATTTGTATCTCAACTTCACTCTCAGATTGGATGAACCGATGAACATTGTTATTATTGGTCTTTTTCCTGGGATGATAATCCCCTAAAAAGTTGTATGATATAATTCTTGCCTCCTACAGAACTTGAGGCTAGTTCTGTAGGAGGTAATCATAGCCTATCTTAACAAATCAATCCATGAATTGTTAAGATCTGACCAAGGTATTCATCACCATGAAGATTATTCACTCAAAGCCACAGAAATCCTTTAGAAAGGATAGAGACAGCAACATGGACATATGACTTTCTAGTGAAGAAAGTGAAAAATAGTTCTGCATTGTTCACTATGCCAACTCCATGAGGGTAACTAGCCTGTCTCCCAAGATTTTCCTGAAAATTTGCTGCTGCTGCTCTTCTAAGCTGATCTCAATCAGTATGATAGTATGCACGGACAAAAGCCCAACAAACATAAGCTGCAGCGTCTCGTAATGGGATCCAACACTGTGTGAACCTCTCTTTAAATTTCATAATGTAGTGCCTTCACAACAACAGGTACAACTTTACGAAGGCTGACAGGTAAGAGCAATCCTCTGCGTGCCAATTCATTCATTGCTAAGCAACCTCCATGCCATGACCCATCACCCTCGCCTGGAGAAAACAGCTCCAAAACAGATGATAGGACCTCCTTTGAAAGGGCAGCTGTAAGATGTGAAGCAGTGTGACCAATTCCTTTCACAGCAGACCAAAGGACAACAGTCTCCATATCTCTCAATCCAGTGAATAACGCCTCAATAATCTCTTATACAATTTCTGGAACATCCATTTCTTCATCTTCCACGCAGCTTGAACTTGGTTCTGAGTATAAATCCTTGGCATCTATAGTATCATTGCATTCACTAGCTTTCCCTGATGCAGACAAAGACATGTTCTACTCCTGCGAGTTTGTTTTTCCCACATAGCACCAGGAAGGTGAACGATGAGGGAAGCAAGTAAGCCCTACCCTGTGAGTTAATTTCATCAGATACTTGTGAAGCAATGGACTCCGAGCTGCAAAGCTAGCCTTGATCAACAATCAGATGTCATCCCAGACAAGTGGAACCACACAGAGCAAGAGTTTGCGCGCACCAGCCTTGAATATAGAGCTCCAAGTAAGCAGAAGTGATTCATGACATCATCTGTGAGAGAAGATAGGACTTCATGTGTCCATTCAATGAAGCTGGAAAACGCCCTTGGCATGTTTGGATGTGTTAGAAGCTTTGAGAGAAACAAAGCAGCTATAGTACGGATAGGACCAGCATTTGAAAGGTAATCCTTAGATATCCTTGATTCCCTGTGATTGTCAATGCCAGCAGAGCTGGCTCAAGTTTACCGAGATTACTGTTGATTCCCAGTGGAAGATATAAAACGGAACCAACACAAGTATAGTATAGAGAGAGCCACAAAAGGATCACACATTTGGCCTCCATCCCCCCTGTACTTTCCTGCCGCAATGATGACACTGAAGTTGAATCCAACTCCTCCTTTTCCTTCTGCCATTTTCTCTCTGGAGAGTAGAGACGAACAGTTCCAATTCCTGCCCTTCTGAGCTCACTACATAATCTATACAAAGACAGCGAAAATAAGAGTTTTAATCTGTTATGTTGAAGGAGACAAAACTGTATTGACTCGAATTTTATAGAATTCAGACAAAAAAAGAAAAGAGTTGTAGATTAAAATTGAAAATCACAACTACCAATCTATTCATACGTATCATTTCAATCAGGAAAAGTCTCAAGAACATGACAACTGTATGTACCCAGGAGCTATGATTAAGAGGTAGATAATTCCAGTCATTATTGACTAAACAAGACTCCACCCAACAGACTGCCTAATTGGAAACTAATATTACGTAGGAATGAAGAGGAGAATCCGGAAGGCTTGGCAAGTGCTGCAAAAATGGGATTCAAGAGGTTGTGCGCAGGAGCTGGGATCAAGTGGAATCGCTAACACTAATCACTAACAGGGAAAGACACCTGATGAATTGGTTGGTAATGACAATTGAGAAAGCTTAAGCATCCTAGCTCAGAAGGAGTTCCTTTATATGACAAGGGACTAGCTCTAGCGGTCAAATGTGTTTAGTTGGAAAGGAGAAAAGGTCAAGCCTGTTCTTGTCCAAGAACTTCCGATGGAAACAACATTTCTGTGGGCTATGGATTCTTTAACAAAACAAGTTTAGCATAGAAAACCAAACATTTGCGTACCCTTTTTTTTTAATTTCTTTTTCTTTCAAGGAAATAGATTCAGAACCATTTAAATAGTTCATGAAGTTGTTGTCTGCCTGTCTGGTCTTATGTTGTGTTACCCAAATGTCATCTTTCCACAGATACATGGCAATCACTTCTTTCATATGCTCAAAAAGAGGGGAAAAAACTAGCGACAGCAAGAGGAAGTATACATGATGCTCAGATGAACAACTTTGTTTTAAAGAGAGTATTCTAAGTTGGAGCCATTCAACACCAAAATCCCAGTATATGACAAGTGATCAAACAAAACAAAAAAATTTAGAAAACTAGATGAACTACTGTAACAAAAAAATTGTAGTCAGAATTCTCAAATATACTTTTGAAAAGATGGTTATTAGAATTATGAGACTACAGTTAGCAATACAATCAGAATACTCATCTTAATTTGGAGATACATACTTATCTCATCATTAATGGATGCAGAAAATCACTTTAACATTGGCTCAAGGATGTCTAGGCAGTCTAGTACTACATGTATATCCCCATTCTGAGGGTGGCTAGTATCCCCACCTAAACATTTGTGTCTTACAGTCCGCTTCTGTGAAACTAGAGCCTTTTGTATACCTCTCTTCTTCATCAACCTCCTTATTCTTGTTGCATCGGCCCATCTTTGATTAGCAGCAAAAATGTTTAATTGAAGCAAATAAATCCCGGTATCTTGCAACTCCATTCCAGATCACCCAACAAGACTTAACCAAGTATGGAGGCTTAACAAGCCTTATTCTGCTAAGTCGGAATACAGGTTCTCTGGTCTATTAGAGAGTTTTGGAGAATCAGTTTGTGCACCACTCAGCTGTCTATAATTATTCAGTTGTGTATTCAAAAACTTGTTATTAGCTAGAAATCACAGTCATAAGCAGCTGTTCAGATTTGCACTAGGGGCATGAAAGGTCTTGTAAATACATGCATATCCCTGCATTTAAACCATGTAATGTGGAACTCACACCAATGCAAGGAAATCTGACCACATGCTTACAATTGAATGGCCTAGATGTAGCATGAGGCAATATGAGCAGACAAACCTGAGTAGAGGATCTGAATCCCACCTAAATGATTGAATAAACTTTTTCCCTTTTATAACAAGGTGGGAGTGAAATAGAGATGGTAACCATAACCTATATAAGTGAAGGAGTATTGATATCTTATTTAATGATATATTTATACAAATAGAGATAAAGAATATTCTCTAGAGATTGAAACCTGTACATACAGGATAGGGATAGAAAAAAATATGAAAAAGGAAGATTCAACATGATACTTCTGATTGAAAAATTAATCTGATTTATGTCATACCTTTCGCTCAATCATATAAGTAAAATACCATCTGCACAAGAAGAAATCAACAACAAAACATGCAATAAGAAAACTTTAAAGACATAATAAATAGACTACTAAAACTTAACAATGTAAAGTTTTAAATTATAGTATCACACAAACCATTGTAAAGTTATATCTACCTTGCCAGTGCTTGAAATCCTTGTATTGTTAAAACCAATGAGGGCATATACCATACATGTGTCATTTCCACGTAGAGATCTTTTTCTTGATAGATTCCTAATTAAAGTACTGTTCAGTATTTTGGTAGCACCATCCTTGTGCAACAAGTAGCAAAATTCAGCCGACCAAAGAAAACAAACTACAACAAACTGCTCCAGCAAGTCGCAAATGCCTCCTTAACATAACAAATCGATTGATCCCAATTCATATAAACCCTTTTATCATCCTACTTAAGCACCCCAATACTTCATAAATGTCCTCACTGTGACGGTGCAAATTATCTCCAGAAACAAACCCATGAATCATTCCTTTATCCTCGATGCAGCTCCACCCTGGCTTCTTTTTTAGGTCATTTTCCTTCATAACTCGCCTTATCTCTTCTACTTCATCCCACTGTCCAACACTGGCTTGTGTATTACTCAACAGAGTAAAATATCCAACGTTATCAGGTTCTAATTCCAAGAGCCTCTGGGCTGCGTATTCCCCAAGTTCTCTGTTGCCGTAAATTCTCGTTCCTGAAAGAAGAGCACCCCAGATCCTACTATCTGGAAAAGCCAACATTTTCAAAATGACAGCCAAGGCCTCTTTGAGCTTTCCATATCTTCCCAATAGATCAACAACACAAGTGTAATGATCTAAATCGGGTTCAATTCCAAACCTCCATTTCATGGAATAAAAAGCTTCACAGCCTTCAGTCACAAGACCACAGTGGCTACAAGCAGATAACAAGCTTAAGAAGGTGACACTATTTGGCTTTATTCCTTCTCTTTTCATTAGATCAAAGAGTTTCAAGGCTTCAAAACCGAGCCCATGGCTCCCATAACCGTCAATCATTGATGTCCATGCCACCACATCTTTGAAAACCATCCTATTAAAACACACAGTAGCTGTAGATATGCTACCACATTTTATGTACATGGTTATAATGGAGGTATCAAGATGAGTATGGCATGCCTCAGTTCTGCAAAATGATTTCCTTATTATGTAGCCATGAACTGATCTTCCTAACTTCAGAGCACCTAAGTTTGCAAATGCATCAATGAGGTTTCTTAGTATCTCTGCCCCTAGATCAAGACCTGCAGCTTGCATTTGTCTAAACACTGCAACTGCTTCGTGGAAGTACCCGTTTTGAATGAGTCCAAACATCATTGCACCGCAAGTAATGCAGTTTCTATCAGGGATATCTCGAAACAATTTATCCGCGCTTTCCATTTTCCCACTTTTGGCGTAAAAGTCCAACAAACATGTCTGCAAGACATCATCATGAAGACCACATTTTATTGCTAAACAATGCAAGCTTTCACCTTGGAGTAGAATCCCATGTTTGGACAATGCTGATATAGCTATAGTTAATGTCTCAGTACTTGGTTTTACTTCACACTGCATCTCATTGAACAAATTTATCACTTGTACAACATCCCCTATCGAACTATAAGAGGACATACAAATATTCCACGAAACAACATCCCTTCTATCAAGTTCCCTGAAAAAGTCTTCGACTTCTCCAGTGGTACCTAATTTAGCATACATTCTCAAGATTGAGTTCTCAACAGCTCCATTACATAACAAACCACTCTTAATCACATATCCATGAAGTTGCCTCCCACACATTGAAGTTTCAAAACCACAACACCCTTGCAACATGACCAACATCGTCACCGAATTCGGCTCCAACTCCATCCTCATTTCATTAAACAAACCAAACCCAGAAGCAACATTTCCTCCAGAAACATACCCGGAAATCATCGAAGTCCAAGTAACTAAATCTCTCTCACACATTTCATCAAACACCTTGCGAGCATAGCAGAGACCGCCGCATTTGGCATAGACCTCAATCATGGTATTGCCAAAATACACATCAAATCCAAAACCCATTTGGATTGCCGAAGAATGAAGCATCCCTGCAAATCTTACACCACTCCCAGTCAACAAGACCGCCTTGTTTACAATTGGGAATGTAAAACAATCATGGGAAACACCCAACCGGCGCATCTTTCTGTACAACAACAAAGCCGAATCGAGACGACCCGAGTCAATGTGGGTCTTTACGATTAGATTCCACAGCATTGTGTTTGGTTCTTGTATGGAAATGAAAACCGAAGCAGAGCTGCCGAGGTCATTGAAGCGAGCATACAAAGTAAGTAGCTTTGAGAAGAGACTAGGGGGTTTGAACCCAGTTGAGACTAGGATACGAGCATGGAGTTTTCTCAGGGTTTGAAGGTCCTGGCATGAATGCAGCAGAAGACTTGAAGAAGAAGAGGGTGCGAGGATGGAATAGGGGGATGACGTCAGGTGATGGGTGTGAAGTAGAAGAGGAATGTTTGACGAGAGAGAGGAGAGATGGAGATGGTGGAAGACATTGGAATGGGATAAAATTTTGAAAAGGGAGAATTGTGAGCCAAAACTTAGCTGAGAGAGTGAGAGCTTTCAAGATTGCAGAGGAAGGTAAAGGTTAATGTATGTTTATGTCCAGGTCTACATGCCCATCGAATTTTGAATTTAACCTCTTTAACATTTTCGCTTCTGTTGTAAATATTTACAATGTGGTTGTTCCCCAATTTGTAAGGAAAATAATTTGGAGTCTCATTAATGTCTAAAATTTGTAGCTTTAATTCTAAGTGACATGCATTGTCACCTAGACACATCATCAATCAGAAAAATCACGTCATATCATTCTTAACTAAAAAGACAATCTTATTATTTTAAGGGAAAATGACCATTTGCACAAAATTATGGAGAAAATTACCCATTCCAATGTTTATAGCCCAGATCAATGAATCTTGTGAAGAAGACAATTTTGCCCCTTAACTTAATCTTTAACAACAGTCGCATCTTTTCTCCTTTCTAAATTTCCGATCTGATCTCTGTTTCTCTCTCTCTCTTGTGACCACAACCTCGCCAAGATCTAAGTCGACTTGCGCTCCAACAATGCCCTCCGGCAATGCAACGCCCTCCTTTAGTCCCTTCAGCAGTCCGTCGCCGGCCACGACACCTCCGTCCTTGCCAAGTCCGTCGTCGAAGGGATCGTTGCCTCCCCCGCCTCTGTTGTCTGCAAGAGACTCGCCTTCGACCTCACCGCCGACCTCTGGGGCACCGTATGCATTGGCGTCGTCATCGATCCCGGCTTCCCCGGCCTTGGCGTCAGCGCCGCCGCCATTTCCATCCTCACCGCCATCCCCTCATACCGCCTCTCCAAGCTCATCACTGACTCCAAGAGCCATATCACCAAGCGCAGTGACGTGTTTGAATTGCCAGTGAGGTGCATGGCGGAAGCGGCAACATCGGTGCATCATAGACGGGTAGGGTTATGGGTCGCGGGAGGTGATGAGATCGTAAGGAGCAGAATGGAGACAACGACAGCCGGATTAGGTAGAGAGAACCTGATTAATGGGGGTGAGTAAACTGGTTACTGAGAGTCAGTAACTTGCTTACTGGAATATGTATGTTGCTTACTGGGAATCAGTAATCTGGTTACTGAGAGTCAGTAACTTGATTTCTGTAATCTGTAAGTTGCTTACTGGGGGTCAGTAACATGATTACTAAGAGTCAGTAACATGCTTAAAGTCAGAGTCAGTAATTTAATATTAGAAAAATAATATTCCGGCGAAAAACATGTGGTGACCGGAATCCGGAGACCAGAGTCCGGCGACTGGCCATTGAACGTCGGCGGAGTTTGGTGACTTTCCAGCAAAGTTTTCTCTATTTTCCACTTTCTCTTCATATGAGTGTATAAGGGGTGAGGGCAAAAAAGTCTAACAAATATAGAAAAAAAAAACTTTTTGTATCATTTGGGCAGTAGCTTGTTTACCTTGTGTTGGCTTGTGTAATTTTTAAAAGTGGTCATTGGTTTGGGCAAAGAGACTCCCAAAAATGTATCTAATGGACATTTTCTATTATTTTGAATCTAATGACTTTATATTATTACAAATCTGTACCTGTTTCCGTACAACCCCGTAGGCCTGACAAAAGCACAATAATAAAGCTGTAAATAGACACAGGCAAGTATAGTGGTTCACCGTGCCATCGGAGGGCACGGCTACGTCTACTTGGAATCTAGTATGATCGGCCGATAAACCATCGGATGGTGGTTACATGCCAAGAGTAGCAAGTATCCAAGATCTCTAACTCTAAGGGGGAAGGCTTCTATTTATAGGGAAGGAAGGCTCCCTCCTTTATAATGTTTCCAATGTGGGATGCAAACCCACTTTTCCTACTCACGAAGCTATTTCAGGAGCCCGGTGGCATGCCCTCCGGGTGCGGCACCGGTGATCTCTAACATTGGGAATGTAGCCGGGGTGGCGGTCTACCCGCTGGATGCCGGTTGCATGGTCCACGAGGTCGCCGAACATGCTTGGCGGTGTACCATATATACCTCCAACAGTACCCTTATTGAGGCCCATAGCAGTGCCCAATTATTAATTATAGTATTTTCGTGATGTAATATCAAAGAAGGTCAAAGAATTTCTAAGTGATTATTAAACAAGCCGACTTGACTAGAGAATGATCACCAAGTTATCCGTCATCAAGCAATTCCACATTTATTTTATCTAAAAATGAAAATTTAATCTACTATGAGAGATACTATTATAATTCTTAAATTAGATAACCGAAAGAAGTTGAAAACAAGACTTAATCTTTTGTTGAAAATTTTCGTATATAACTTCTTACTGAACATTGACATACATACCTCCTAGTGGCACGATCAAACTAAGTGTCGTACGACTTATTTTCTGATGGAAATAAAGTAGTAAAGCTGAATTATTGGATATGAGGATGTGTAATCGAGTTACATTTCTAGTGTTCTTTCCATTATGTCACTGTTGTGTCAAAGCAAATAGAGTCACCATTAGAGTACTGCTCTTTACTAGTTGGTGCTTGTTAGAATACATGTACTTGGTAGAAATTCTCGATATTATTTCGAAACTTTCTAGATGCTTATTGTAATGAAGGGTTTCGACTTCACGTCCCCCCCTCTTTGTATTCGACAGTTTCATTAATGAAGACTTGAGGGGAGCTACACATTCAAAAAAAAATAATAATAATAAATAAATAAATTGACATACCTACAACAATAGAAGATGAAAGTGAAGAAATAGACTTTAATCACCCCCTAAAATCACTCAATTGCTTTCTCTTAATCTAAGGAATATCTCACACACAATATCTAATTCATCAACTTACAATGCGATTCTGCGAATATAACATATACAAAAGTATGCACAATAACAGTAAGGTATGCAACTTCTAACACCTCCCCTCAAATTGATCAAGAGGATTCATTGAGTTGGGAAAAGATTCGGTGAAACTGTATATTGGAAAGCAATTTGGTGAAAATATCAGCTAGTTAATCATGAAATGCAAGTCTAATGACTATTAAAAATTAACATAGGGCCGCCATGGCTTTCTCTTGCCCTTGCTTGGCTCGTCCGGCGATGGTCCAGCGTCGGTGTCGACTGTGGTCGCACTGATGTTGATGTACTTCTGCCTGACGGGGGATGGCTATAGTGATTGCTATAGGTTTCCTTCGGGTTTGTGGTGGATCAGTGCAGATATAGATTATGAGGGTTTGCAATTTTGGGTCTGGGCTCTGTGTGGATTTGTAGCAGTGTGGTTGCAGCCAGTGAGGACGATGTGCGATGACGTTGGATGGGAACCGGACGATGGCGACCGAGCTTTGGTGTCAATAAGGTGGGTGTCTGATTAGGTTTTACCTAGTTGGGTTCATCCTCTTGTCGATCCGATCCTTTGGTCATTGAAGATGGTGGGGATGATGTGTTTCGACGGTGGTATGGCGGCGCGTGACTGAGCTGCTAGGGGAGGCGATGGATTGACGGTGGTGGGCGGCAGGAGGTTTGCAACGATGCTACACTACACTGATGCAAGAGTTTGGGTCGAGTTGAGACAATTGTGATCTGCTTTGGGCTGGGCCTATCTGGGCTCGTGGGTGTTTTTTGCTTATTAGCAATTTTAGTTCATTTTCTTAGGAAGGTACTGAGACTCTTGTCTCAATTTTGCTAGGTTTTCTAGTGTTTAGTCCTTTACAGAATAAATCGAGATAGGTCTTTGACGTCACTTCGGGGTCTATCTTAGTAGCATCGCTAGTTACTTGGTTACTTATTTTTAGACTTATTCCTAAGGTTGTATTGGTTTAGGTGAAGCTAGATTTTGTTGCTTAGATCTGCCAATCATGACTCGCTTTTGACGTAGCCAGGGCTCTCCTGGTGAGTCATGGTGGTAATGTAATATTTCTATCACATTAATGGATTATGACGCCCCCAATTCAAAAAAAAAAAAAACTAATGACTATTAGGAAAATTCTAGTATGAGTTGATGCATGCTATGCATCAAGTTTTTTAAATATTCTAAACCGTTGGATATAATGAAAATATGAATATATCTAACGGATGCAAATAGTCAATAATAGTAAGTAATGTGTTTAGGCGTTTACAAGTTTTTTTTTTCTTTCTCAATTATCAATTGTATATAAAAATTTACAAATATATTTTCTTTAAAGACCCAACAGTTTAACACATGTTTAAGAAATGATAAAAGGAAGAAAAATGAAAAAAAAAATGACTAAACCATATTTCAAGTCTAGACCATATAACTAATTGACAATGAATTGTCCTAGAATGTAATTATTTTGTTGTTAAAATTGTAAAAATTTCCCCATTACAAATTTATAGAACCTATTTACCGATAAATGAACAAGTGAGTTGTTAAAATGGTAATACATCATTTTTTTTTTAAAGAAATCAAGTTGATTGTATTAATTCTCAAGCCAGAAAAGACCATTACATATCCTCCCTCTACCGACTAAGGGTAGATAAAAAGTTTGTTGGACAAACCACAATGATACATAGATTAGATCTAATCATTTGACGGTACCCATGCTCACTTATTAAAGTGAGCCTACTAACAATGCATGATAAAGCATTGTAATAGACTAATTTAAATAAAACTAGTTAAAGATTTGGGACCCAAGAAAATTATGTCCAAAAATTAAACAGAAAGCTCTAGGCCCAATTAGCAACCCATAAGGCCAAAAAAGAAAATGTTCAGCAACTTGTTTTCATTGCCGTCCAATATGTTGACGCCGATCGGCAAGCCTTCACCTGAAACAAATTGAAGGCAGCGTCTCCACTACCCTTGTTCAGTTCATCGAGATCTAAACAAAGCCAGTCGCTTGCAAGATCTCTTTATTCGGGAGGATGGGTGAGACCTACATTCAAATTCTTCAACGTTGTAGCAGATCTACAGCAAATCCATGGATTCCATGGTTGGAGCTCGACGCTGAACCAAACTGGAAGCACCACCGCCACTACCAGAAAAGGGGTTATAGCCGACGATATGGGAAAAAACGGCCGACGAAACAGTACTTCGTCGGCTATAATATTATAGCCGACGAGTTGTCGGACGTCGTCGGCTATAACTATAGCCGACGAAAAGATTTTGGTTATAGCCGACGAGGAAGGTATTCGTCGGCTATAAGAGTTATAGCCGACGAAAAGTTTTTGGTTATAGCCGACGAGGAGGGTATTCGTCGGCTATAACTCTTATATCATATCTATTCTGCAGCAGCGAGCTCATTCGTCGAAAATATTTCGAAAACGCTCTGAAATCGTCCAAAACCTCGGCCATAAGCTTGAAAGGTACGTATATATATGTGTGTGTTGAGATGAGATTATTAATGGGTTGAGATTATATATATATAATATGTGTTGAGATGAGATTATAGGTGATTTTAGATGAATTTGATGAAAAAATGTATATATATATTAATTAATTTAATTGTAATTAAAAATATATTGTTGGTATATATAAAAAATACATTGTGTTTAATTAATTAGGGAGATTGACGATGTTTTAATTAATTTAGGGATGCATGTGTATATATATATATATATATATGTGTGTGTGTGTGTGTGTGTGTGTGTGTGTGTGTGTAATGATGAATTTTTTAATTAATTAGTACGTGCATATATACATATCTATATATAGCTATATTTATTTCTTGAATTTACAGGATGGACAAGAGTTGGATTACCCTTGGAAGATGGGATCAGGCGTATCATGATGGAGTTAGGAGTTTCCTGGATTTTGTGATGGCTAACTGTGGAGACAATACACTTCATTATTGTCCGTGTAAAAAGTGCAAGTGTGCCACCCCACGACACCGGTTTTCCATAGAGACAGTGGAGCAACACCTGGCTAGATATGGATTTTGGGTCCTATACACTAATTGGATTTATCACGGTGAACCAGAGTTTGCGGGTTCTCATGATCATGGACAATTTGCCGAGAGAGGGAGTTCCTCCAATGATCCAACAACGAACTGGATCAACGATATGTTTCCTCGTGAGAGCGGTGTCTTTGATGAAGCACCAGCTGTGCAACTCCCTCCTCCGGAGATGGAGTGTTTCCCTGATATTGAGCCACTCGAGCCATTACCCCGATCTCCGGTCAACACAAGTGGTATGGAAAAGTACAACAACCTGATCGCATTGCAACAGACTTCGTTGTACCTCGGATGCAGTAAGACTGTCCTTGAATCTGTCATGGGAGTGATGAAGATCAAAACGGAGAACAAAGGCACTGTCAAATCGGTTGATGATTGGCTGAAGATATGGGGTGGGGCGATGCCCCCCGGACATCGGCTTCCTACCAGTCATCATAAGGTGCGACATATACTTAAAGATCTCGGCCTTTCCTACATCAAGATTCATGCATGCAGATACGATTGCGTTCTGTTTTACGGGGAAGGACTTGCAGATCTTGAATACTGCCCAGTATGCAATACAGAGCGGTATAAGTTCACTCCTAAAGGGAACAAGAAAGCTGTGAAGATACTTCGGTACTTCCCGCTGATTGATAGGCTTGAGCGGTTGTTCATGTGTGCTTTCACGGCCAAAGCTATGAGATGGTGGGCTGAGAGGAATGTGCCTGACGATGACACCCTTAGACATCCCGCCGACGGAGAGGCTTGGAAGAAGAATGTGTTGGAGTTTCCTGAATTTGCATCAGAGGTTCGAAATGTTTGGCTAGGGCTATCATCCGACGGTTTCAACCCTTTTGGCAAGAAAGAGCTTCAGTACAGTGTGTGGCCAGTTATTTTGATTCCGTACAACTTTCCACCGTGGATGTGCATGAAGAAGGAATATAACATGCTCACATTGTTGATTCCAGGCCCAGGTTATCCGGGAAAGTGTCTAGATGTGTATTTAAGACCCGTAATTGAGGAGCTTCGGTACTTGAGTCTGAACGGCCACCTAGTCTACGACCGGTTCAAAAATGAGATGTTCCGAATGCATGCCATGCTTGTTGGCATGATCAGTGACTTTCCTGGGAGGGGTATGTTGTCGGGCAGCGTCACCAGGGGTTACAGGGCTTGTTCAGAGTGCATGACTGTTGATTGCTCCAGTCCTCATTGCAGCAAGATTGTCCAGATGCGTCACCGTCGTTGGCTTCCGCATGACCATCCATTTAGGGACGATGCACAGGCTTTTGATGGGACTGAAGAAAGGGGCTGGGCACCCGAGCAATGGACAGGGGAGGAAATATTGGCAGTGTTGAATGAGTATGACTTTGGTCTGCTTAGCAATCATCCCGATGTGTTGCGCACAATTCCAGAGAGGCCGGATCGGTATAGGTTCTGGTCACACAAGAGCATCTTATGGGAACTTCCTTATTGGGCCAGGTTGGCTACCAGATACTACCTGGATGTCATGCATATAGAGAAGAACGTGGTGAAGCCGTGGTTGGCACAGTTTTGAATTGGGAGAAGAAAACAAAAGACACCCCCAAGGCACGCGTTGATCTGAGAAATATGGGACTGCGGGACCATTTGTGGTTGAGAGAGGGCAGGAGCAAAATGCCCCAAGCTCCTTACACCGTCACCAGGGACCAGAAACATGAAATCTTTGGATGGCTGAGTAATGTCAGGTAACTTTTTATTAGGCATGTATTCCCTAAAGAATCCATCTGTTGTTGGACGACTATATATGCATGAAATCTAATTGTTGTTAATGGCTATGCAGGTATCCTTATGGCTATGCGGGTAACATAAGCAAGTGTGTTAACTACCGAGACAACAAGATGTACGGATTGAAGAGTCACGACTGCCATGTACTGCTTCAACGCCTCTTCCCTATTTTCATTCGAGCGTACTTGGAGGATGAAGTGGTTGAGCCGTTGGTGGCGTTGTCAAGATTCTTCCAGAAGTTATGCGCTAGAGAAGTTAGAAAATCAGACCTCATGAGAATGCATGAGGAAATCGTTTTTATCTTGTGCAAGTTCGAGAGGATATTTCCCCCAAACTTCTTTGACATCATGCCTCACCTGATGATCCATCTTCCCCAACAATTGTTGCTTACCGGTCCCGTACACTACACTTGGATGTATCCCATCGAAAGGTACATGTTATTCATAAATTTGATTTATACATGTTTTTAAATAAAAGTTGCATGCTCTTAACATGCACTTGTTAACCTTGCAGACAACTTGGAGACTACAAGAAATATGTGCACAATAAATTTGCGCCTGAGGGGTGTATTGCTGAAGCTTACATTGCGCATGAGTGTGTAACGTACGCCAAGTTGTACTTGGGAGCGATGGAGGACCCCCCACAACATCCAAGTCGAGATGACCCCGAGTTCAACCTATCTATCGTCGCCAACTCTGTTGTACCATACGGAAGCTTCAAGAAGAAGGGTGTGGACAAGTTGCCTGACCATGAGGTAGGGATTGTCCACTGGTGGGTTCTAATAAACTGTCCGGAGGTACAATATTGGAAACGAACCCATCTTCACTGCAAGGAAGTTCGCGGTGATGTCGAGTACCACAACACGACGTTTGCAGACTATTTTCCACAATGGGTAAGTGTATAAATATATATATATTAGATGGCTTTCTTTTACAGTTCCCTATTCTTTAATCATAAACACACCAACTGATTTGAGTTATATTTTTCAGCTGATGCAAGTGGCTGCGAGGGGTGGTCATACAAATTACTCAGAGGAATTGAGGCTGTTGTCGATGAAGCCGATATCTTCCACAGTCCGCCCAATGTGTGATGTCAACGGCGTTAAGTATATATGTGAAGCTAGAGACGGGGAACGCAAAACACAGAATTGTGGGGTGATGGTCGATGGTGCAGAGGGGGGCGTGAATTTTTACGGTGTCTTACAGTCAGTTGTTGAACTCATTTATGGGAACCGCATGAAAGTCCACTTGTTCAAGTGTCGATGGTTTGATACTAGGCCGCACCGCATACGGATCGATCAGTACGGCATACTTTCGGTGAATACCGCCACTAGTGTGTATGAAGACGACCCCTTTGTTTTCGCCACAGCGGCCAAAAAGATCTTTTATCTTGACGATCCATTGAACAAAGGCACGTGGAAGGTAGTTAACCATGTGTCTCAGCGAGACATATACAGTGCTACCACACTTGGTCTGAGCACAGAGTGTCAAGAAGCGACCGCATACCAAGAGCCGGACGCCGGCGACATTCCGGAATCCTCCACCATCCGCGATAATAATGCGACGCCGGGCAGAGTGGTTCGACTTCCTAGGGGTCAGGTGCCCATGTATGATGTTAATCCGAATCGTCTATATCAGGCAGACGATGACTCAGACGACGAGTACGAGCACCGATTGCCAGATATTAACTACTATACTACGTCTGACTCAAGTGATGAGGATGATTCTGATTATCATCCTTAGTATACTGTTTATGTATGTATTTGTGTACGATGGTGCATGCATGTATGAATACATTTTTCGTCCTTAATTACCGTTTTCCGAGTTTATGAGAAATTGTATTGAATTGTTTGTGCGATGTTCAGGAATTTATCAGGTGAAATAGGCAATTTTCAGGCCCTAAATGGCAAATTTTCGGAAATATAAGCATTATAGCCGACGAAATGGACCATACTTCGTCGGCTATAATGCCCATTCTGGGTAATTTAATATGCAAGTCGTCGGCTAACGACAAAATGTTGAAGGTCGTCGGCTAAAGTATAGCCGACGACCTGTAATTCGTCGGCTATAACCCCTGGCCCGGATGTTGACCCAAACCATTGCTTGATCCTTCAAATGCAAAAGTGTCGTGAAATAAGATACGACCGAAATATTGAAAAACGTCTACGGTTGAAAAATGGGAAGATTCCGACAAAATCTGTGTGCCGAATGTTGCGGTTAGCTGTTTTTTACTTCCGTTTTCGTATGGGTAGCCTGACGGTCGGTAAAAATTTTGAGGAAAATTTTTATACGATTAGTTGCGTCTCATCGATCTGAAACTATTCTCTGTTGAAGGTCAGGCCAAAAAACGTCATCTAGACGGGCCAATTTCCGTTTTAAAGCGTTTAGAGGTTTGACTTTGCAGTTTGACCGTACCGATCGAGCCTTTAACGTTGTCAGATGTAGTTGGAATTTTTTTCATACATGTATTTAATCTTAACGGTGATATCTGACGGTTGGAATAGATTTTCCAAACTTTTAGATTGGAAATCGGAACATATGCACTAATGTTCCTTAACTTGTTTACTAAGTGTTTAAGTGAATGTATAGTTTCAAATAGTTACTATACGTAGACCCTTCAAATGCAAAAGTGTCGTGAAATAAGATACGACCGAAATATTGAAATACGACTACGGTTGAAAAATGGAAAGATTCCGACAAAATCTGTGTGCCGAATGTTGCGGTTAGCTGTTTTTTACTTCCGTTTTCCTATAGGTAGCCTAACGGTCGGTTAAAATTTTGAGGAAAATTTTTATACGATTAGTTGCGTCTCATCGATCTGAAACTATTCTCTGTTGAAGGTCAGGCCAAAAAACGTCATTTAGACGGGCCAATTGCCGTTTTAAATCGTTTGAGGTTTGACTTTGTAGTTTGACCAAAGAATAGCCGACGACATACTTAACTTCGTCGGCTAAACTCTTGCGATCCGCGCCGTTTCATTGTCCGCCGTTGGATGGGCGAGATCTGACGGCTGCTGAGAGCGTGAAGTATAGCCGACGAGATTCATATTATAGGCGACGAAATCCATACTTCGTCGGCTATAACCGGCCTGCAAACCCCAACTTCGGCCCGGCCCCGATTTCGGGTCAGAGTATAGCCGACGAAATTCGTCGGCTATACTATAGCCGCCAAATTAAAATTAAATCGTCGGCTATAGTCCTTCGATTTTCAGACTATAGGCGACGAAATTCATTCTTCGTCGGCTATAACAGGCCCCCAAAGCCCAACTGAGGCCCGGCCCGGATTTAGGGTCAGAGTATAGCCGACGAATTTCGTCGGCTATAGTATAGCCGACGAATTAAAATTAAATCGTCGGCTGTAGTCCTTCGATTTAAACCGCAACAGAGGCGCCTCTCCCTCATTTTCTGCCTAATTTGGAACCCTCCCCACCCGACGCCGATCGACCCTCCACACCCGACGCCGATCGACCGATCGACCCAGCCCCACCCGACGCCGATCGACCCAGCCCCACCCAACGCTGATCGACCGATTGACCCAGCCCCACCAGCCGCCGCCCCTAGCCCCCGTCGCCGCCGCACCGCACCACCTCCCCTAGCCGCACCACCATGTCAGGTAGTCCTGCTCTCCCTCATTTATGGTTTTTGGAAATTTTGTGGAATTTTGTGGTTTTGTGGAATTTAGGGATTTTGTGAAATTTTATGGTTTTTGTGAAATTATGTGGAATTTAGGGTTGTTGTGCAAATTATGGAATGTTGTGGAATTTTTGTTAATTTTGTGGAATTTTGTGGAATTTTGTGGAGGATATATATATATATATATATATATATGTGTATTTTTCAGAATATATATATATATATATATATAATTAGGTATAAATATATTTATGTATATATATAATTAGGTATATATATATTTAATGAAGTTTTTTATTTTTTTGTGAAATTTATGGAATTTTGTGGAAATTTTTTTAATGTTGTGGAATTTTTGTTAATTTTGTGTAATTTTTAGGAGGATATATATATATATATATATATATATATATATATATTTCGGAATATATATATATAATTAGGTATAAATATATTTATGTATATATATAATTAGGTATATATATATTTAATGAAGTTTTTTATTTTTTTGTGAAATTTATGGAATTTTGTGGATTTTTTTTTTAATTTTGTGGAATTAACAACGATTTGTAGGAGGATATATATATATATATATATATATATATATATATTTCGGAATATATATATATATATAATTAGGTATAAATATATTTAGGTATATATATAATTAGGTATATATACATTTAATGAAGTTTTTAATTTTTTTGTGGAATTTTTGTGAAATTTATGGAATTTATATACTAATTGTGCAGGAAACCGCCGCGCTGTAGACCGATGGCTTGCCAGACCGACCGAGAGCGACCCCGACGCTCAGGCAGGAGCCAGCCGTGGGGGGAGCGGATCCAGCGGTCGTCGGGGCCTACGCCGGCCTATGAGTCGACGAGAGGAGACCTTGATGGGATTGACCCCGAGCGATCCACGTGATGGCTCCTCGTATGAGTCGACGGGAGCGGGCCCTGACTCGAGTCTCGGAGGAGGACGCAGAGCCACCAGACCCCAGTGCACTTCATCACTGTTCCAGGATCGGCAGCCGACCCACCGCGCGCCGATCTGGACCCTCCAGAGATGCTCCCTGTCCCCCCACAGCGACAGCGTCCACAGCTACGGGGCTCACCGTCAGGGGGATCAGGCCCCTCAGGGTCCACGCCCCGTTTGTCTCCGCCATCGGGGATGTACATGGTCCAGTTCCTCCCTGCCATCCCCGAGTACGACGCCAGGGGGAGGCAGATTTGGAGGCACGACCGGCCCCACGAGATTCCCTGGGAGGAGGCCTACGTCCACAGGCCTTTCGACTCAGAGGACTGCCGCGGCCTGTGGTGTGTTCGTGAGAAGGACAAGCAGTACAACGACGCAGGTAATTGGTTAGTTTAATTAATTATTTAGATTGTTTAATTAATTATTTAATTAGTTAGTTTAAATAATTATTTAACTATGTATTCATTTTAATTATGAAACAGGCGTCCTCGTAAATAAACCCGCGGGGACGAGACGGACCAGAGGGCCAGCGAACATGTCGACCCTGGAGAGGGAGCTCGCCGGTGGGATCAGGGAGATCCTGCCCGGTCCCGGTGAGGATGGACACCCGATCGAGAGGAGAGACACCACCACCAAGTATATCAACGCGACGGGCATGCTCGTGCGGGACAGGGTCCCACTGTTGTGGCCCGACTGGGGCTCTGTGGACGATGACATCAAGGCGCGAGTGTACAATGCACTGTCGGTGAGTTAAATCGTATTTTTATTATAGAAAATAAACATTTATGAATTCAGTCCTTATAACTATATAAAAATATTTTCTAATTAATTTATAATATTGCAGCAATGGTTTAGAGTCCATCCTACCTTGGACTGGTGGAGAGACGAGCAGCTGAAGAACAGGTTATGTGTTTCGCGTTATTTTACTATCATACTATTTATTGGCAGTGTACGAATATATCTAACAGTTGTGTTTTGTTAATATAGGTACTCCGAGTGGAAGAACGAGCTGTCGACGCACTACAGGACGTACCATGTGGAGCAGGGCTTGGGGCGAGGTGCAACCCCCCACGAGTTCCGGTACAGGGAGTATGAGTGGCTATGGCTGGTAGCCTACTTCGGGAGCGACAGGGTCTCGGTAAGAAAATTTAGCCTGCTAGTATATAACTTTTTACTGTTATTTAATAATTAAATTATGTAGTTACTTAATTAAATTAATTAGTTAGTTAGTTATTAGTTATTAAATTAAGTTAGTTAGTTAGCTACATAGTTAGTTAGTTCGTTACTAAATTAAATTAAATTAGGTAGTTAGTAAGTTAGTTAGTTACTAAATTAAATTAGTTAGTTAAGTAGTTACTAATTAAATTAAATTAGTTAGTAACTAAATTAGTTAATAATTTTATTTTGGTTAGTTCCTAATATTTTAATTTAGTTACTAATTTATATTTGCGTTTATATGTTCGTTCTTATAATACAGAAAATCTCGAAGACGAACAGCGACAACCGCAAGAGGAACGAGCACCCCCACCACGGCGGCGCCCGCTCCTGGAGGCAGTGGGCAGAGATTGCGAGGAGGGACCGACCGCTGAGGCCGTTGTCGTGGATTCATGCGCAGATGTATCCGGGGCGTCCCGACCAAGTGGTAAGTATTCGCCCATCTTCAATAAAAGTGTTTCATTAAATTAATTTATATATTTTTTTTATTAATTCGTTTATTATATTTTCTTGTCAATTAGGCGGAAATAGATGCGGAGACCGACGCGATCACCTTCGGGATCGCGCGAGACACCCTGGGGGAAGGGGCGTCCGACGAGGCGATCGCGGAGTTTGCCTCCACGATCGACACCCTTGAGCCGCGCTTGGCCTCTCAGATCATGCACGCGGCGGTAAGGACGGGCAACAACTACTTCTAGCTACCAGAGCGGCCTAGGCGCGGCGGGAGATGGGGTTCTCAAGTACACGCCGGCTAATCCCAGCACGCAGCGTGCGGCTTCGACGAGAGGAGACTTGCAGACACAGCTGCAGAGGACTTAGGCGGAGTTGGCGAGGGCGGTGGAGGCGCTCCAGCAGGCGGAGTTGGTGAGGGCCGCGGAGGCTTCGGCGCAGCAGGCCAGAGACGCATCTGTGGCGGAGATGTACCGATGGATGCAGCAATCTTGGGAGGCCCAGCAGGCTGGATTCCAGCCCCCGCCTCCGCCACAGATGCCCCAGTTCGTCGTCCCCACTCCCCCCCCCCGCATCGGAGTACGCCGCCAGGCGATCAGGGTAGCCATAGCCACCGGAACTCGAACGATCCCGTCGACGACGCTACGCGTTTAGGGGGTGATGATGAGTAGATGACTAGTTAGGGGGTTAATTTGTACAGTAGGTAGGATATTAGGGATGGATTGATGTGGATATTTGTTGGATATTTGGATGTTTGTTTGTGGATTTTCTGCAGCCAAACCGAAGACGAAGTGAAATTGGGCCCGAGTTAAATTTTTAAATTTTTAAATTTTTTTAAATATTTAGGGGTTATAGCCGACGAAATGGACCATATTTCGTCGGCTATACCCACCCGGCTTCCGGCAAAAAAAAAGCAGTTCCCGGTACCACCGATTGTTATGGCCGACGATTAATTCGTCGGCTATGCCGGACGTATAGGCGACGATAGTGTCGTCGGCTATACTTCCGGATTAGGGGCAATTACGTAATTATTGAAGCCGACGATTCTGTCGTCGGCAATGTTCGAAGTATAGCCGACGACGCTTTATTCGTCGGCTATACCGCGTGTTTTATAAGCCGACGACTTACCCTGAGTGTCGTCGGCTATACTATAGCCGACGGAGCATTCCCGACGAGAGAATAGCCGACGATACTTCGTCGGCTATGAGTATAGCCGACGATTTAATGAAAACGGCCGACGAGATGGCGTCGTCGGCTATAACCCCTTTTCTGGTAGTGCGCACAACCATCAGCCCAAGCACACTCCTGATGAGGTCTGACTCGATTTAACCCAATAAATGATTGTTGAGACACAGTTTGTGAAGACAATGGAGGTCTAGCCATAGGAAGCTTACCACCGTTGAAAGTTTGCGATAAATTTGCCAAACAGAATTGACGATAGATTGTTGCAAGAAGAAATTTGGATGCAGAGAAGGGAGATCTGCTTGGTATCAATGCCGATTGCCGCTGATAGAGATCCCTGCCATGGAGACTAGGGATAGGGAGACCCTTGCCATGGAGGCTAGGGTTTGGGAGGAGTCGAGAGAGACTCATTGAGAATAATGCAGCTACTGGAATAGTAACTAAGAAAGAGAGAAAAATAATGGTAATACATCATTGATATGAGTAAACTGATGTTTGGTCCTTCATAGTGTAATTTGGATCTTCATATTGTAAATACAATCATTAAAGAGTTATTTACTTATTTGAAAACATTTTTTTCCTAATATAACGACAAGTGAGGTGAAAAGTAGTAATTAAGGTTGATTTTGTGGTTATTCTTTAATCTTAAATGTTTGTGAATCATTTCACTGATGAGACAATGATTGGTAGAAAAAATAGTAATTAAGTTTGTATTTGTGATCATTTTCAATGTTACAAGTGTGAGAACCATTTTATTAGTATGATAACAATTTATTGTAAAGTGGTAAAACTCATGAAAATATGGGAAATGAACTGCGAGTCCTATTTTGTGTAATAAAGTTCTCTATTTCGTAATTTGTAATTTTTTTGTGTAAATCTCGTCCACATTGAAATAATTACTGATGTGACAAAGTGTTTTACAATTGATGATAACAACTTATATATAATTGGTAATTACGGTCATATATCTGATAGTTACTCGGAATATTATTTCATTTACTAAAAAAATGACCATTTTACATGTTTGACAACAAATGTATGGTTGGTTGTAAAAAGACATAATGATGCCTATAACTAGTCTTTCTTATGTAACTTACATCATTGTTAAGATATTTTACAACAAATATAACATTTGACTATCAAATTGATAATTATAGTGGTAATCTTGTAATTACAATATTTACAATCGCAAGTCCTTATTCTTGCAACTGGGTTCTTTTTTATGTAAATGGAGTCTTATTCTTTTTTTTTATAGGGAAAATGCTCATCCACCCGTACATGATTGCGCACATGGTACTTAGATGGAGAGTTTCATCCCCCAAGACTTCTAGTCATATAGACGAAACGAGTCTTCTCAAGACATCGACTGATCATGAGATACATATAGGCTTTGGTTTAACGTCTTTAGATTTCCATAAGCCGATAGATAAATAAGTTCATCACTAACGTTCCTCACTTTCGAGACCAAGTATTCCCAAGATCTTCTTAACGTCGGATTAGTGATATCTCAATCACAATTCATCCGGAGTTCACACGCAAATAAGTATGATTCTTCATATCCCATCCCCAATCAAGTAGTCACTCAACCGTGTGTACCATATCCTACAAGACTATCTGAGCCCATATAGGGAACGTCTGATGAGACTTTATTACACGCACAATTTATTCCTGTAAAATAATCTCATACATATATTACCCTTGTTTCGAGTGTAGTATTGACAAGTAGGGATCGTTCTATCCGGGGAAATCAAAGGCATTTAATCACACAAAGCATCACATATTAATATGGGGGGTTTTGGATTTATATCTAACAACTACTGATTTTTTACGAAAATTAAAAGACTAAATTAATATATACATATAATCAACATCTCTTACACATAACACAAAACACAAAACTCACACAATATATAACGAAATTAATCAAGGTAATTACGGCAGCAATATAACAATTAATCAAGAATCAAATTGGTTCCAATTTTAATTAGAGTCCTTGGCGGCTCATCTAATCGTTAAGACTTATTTAGTATTTAAAATTATCTTGGCGAGTAATCCTAAACATGGTGCTAATCGGTTTAAGAACACTTGGCGTAGAAAGTAAACACGAAGAACACATAAGCACAATAAGCCAAATTGGAGACATGCAACAAGTATGACGTCACCTCACCTTGCTTTAACATGTATATTTTCTGAATTACTCTAACCCTTTGAACCAACATGAGGCAAATCAACTTTGCGCATAATCAACCTCATGTAGTATTCGGCATGTGAAGTAAATACACAAGTTTCGGCCATGATCAAGGCCGAACTCATGCATTAACTTGTGCTGCATACGAATTCAAAAAATAAACCAACATAATTAAAAAACAAAAATCGAAAAAATGCTCACATACAAACCCTGATTAGAAATCGCAATACATTATGGACAAAATCGAAACTTTTAAACAACCATATAACAAATTTTGAAGTCTAAGTTTAAATTAATGAAACCAAATAAACATTCACAAATCCTTACAATCTTCATAGACAAAGTATTGTATTTATACAAAAAAATAAAAGCCAAGAGTAGAGTGAATCACACTTTGAAAAACCTTGAAGACACTACCAGATCGGACAGATTAGCTGACGAAAAAAATTTCGTCTACTATGCCAAATTTTCGTCGGCTATTCCTTCTGCCGACGAAACTTTCGTCGGCTATAATTCGTCGGTAAAAGGGCGTCGGTAAAACGAATGGCCGACGAAAATAACGAAATCGTCGGCTATTTTCGAGTATGGCCAACGATATTACCGACGAAAATTCATTTTGTCGACCAAACATGGGCAAAATACCGACGAAATTCGTCGGATATTTTTGCGTATGGCCGACGATATCGTAAACTATAGCCGACGAAATTCGTCGGCTATTTGTTCTGAAATATAGCCGACGATTTCATCTATTTCGTCGGTTATTTCGTCGGAATATATTAATATTTTAAGAGGCATTAATTAGTTATAGCCGACAAAATAATGTGATTTTCGTCGGCTATAACGGTTATAGCCGACGAAATTTGGTAAAAATCGTCGGCTATAGCACTTATAGCCGACGAAAATAATGCCAATATCGTCGGCTATTCATACATTTTGGGGAAAAAAAATTAAATTAATTTCTAAATTACCATTCCAAGCAACCTGCAATTCACAATGACAATCCATGCATTTACACCAACAAGAAACACGTCTAAATGACTTATTATTTAATTTGTTCCAATATACATAAAATATAACCCTAATCATCACCTAAAGCACTAAAGTCCACCACGTCATCCCCAACACCCTGCTCTCCATCATGCTCGTCATCCTGCTGAACGAACTCGGGAGGTTGAGGCATTGGAGGTTCAACTAACGGCTGAAACGGAGGCAGGGGTTTAAGGCCTTTTTGTTGTGCCGCGAACATATCATACCACCAGTTTTGTTGGCCGGCGTAGTTGTGTCGCCGAATTCTCTCGCATTCAGCATGCCAACTGGACATATCCAAATGATACTGCTGTGTTCTGCGGTGTTGCTCCTGTGATCTCTGGGACTCGGCCGCCAATCTTGTATTTTCTTCTGCCAATCTCTGCATTTCCCCCCTCATCTGTTGGCTGTCCTCGCCTCCCTTCTTTTGACCTCCCTTAGTGGTCTTCAGGAGCCCTATTCCAGAACTTCCCAAACCCCGGCAGTAGTATTGGTTTGACCGGTCTGGGAAGGCTGCGTCGAACATCCTCGCTGCCGTTTGGACATTCGATCGGTCGACCTGGCGCAGGACTTCTTGCAGATCTGCCTTTGAAATATTCGGTTGTGTCTCCCGAACTACTTCCTGCAACACTTCTTCTTCGGCCCGGTTCACCCTCTCCTAATTGAACGGGAAAAAAAATAATTAATATTCTAACAAATATATAATTAAATAAAATTAATAATTAAAATTTTAAAATCGTAATCAACGACTTACGAGCTGTTCTGTCGCTTGTGGATAAGCCTTCTTGAACGTCTCCACGTACGGGTTGCTATCAGGATGATCTCTAAGCGCCTTCTCCTGATATTGTGCAAATGGCCTAGAACCACCATGATGGGGGGTTGTGTTACGGCGGCGGTTCGCAGAGTTTATCCGAGACCGTTCCTTTAAACAAATAATAAAATATTAGAAAAATGCATAAAAAAAAATTAGTGTAATTAATAATTACAAAATAATTAAACTAATAATTAAAATTTTAACAAAATAAACATTTATAGTTAAGTTTAGTATTTACCTGCATAAGTGGGTTGTTGAAGTCTACTGTCTTCAACCAACGCCACTCGTACTCCCTGAACATGAACTCTCTTGGAGTACCCATACGACCACGGTTGTCGTATTCGGTAAAGTGGGTACGGAGCTCGTTCTTCCACTCTTTGAACCTACGGAAAAACCAAAAGTGCATTAAAAATATTATTAATATCATAAAATATTTCAAATTATAAGATGAGGAATTCCCAACGTACCTCGAGTTCTGCATCGCGTCCGCCCAAGCCTGCTTGTGTTCGGCAATCTCGAAGTATGCCTGAAAGATAATATTTTATTAGTTTTACAATTATAACAATACCGAAAATTATTAAATATTACGATAAAGAAATTAAAATTTTTAAATTACTCACCGACGCCGTGTTGTTGACCTCTCTCTTGATCTCTTCCGGCACAACAGCCCACCGTGTCTACAACATAGGGACTCTATCCCTAATCTGTGCCCCCACGCAACCCGCGTAATCGCTGCGTTTTTTCCCCTGAACCTCCTGATTAGGGGGTTCGTTGATCTGGATCCTCCCCCTGCTCTCAACAGTTCTCCTGAGCGTGTCAAAACATATGACACCTTTCGTATTCCTGCTTGAACTGCTAGCGGCTGTCCCTTTCACATAAACGACGATTTGTTAATAAAATTAAATATTAGTGCGTTAATTTTAATAAAATATTTAATTAATAAAATTAAATGTTACCTGAACTCGATGACCCGTCTGTCGACTTTCCTTTTCTCCTCGCCGAAATCAGGAGCTCAGGTCTCTCAAATGGCTGCTGATGGTATGCCTCCGCAACACTCACGTACTGAGGTATATCAGGCCATATGGGCACACCACGAAAGTCGACCTCGGGTATCGCAGGAATGTTGTACGGGAGGTAGAGCTGATTTGGGATTGTAGGCCCCTCAGTTGAGTCAGCAGCAGACGTCGCCGGACTCGTCATCGGCTCCCTATGAACCTCAGGAATATGGACCTGAGGAACGTCTGGAGCTATCTCGTCCTGAAATAGCTGCCTACTGGACCTCGGAGCATCTGGCCCGAGAGGGAGACGTGAACTGCTCGACGGCCGCCCCGCCTGGAGAAGGGTCTGGTGCCGAGAACTCACACTCCTCCGCGGCTGGGATGAATCCACACTCCTCCGCGGCTGGCTGGTGGTCCTCTCAGGCTGGCTAAGGGTCCTCTCAGAGTCTGCGGAACCGGCAGAACTTCCAGAACCCCTAGATCTGGAAGAACGACGGCCTCCGAATAACTGTCTGAGTGCATCGGCCATCTGGAGCTTGAGGCATTAATACATTAATTAATATTAAATTATATTACATTAAATAACAAATTCTAATTAATATAATAACCAATAATACTAACATATTTTAAAACATACTAACAAATTAATATTTAAATTTTAACTAATTTTAAATAATACTAACCATTAACCTAAATATAACCATTTATATACAAATATAACTATATTTCATTATTAACATATATATACATACAAATAACTATTTATATAATTAGGCTACCAATTTATATATATAATTAATTCATGGTTGATTACATTGAAACACATATATGAAGATGTAAGCTCACACCCAGTCACAGATCACGTGCATCACATGTGCTGCGCTGCACGGTACAACCCGGTCGGGGGTATATATTAAGATGGGAGAGAGGGTCAGAAAACCCTTTTGAGATAGCCGTTTGTTTACCGCCGAAAGGTTGTCTGGCTTTCTTCTCAGAGATATGCTTGCTTTCTCTGCTGCTGCTGCTGCTCCTGCGGCTACAACACCCAACTCCAATCTTGTCCTGCTCTTCTCCCCCAAACTCCCAACCACTTGTGATTCTTCATCTCTCTCTTCTTTCACGGTACAATTCAATCCCAATTTCCACCCTTGTTTCCTTTATTATTCATAAATATAGTGATATAGCTCTCTATTTGTCGTGTATAGTGTTGCTCAGTGAGGAACTCTTCTCGGCTGCACACCAGTTGTAGACCACTTAAAGCCATGGCTGCCCAAGAGGCTCAAACCCCTGCTTCAGCCTCAGCCTCAGGTTTGATTCTTTATGTGTCCTTTTCTCATTTCCTGATTGAGTTTGATTGTTGGTTGATTCAACCCTTGTTGTTTGTTTCAGGTGTTAGGCAGGCTCTGATATCTTTGTCAGACAAAACCAACCTTGCTTTTTTAGGGAATGGGCTTCACAACTTGGGGTAATTTAAGGACCCTACTTTCTTTACAGACATATATGTATATATGTGGATGTATATTCTGCACTAGTTTTATAAGGAGAAGTCACTTTAAATTCAAGAACTCGTAGCAATGCTATGTTGAGATTAATTTAGTGGGGTTGAAATACAAAATATATAATGGCGATGGATATGAGCTTAGAAGAATTGAGAATAGGTTAAGGAGCCATTGTACGTGTGTATTATATGTCTGTGCATCCAATTTTATGAATAATTTGATGACTCCCTCATGATGCTGGTCTCGGAGAGTGGACTTCTTTTCTGTTTTGTGGCTTTGGTCTCAGTCTGGGCCATCTTGTTGTTGGGTCGTTAAACTTTATCCATAATCTTCTTTGGATGATTATCGTTACTTAATTAAGGATGTTCATGCTTTGGTTTCAGTGGTTACTAGTCTCTGCATATCCATTTTACATTAGCTTATTTTTTATACTTTAATTAATATTTAGTTGGTGCCTGCTGGGTTGAATTATTATTTCAACTCTATTCAATTAATGGGAAGTATTATATGTTTGTCATGAGCAGCTTTTCTGCCTTTTTTTTTGGATATTGTAGATATAAAATTGTTTCCACCGGAGGAACTGCATCTGCTTTAGAAAGTTCCGGGGTGTCTGTCACTAAAGTTGAAGAACTTACTTGCTTCCCAGAGATGGTAGGCCAACTGTTTTTTTTTTTGTTTATCTATTGAAGATACATGAGTGAGGTGTTACCTGCATTATTATTTGGGTCTTACTCTGTTTAAATCTGTATTGAAGCTTGATGGTCGTGTAAAAACATTGCACCCCAACATTCATGGCGGTATCCTTGCTAGAAGAGACCAAAAGCATCATATGGAAGCTCTTAGTAATCATGGAATCGGTGAGTTTTTTTGTAATGCCTGCAATAAACTCCCATTGTTGTGTGAATTATGTTAATAGTTTATTTTGCTACAACATTTTTATACAGGTACATTTGATGTGGTTGTGGTGAATTTATATCCCTTTTATGATAAAGTTATCTCAAAGGGAGGGATAGACTTTGAGGATGGAATTGAGAATATAGATATTGGTGGTCCCGCCATGATTAGAGCCGCTGCAAAGGTAGTTTATTTGAATGGCAATGATGGCATATTATTGGTCGTGTAAGGTCGTAAATAATAGTGTTCTTTGCACATGTCACATACACACTCTTGAGTTTTAATTTAAGAGTACTAGATATCACTAGTGTAATAGTTAGTACATAACGTTGTTTTCTGATATTTTAAATGAAATATACTTGTTAAACAGAATCACAAAGACGTCCTGGTGGTTGTTGATTCAGAAGATTATCCTGCACTGCTAGAATATCTTAAAGCGGACAAGGATGACCAACAATTCCGGAAAACACTTGCGTGGAAGGCTTTTCAACATGTTGCTTCTTATGATTCTGCTGTTTCAGAGTGGCTGTGGAGGCAGACTACCGAAGGTACATCTTTGAGTGAGCTATACAGTTTGAAATACTGTTGATTCTCTTTAATTATGTGGAAACCATAATTAGAAAAGGCATGCCAGTTCATTATGAATATTGTGAAATCAATTGACATTGATGAAAACAGAATTATGAGTAATCTGTTGAATCACAAACTGTGCAGATAGAAGATAAATATTGCACTAAGCTCTTGAATCACAATCTGATTCTCATAATAACTACAATTGACAGAGTTAGGTAGGGAGGGAGTGTGAGAGTAATATTAATGAAAACTTAGTTCTTTTAGGAACACAGTCAGTTCATTTGTTCGTGACTTCTGTTGTGATGGTCCACATAATTGACATCTTTCTTTAATATTTTTTCTTGAAGATAAATTCCCTCCCAGCTTAACAGTTCCTCTATTGCTCAAAAGTCCCCTTCGATATGGTGAAAATCCTCATCAAAAGGCTGCATTTTATGTTGATAAGAGTCTTTCTGAGGTTAATGCTGGTGGCATTGCAACTGCTATCCAGCATCATGGGAAGGTAAGCAGACATCTTGCTCTAGCAATTTGATTCCACTTCAATTAAAACTTAGGCAGTGGTTTTGCATGGTTTTTATTTTTATTTTTTAGGGTGACTCAAATATTTAAAATACTGACAAGGAAAAACCTAGTTATAATGAACCTTGTTCTTTCCCATACACATGTTCTTATTATATGTACTTTCAAACTTTATTTTTGTCTGCAGGAGATGTCATATAATAACTATTTAGATGCGGATGCGGCTTGGAATTGTGTGTCAGGGTTCAGGAGTCCTACTTGTGTTGTTGTAAAACATACAAATCCTTGTGGTGTAGCATCACGTGATGATATACTTGATGCCTACAGGCTTGCTGTCAAGGCAGACCCAGTGAGTGCATTTGGTGGCATTGTAGCTTTCAACATAGAGGTTGATGAGGTGAGTTTGAGATTTCAGGCCTTGGTGTAGATGTATAGATGATATCTGATTTGGTTTTTGGTATGGAACTGGTTTGGATATATAGTTCTGGTTCCCTTTTCTACTGCTCTAAATTGAAAAGGCACCTAAGATGTACCTGAATCCACCACAAACCTGTATCACCTCCGCCCTGAACAGGAAATCTATTTATGTGCAATGAAGATATGAAAATTAATTTTCTGTGCAAGTGAGATAACTTGACTGCAACTTGCTTTAGTCCCAAAAGTTGGCACACACGGAGAAGTTCCTGTATATTAGAACCGTTACCTGTTTTGCTGCATATCTCTTTTCCTATATAGATTATAATTTTCTTTGTTTGTAGGCTCTTGCTAAAGAAATTCGAGAGTTTAGAAGCCCAACAGATGGTGAAACTCGGATGTTTTATGAGATTGTGGTTGCACCCAAGTATTCAAAGAAAGGGCTTGAAATCCTTCGTGGAAAATCAAAGAATCTGAGGATCCTTGAGGCAAGTGCAAATGAGAAAGGAAAACTTTCACTTAGACAGGTTGGTGGTGGATGGTTAGCCCAGGATTCGGATGATTTAAGTCCTGAAGATATCCAGTTTAATGTTGTGTCTAAGAAGTCTCCACAAGAAAGTGAGCTTACTGATGCAGAGTTTGCATGGTTGTGTGCCAAACATGTCAAAAGCAATGCAATTGTAATAGCAAAGGTAGTCTCTCTTTGTAATAACTTAGCCCTTCATCCTTTTGTTTCTTATACCAAATAAAAATATGCTTGTTTGATTGAACTGTTTGGGTCCTTAAGACATTTGATTCTTGGAATTTGGACAGGATAACTGTATGTTGGGTATGGGAAGTGGACAGCCAAACCGTCGGGAGAGTTTAAGAATAGCATTGAAGAAAGCAGGAGAGGAGGTCAAGGGTGCAGCTTTGGCTAGCGATGCTTTTTTCCCATTCGGTAATTACTTGCTCATAAATCATTGTGCTGTATGCTTAATGGCACAAATAGTTTGAAACTTACTGGAGTTTAGAATAAGTAAAAGGTTTATTAAATTAATTGCAAAGAAGCAAAAACTTATGCAATGGTTGAATTGTTGAATGCTACAACCATTACTGAGAGCAGTTTCTTATGCTAAACTGGAAATATATTTAAGAACCTTTACATTAATGTGAACACCTGTTTTACAAGCAGCTTGGAAAGATGCCGTGGAAGAAGCATGTGAAAGTGGAGTTAGTGTTATTGCAGAACCTGGTGGCAGTATAAGAGATGGAGATGCTATAGATTGCTGCAACAAGTATGGCGTTTCACTTGTTTTCACCAATGTGAGGCACTTCAGGCATTAATAATGGATTTTAGTTTTGGTCCTTGCTCTACATCCATCCCAGCACCTTTGCTAAGAACCGAGAATCTAGTTTTCGTTAGATCACTAGGTTTGTTTTCCTTTCATGGAGAAATTCTTGTAACGTTTCTTGTACAACCTACATGATGCATGTATTTCGAATACCATGGATTTTGTCTGTGTTTTCAGTAAGGTCTTAGTAAAAGAACTAATAATCGGGGAGAAGATTATTCTTGTTCTTGCTCTGGTACAAAAGAAAATAAATTAGCAAAAGAAACAAACAATAATTGTGTATTGCTCACTCAGTAGCTATGAATATACACAAAACAAGAGAACATATAAAAAAGGAAGTCATATTTCCATTTGTAGAAATTTAGTGAGCAAAGGATACAGATATGCCCAACTTTCTCGCAAACAAACCATAAACTTCAGTCACAGGGCAATCTTTCATCACTTTTCAGCGCTCTGTGAATCCTCCTGTTGTTTGCCAAGGTGTCTTGATAACTACTGCGGCATGTAATTTGTTTTTGCCTGTACATGTTAGAACTTTCACTGCCTGGTTTTGGTTGAGATTGTTGGGAACAAGGCTTGTAGGCTGTTCAAGATTATGAACTACATCTCTGTTAGTAGTAGTTGGGAGCTGAAACACTTCTTTGCGAGCAATACCGGACGCCTTCGGCTTTGTCCGAGGGTAAAAAAAATCAGTAGGGAAGAAGTTGTACTGAAGGCCAGCCATGGTTACTTACTGTGGCAGTAGAGATGACTGTAATTCCTTTTGTTATAAGAAGCCTTAGGAGTAGTATCCCCAATTTATAGGAAGGGAAGATTGTGATTAGTGGCTTGGTTTGTTGCCATCAGGGCACCCAGATATTCGCATATATATGTTGGATTTTGAAATCTCTTTTGGCTTTTTTTCCTTTCAAAATGAAAAAATAAAATAGAAGTTCTTTTGGCTTTTATTTTCTGTTGTTTTAGAAATCAAACAGACATGTATACCTAATAATAAGCACATACATTTGCCCAATTTTAAGAATCATTTGAGGGATCCACTTCTTTCAAATGTTCAAGTTTTAAGTGTACATGATGAGTAGATCATTTTCTAAAGTTTTAGCAGAACTGATAATTAATTGTTAGGGTACTCACTTAGCTATATCATATAAGTACTAGTTTGTCCAAAGCCAATTTTCATGTTTCACAATGGAAAATTGTGAATTTTGGAGTAAGCTGATATCTCTAACGTGTTAGTATTTTAGTCATTCACTTGTGTCCCAATTAAATTGGCAAGCGGTTTAGAAGATTCCATATAGGCTTAGTTTGGTATTGAGGTGAAAAAACTCAAATATAGAAAAACTGTGTTTTAAATAAGTAACATGTCACCTTCTTTTTTAAATCGTGATTTTTTCAACTAAATTTTATAAATAAGCACCTTATAAAAAACTTACCAAACACATAATTAACTCATAATGATAATTATAAGTGATTATTTACTCCAAAACTCAATACCAAACTAAGTCATAATGTGTAATTTTTTTTTTAATTAATTGACAAAAATATATTGCTCAGTAAACAGTACAAGCAATAAAACCTCCAATAGGGGCGACAATAAGAAATACTCCCTATGACAATTAAAAACCTAGCTACGTACACCTAGGAATTCAACCATCAAAAGTACATCCACCTTCTGAAGATCGTTTATAGCATCTCTAATCACTCATGAAGAAGCTGGAATAAAAGATAACAACCCATGAGTTGAGTCTGCCGTTGATTCAAAATTAGATCTGACTATAGGTTATAAAGACCCAATCCAGCCAAATCTGCACCACAGAAGAGGCTCTAATCTTAGCTTCAAAGTAAAATTCAGCCCGAACAATGTCTAACTAAGGATACATAACCTTGTGAAACCCTAATTTGCTTAAAATCCACATTAGAGCCCAGCTGGCCCAATAAGAAATTGTTATGGGCACCCGACCCATTGTAGAGCCACCACGTACCATTGTCCCCGATCTCATCTCTAACACCAACACCGCCGCCAGCCTACATCAGCCGAAGTTCGTCACCGACATCACCATCACTCGGGCTCGTCGACTACCACTGACCTGCCATCATAAACAGATTAACCACCAAATCATATCTGACCCCCAACAAACCAGGCTCTAGAGAAAACCGATGTTGTCAGCCTCCCTATCCAACCCAGACCAATGACTTTCCGACTCCACAGCTTGTCCGTTGTCGTCAATGACTACCATACCAGCCTCCTGGATCGACAATCCCAAGGTCGACGCCACCGACTCTAAAGCTAGGGGAAAACCTAATATGAGAGGCAAAAGGTAGAAAGCCCCTCCACCACCAAAAATCCTCAAGACTGCCATGTAATATCCGGATTTTTGAATTTGTTCAAATTCTATTTTTAAAAAAAATATAAAGTAGAGGTCGTCACGAGTTCGTCACATTTTTTGGTGAATTATTTGAGTTTCCGAGCTATTTTTAACAATTTTTGGAAGTTTAATCGGAGGATAATTATGTGACGACGTGCGGAGCTCCGATCGGAGGAGAAGCTGACACGTTGCCCTGAGAGGAGAGACCAGCTGACACTGGCGTCATCCATGTGGCCTGATGACGTCATCATCACACCTTAGTCAGCTGACATGTGTCACTTTGTGGCATGTGATGATGTGAGATTGTAGTGTGGCGACACGTGGCACTAAGGGAACCAATGGGGGGGGGGGTCTATAAATAGAGGGATCAGCCCTCATTTCTCTCCTGTCTATCTCTCTCTCATCTTTCTCTCTCTAGATATTATTATTTTATTAGATTTGAGACGAAACTTCCGCGGATCATAACTTTTGATCCGTAACTCCGATTCTGAATCCGTAGCGGGATTCGCATAGACGCGATCTTTCTATCCATGGTGGTTGAAGTTAGATCCAATGGTGATTTCTAGAAGGCTCGTTCTAGATTGCTCGATTTACGATCTGGGTGTCGATTCGGTTCATTGAGGTGAGTGGTTTATGTAATGTGTTTCAAATATTCTTATATGCTTTTAAAATAGTCGAAAAGTATGATTTTGATATATTTATGAAACATCTCTCTATTTTCAAGTGAAGCATGTCTATTTGCGAAATATGTGGAGATTATATATATATATATATATATATATATATATATGTATTATGGTGTTGGATCCATTGTTTGAAAGTCATGGAACATGTGAACTTCTTGATTGGGTTATGCCGAAGTAAGGATGTGGCACACAGTTGTATAGGGCATGAAGGTCATTAGGTGCCCGTGGGAGATCACTAAATTGAAGGATGCCCAATGAGAAGGGATTGTGTGATGTGACCAATTGTATTGTGGTCGACGTGAAATATACGATATACGTATTTTGTAGGTTGCGTAAAATGACATGCCTTTGCTGGCATATTACATAGGGCACTCACTGAGTGCGTGGTTTTGCTTACCCACCCATTTACTTACTGTTTTGCAGAGAAGTGCTTAGTGTTTTTCGAGTCGAAGTGTCGGACGAGCCTAGAGTGAAGAGCCTAGAAAGAAGTGTTTTTATTTTTTATTTACATTCCGCTTTATAACACTCGGCGCCAGGTGCCTAAACCCCACTGACGTCGGGACCGGGACGTGACAGCCACCACTCAAAACCAGCACCACGAGTATACAAGACCTCGGATCCAGAAAACAGCCGCCGCCAAATCCAATATCAATCCAGCCCCGATCAAGAACAATCGATTTAGGACCACAAGCCTCCATCACCAATCCGAATCCCAGACGAAATGGATCAGAAAACAGAAGAGAGAAAAGCAAACATGCGAAAACAAGACAAAAAATTCCCCCGCCGCCGCTCACCGACATGCCAGAGGTGGAGGAAGGAGAAAGACCCTTACTCCGAGTAGGAGGTTCACCGTCGCCGGCCATTTTGATATGTTTTGTCGAAAGTAACGCTGCCGGAGAGGAAACCCTAGCAGAGAGTTTCGATAGGTTTTTTTTGAAGTGGCTCTGTTTCAAATGCAGCAAACCTGAAGAATGCACTGCTTGTAAATTGATCTTGACTACTTTACTTGGGTGTTCAATATATATGTCCATATAATGTGTAATTTTATTAGCTTATAGCAGCAGTTTCACTACCAGAAAAGGGGTTATAGCCGACGATATGGGAAAAAACGGCCGACGAATTACTATTTCGTCGGCCACATCGTCGGCTATAATATTATAGCCGACGAGTTGTCGGACGTCGTCGGCTATAACTATAGCCGACGAAAAGTTTTTGGTTATAGCCGACGAGGAGGGTATTCGTCAGCTATAACTCTTATATCAGATCTATTCTGCAGCAGCGAGCTCATTCGTCGAAAATATTTCGAAAACGCTCTGAAATCGTCCAAAACCTCGGCCATAAGCTTGAAAGGTACGTATATTGCTGTGTGTGTTGATTTAGTTGGTTATATGCAGAGGTGTGTTAATTTAGAGTTTAATTAGAATAAATGTGTGATTAATTTGATATATATATATATATATATGTGTGTGTTGAGATGAGATTATTAATGGGTTGAGATTATATATATATAATATGTGTTGAGATGAGATTATAGGTGATTTTAGATGAATTTGATGAAAAAATGTATATATATATATTAATTAATTTAATTGTAATTAAAAATATATTGTTGGTATATATAAAAAATACATTGTGTTTAATTAATTAGGGAGATTGACGATGTTTTAATTAATTTAGGGATGCATGTGTATATATATATATATATATGTGTGTGTGTGTGTGTGTGTGTAATGATGAATTTTTTAATTAATTAGTACGTACGTACGTACGTAGTACGTGCATATATACATATCTATATATAGCTATATTTATTTCTTGAATTTACAGGATGGACAAGAGTTGGATTACCCTTGGAAGATGAGATCAGGCGTATCATGATGGAGTTAGGAGTTTCCTGAATTTTGTGATGGCTAACTGTGGAGACACTACACTTCATTATTGTCCGTGTAAAAAGTGCAAGTGTGCCACCCCACGACACCGGTTTTCCATAGAGACAGTGGAGCAACACCTGGCTAGATATGGATTTTGGGTCCTATACACTAATTGGATTTATCACGGTGAACCAGAGTTTGCGGGTCCTCATGATCATGGACAATTTACCGAGAGAGGGAGTTCCTCCAATGATCCAACAACGAACTGGATCAACGATATGTTTCCTCGTGAGAGCGGTGTCTTTGATGAAGCACCAGATGTGCAACTCCCTCCTCTGGAGATGGAGTGTTTCCCTGATATTGAGCCACTCGAGCCATTACCCCGATCTCCGGTCAACACAAGTGGTATGGAAAAGTACAACAACCTGATCGCATTGCAACAGACTCCGTTGTACCCCGGATGCAGTAAGACTGTCCTTGAATCTGTCATGGGAGTGATGAAGATCAAAACGGAGAACAAAGGCACTGTCAAATCGGTTGATGATTGGCTGAAGATATGGGGTGGGGCGATGCCCCCCGGACATCGGCTTCCTACCAGTCATCATAAGGTGCGACATATCCTTAAAGATCTCGGCCTTTCCTACATCAAGATTCATGCATGCAGATACGATTGCGTTCTGTTTTACGGGGAAGGACTTGTAGATCTTGAATACTGCCCAGTATGCAATACAGAGCGGTATAAGTTCACTCCTAAAGGGAACAAGAAAGCTGTGAAGATACTTCGGTACTTCCCGCTGATTGATAGGCTTGAGCGGTTGTTCATGTGTGCTTTCACGGCCAAAGCTATGAGATGGTGGGCTGAGAGGAATGTGCCTGACGATGACACCCTTAGACATCCCGCCGACGGAGAGGCTTGGAAGAAGAATGTGTTGGAGTTTCCTGAATTTGCATCAGAGGTTCGAAATGTTTAGCTAGGGCTATCATCCGACGGTTTCAACCCTTTTGGCAAGAAAGAGCTTCAGTACAGTGTGTGGCCAGTTATTTTGATTCCGTACAACTTTCCACCGTGGATGTGCATGAAGAAGGAATATAACATGCTCACATTGTTGATTCCAGGCCCAGGTTATCCGAGAAAGTGTCTCGATGTGTATTTGAGACCCGTAATTGAGGAGCTTCGGTACTTGAGTCTGAAAGGCCACCTGGTCTACGACCGGTTCAAAAATGAGATGTTCCGGATGCATGCCATGCTTGTTGGCACGGTCAGTGACTTTCCTGGGAGGGGTATGTTGTCGGGCAGCGTCACCAGGGGTTACAGGGCTTGTTCAGAGTGCATGACTGTTGATTGCTCCAGTCCTCATTGCAGCAAGATTGTCCAGATGCGTCACCGTCGTTGGCTTCCGCATGACCATCCATTTAGGGACGATGCACAGGCTTTTGATGGGACTGAAGAAAGGGGCTGGGCACCCGAGCAATGGACAGGGGAGGAAATATTGGCAGTGTTGAATGAGTATGACTTTGGTCCGCTTAGCAATCATCCCGATGTGTTGCGCACGATTCCAGAGAGGCCGGATCGGTATAGGTTCTGGTCACACAAGAGCATCTTATGGGAACTTCCTTATTGGGCCAGGTTGGCTACCAGATACTACCTGGATGTCATGCATATAGAGAAGAACGTGGGTGAAGCCTTGGTTGGCACAGTTTTGAATTGGGAGAAGAAAACAAAAGACACCCCCAAGGCACGCGTTGATCTGAGAAATATGGGACTGCGGGACCATTTGTGGTTGAGAGAGGGCAGGAGCAAAATGCCCCAAGCTCCTTACACCGTCACCAGGGACCAGAAACATGAAATCTTTGGATGGCTGAGTAATGTCAGGTAACTTTTTATTAGGCATGTATTCCCTAAAGAATCCATCTGTTGTTGGACGACTATATATACATGAAATCTAATTGTTGTTAATGGCTATGCAGGTATCCTTATGGCTATGCGGGTAACATAAGCAAGTGTGTTAACTACCGAGACAACAAGATGTACGGATTGAAGAGTCACGACTGCCATGTACTGCTTCAACGCCTCTTCCCTATTTTCATTCGAGCGTACTTGGAGGATGAAGTGGTTGAGCCGTTGGTGGCGTTGTCAAGATTCTTCCAGAAGTTATGCGCTAGAGAAGTTAGAAAATCAGACCTTATGAGAATGCATGAGGAAATCGTTTTTATCTTGTGCAAGTTCGAGAGGATATTTCCCCCAAACTTCTTTGACATCATGCCTCACCTGATGATCCATCTTCCCCAACAATTGTTGCTTACCGGTCCCGTACACTACACTTGGATGTATCCCATCGAAATGTACATGTTATTCATAAATTTGATTTATACATGTTTTTAAATAAAAGTTGCATGCTCTTGACATGCACTTGTTAACCTTGCAGACAACTTGGAGACTACAAGAAATATGTGCACAATAAATCTGCGCCTGAGGGGTGTATTGCTGAAGCTTACATTGCGCATGAGTGTGTAACGTAGGCCAAGTTGTACTTGGGAGCGATGGAGGACCCCCCACAACATCCAAGTCGAGATGACCCCGAGTTCAACCTATCTATCGTCGCCAACTTTGTTGTACCATACGGAAGCTTCAAGAAGAAGGGTGTGGACAAGTTGCCTGACCATGAGGTAGGGATTGCCCACTAGTGGGTTCTAATAAACTGTCCGGAGGTACAATATTGGAAACGAACCCATCTTCACTGCAAGGAAGTTCGCGGTGATGTCGAGTACCACAACACGACGTTTGCAGACTATTTTCCACAATGGGTAAGTGTATAAATATATATATTAGATGGCTTTCTTTTACAGTTCCCTATTCTTTAATCATAAACACATCAAGTGATTTGAGTTATATTTTTCAGCTGATGCAAGTGGCTGCGAGGGGTGGTCATACAAATTACTCAGAGGAATTGAGGCTGTTGTCGATGAAGCCGATATCTTCCACAGTCCGCCCAATGTGTGATGTCAACGGCGTTAAGTATATATGTGAAACTAGAGACGGGGAACGCAAAACACAGAATTGTGGGGTGATGGTCGATGGTGCAGAGGGGGGCGTGGATTTTTACGGTGTCCTACAGTCAGTTGTTGAACTCATTTATGGGAACCGCATGAAAGTCCACTTGTTCAAGTGTCGATGGTTTGATACTAGGCCGCACCGCATACAGATCGATCAGTACGGCATACTTTCGGTGAATACCGCCACTAGTGTGTATGAAGATGACCCCTTTGTTTTCGCCACAGCGGCCAAAAAGGTCTTTTATCTTGACGATCCATTGAACAAAGGCACGTGGAAGGTAGTTAACCATGTGTCTCAGCGAGACATATACAGTGCTACCACACTTGGTGTGAGCACAGAGTGTCAAGAAGCGACCGCATACCAAGAGCCGGACGCCGGCGACATTCCGGAATCCTCCACCATCCGCGATAATAATGTGACGCCGGACAGAGTGGTTCGACTTCCTAGGGGTCAGGTGCCCATGTATGATGTTAATCCGAATCGTCTATATCAGGCAGACGATGACTCAGACGACGAGTACGAGCACCGGTTGCCAGATGTTAACTACTATACTACGTCTGACTCAAGTGATGAGGATGATTCTAATTATCATCCTTAGTATACTGTTTATGTATGTATTTGTGTACGATGGTGCATGCATGTATGAATATATTTTTCGTCCTTAATTACCGTTTTCCGAGTTTATGGGAAATTGTATTGAATTGTTTGTGCGATATTCAGGAATTTATCAGGTGAAATAGGCAATTTTCAGGCCCTAAATGGCAAATTTTCGGAAAGATAAGCATTATAGCCGACGAAATGGACCATACTTCGTCGGCTATAATGCCCATTCTGGGTAATTTAATATGCAAGTCGTCGGCTAACGACAAAATGTTGAAGGTCGTCGGCTAGGTTATAGCCGACGACCTGTAATTCGTCGGCTATAACCCCTGGCCCGGATGTTGACCGAAACCATTGCTTGATCCTTCAAATGCAAAAGTGTCGTGAAATAAGATACGATCGAAATATTGAAATACGTCTACGGTTGAAAAATGGGAAGATTCCGACAAAATCTGTGTGCCGAATGTTGCGGTTAGCTGTTTTTTACTTCCGTTTTCCTATGGGTAGCCTGACGGTCGGTAAATATTTTGAGGAAAATTTTTATACGATTAGTTGCGTCTCATCGATCTGAAACTATTCTCTGTTGAAGGTCAGGCCAAAAAACGTCATTTAGACGGGCCAATTGCCGTTTTAAATCGTTTAGAGGTTTGACTTTGTAGTTTGACCAAAGAACAGTCGACGACATACTTAACTTCGTCGGCTAAACTCCGTCCGCCGTTGGATGGGCGAGATCTGACGGCTGCTGAGAGCGTGAAGTATAGCCGACGAGATTCATATTATAGGCGACGAAATCCATACTTCGTCGGCTATAACCGGCCCGCAAAGCCCAACTTCGGCCCGGCCCAGATTTCGGGTCAGAGTATAGCCGACGAATTTCGTCGGCTATACTATAGCCGACGAATTAAAATTAAATCGTCGGCTATAGTCCTTCGATTTTCACACTATAGGCGACGAAATTCATTCTTCGTCGGCTATAACAGGCCCCCAAAGCCCAACTGAGGCCCGGCCCGGATTTAGGGTCAGAGTATAGCCGACGAAATTCGTCGGCTATGACTATAGCCGACGAATTAAAATTAAATCGTCGGCTATAGTCCTTCGATTTAAACCGCAACAGAGGCGCCTCTCCCTCATTTTCTGCTTAATTAGAACCCTAATTTCCCAGCCCACCTGATCGACCGATCGACCCAGCCCCACCCGACGCCGATCGACCCTCCCCCACGCCGATCGACCCCTCTCCGCCCCGGCCCCCTCCTTCCCGAGCCCTCCCCGACCCGAAATCTCTCCGAACGGCAACGCCACCAGCCGCCGCCCCTAGCCACCGTCGCCGCCGCACCGCACCACCTCCCCTAGCCGCACCACCATGTCAGGTAGTCCCGCTCTCCCTCATTTATGGTTTTTGGAAATTTTGTGGAATTTTGTGGTTTTGTGGAATTTAGGGATTTTGTGAAATTTTATGGTTTTTGTGAAATTATGTGGAATTTAGGGTGGGGTTGTTGTGCAATTTATGGAATGTTGTGGAATTTTTGTTAATTTTGTGGAATTTTGTGGAGGATATATATATATATATATATATATATATATATTTTTTTTCGGAATATATATATATATATAATTAGGTATAAATATATTTATGTATATATATAATTAGGTATATATATATTTAATGAAGTTTTTTATTTTTTTGTGAAATTTATGGAATTTTGTGGAAATTTTTTTAATGTTGTGGAATTTTTGTTAATTTTGTGTAATTTTTAGGAGGATATATATATATATATATATATATATATTTCAGAATATATATATATAATTAGGTATAAATATATTTATGTATATATATAATTAGGTATATATATATTTAATGAAGTTTTTTATTTTTTTGTGAAATTTATGGAATTTTGTGGATTTTTTTTTTAATTTTGTGGAATTAATGAACGTGAGCCGAAGCTCGCATGCAATAATAAACCCTGCATTCATTAGTAGTATAGACATAAGTAGGGATCGTTCTAGGCCGGGGATTAAGGGTACCTGAGATATGAAATTGTTAGACACAAACATATTCACAAATATACAAAAACGTCACAAATATGGGGGTATAAGAGTTCGGCAGCAATGCTGCCCCTACACTAGGCTTGGAATTAAAAACAGAAAATAAATCCTAAGCTACTATATACAAGTGATCATCATCTCTCACAAAACATTTAGCACAAAAGACTCTTTAACATGTAGACTAATATGCAAGAAGGTAAGGAATAAGTATGAATGTTGTTTCGACTTAACCAATTTCGATCCCAATTAGAGCCTACGAGGTCATCTAATCGTTGATTACTAGAGTCTTAAGATTAACTACGAGTATAATCCTAAGGTATGTGTTAACCGATTTTACTGGGCCAACAATTTAGCACATGAATCACAAATCGAAGACAAGCGAACAAGTAGGGTCGTCAATCCTCTTATTATCTTGCAAGTTCTAAGGTATTTAGACCTAGTGAGCACATGATTTAAGAAAACTACGAGTATGACTCAACCATGAACTCTATCACATGAAACCTAGCACTTAGAATTACATGTCAAACAACAAATGCTTAAAACAAAACTAGTGTGTCGATTTATTGCCCTAACCTTAGATTACTAATCGAATTAAGTTCTTAAACAACATCGCATACCTATTGTCCTAGTTATCAAACATAAAAATCTACAAGTCACATATTACAAATTAGCATGTAAAAACTCAAAGAAAACGTGGCCTAGCCCTAAGCAACGAATCAAAGAAATCTTCAACATGCAATTTATGAAACCAAAATCCAATCCAAATCATACATAGACATACAATTCGAAACCAAAAATACAAAAGAGTTTCATAGACAAAACTATTCATAGCTACATAAACTTTACTAAACCAAGAGAAAGGAGTGGATCACACTTTTGTAGACACCTTGGATGACTTCGACTCGTGTGGATCCGGCGGAAGATGGAAGGGGTGAGGCTGCTCGGCAAAGGGCTGTGTCGGCAGGAAGTATACCAAGTTTCGGCAGAAACTTGGGTGAGGTGGTGGTGGTTTTTGGCTTAGGGTTTAAGTAGGATTCTTGGGGACAATTTGGTAGAGTTTAGGCCTTGTGTTTAAGCTTGAGATGAGATGATTTTCAGAATGCATATGTGGTGGTATATATAGAGGAAAAGGGAGAGAGGCTGCCGGCCAACAAGAAGGGGAAACAAAGAATAGGTTTCCTTGTAGGTTTATGTTTCCTTGTTGAATAAATATTTGCATTCTTGATTTTCTTTTTCTGATTTTTCTTCAAGGCTTGGGCTGCACATCTTCATGGACTTCACATGTAGGCTTGACAACTCCATTTGGTGACTTTGATCCATCGAAAATGTCCCATTCATCAAGAACACAAAACTGGCAGATTATGGTCTTCTCGGCAGCCTTTCCTAGCTTGACTAGGAAAGCGTCTTTTCTTGTGCTTTCTTCAATCTCTCGAGCCCTATGTCTTCCTCTATCCTTCAATATGCTTGGACCATCTTCACATATGCTTTTGTACACCATTTGGTCCATCAAAAACAGAAAACACAAAAAGGGGCAGTAGGTTCCTGGAATCGGCAGATTTGACCTTGATGCAGTAATTCCGGCTTATCTCCCTTCGTGGAGCTCCGATTGATGCGATTCCAAGTCTCAGATAAACTAGACACATATGGCCATCTCCCCATAAAACAGTTCGATCAAAATCCTTGTGAGTCGACGGGAATGATTTTTCGAAGTTGGGACACAGTCCCAGGAAAATCCTGGAAGTCCCTGGATTGAAATGCTCGGACTGCCGTTTTGCAGCCAACTTTTGGGTGACTTTCCGAACTCCGATTGATCTGAAATTTTAACACAGCATTCCTCCGCATATGAATATTAAGCACGCCAAATTTCGCCAAATTCGGACAAGGATAGATCATACTTTTGCTCATCTCAAAATCACGAAAAAGACACATTTTTCACTATTTTCCAGATTTCTCATACTTAGTCATTTTTCGGATTCTTAACCAATTTTTCCCAAAACTCTATCAAAAATGACACTAACTATATTATGACTCTATCTTAGACAAATAAGGGTTAAACAAAGCATAAATGAGGGCATAAGCATGTAATATCGTCGCACATTGTGCTCCTATCAACTACCCCACACTTATCCTTTGCTAGTCCCTTAGCAAACTAAATTAAACTAAGACTCAAAACAAACTATTGCCCCTAACAATTTGTCTCAGGCTCGTATGTACACATAGCTTTCAAGTTAATGCATGAGAATGCTAAGCACGAAAATTCTGAGCTTCATGAACATGTGACATCAATATGAACATATAAGAACAAAAAGTAAGCATGTAGACATGTTAAAGTTAATTCAATCCTCCTCACTAGGCATACTCTCTTCTTTTCTCTCGAAACATGGTAATTCACTCATAAGTATATGCAAGCGAAAGATAATGAATTACAAAGAGTGACTTGCATATATCAAAGAAACGAAAGCACTTTGTGAATTTTTATGGAAAAACCTCATATGATAACTATATGCACCAATGAACCAAAACCATATGCTTACTCTTGAGATAATCTCCACAAATCAAGTTTAACCATCTTAAGAATCATGAAAAAGATCAATAAAAAAGGGTTGTAATGGGGCTAGGCTAAGAGGTATTCGATATTTGGATAAGGAGGCTCAAAACGTCACCGTGCGCTTTAGCAAAGCTCGAATCTCCTTATGTCTTCTCATCAAGGGCCGAATTTCATCTTTGTTGGACCCTTCCTTCATTCTTTACTTCCCCAAAACATAGTGAATATGAACAAAGGTCAAAATTCAACAATGCTAGACCTTCACATACATGCATACTCCAAATTCACAACACTTTTCAAGACTAGACTTAGCAATTTTCTTTTGAAACCGTGCCTATACTTTTTCTTTTATTTCGGACTTGAGTTTTCTTTTTCTTCTTTTCTATCCGATTTCAATTTTTCTTCTTTTGTTTTCTCATAGGCACGGCTCACTTACAATTTTTCACAATTTTTAGCTAAGTCTACCCCACACTTGTTCTTCTTCATCACTTCACACGAAAACTCCTTCAAAAATCAAGCTTTGCCGACACACAATGGTCAAGACATCACTATACTAAGTTCATGGAAAGTGTTTAAGGGTGATGAAAGAAAAGGCTAATCGTAGGCTCAAAGGGGTTTACTAAGGTGTCCCACGACGGGCTCCAATAGGGCTCATGCTTTATTTGGCAATGGTGGTAAACCTAAATGATCTTTATTCAATCACATTCAAAATCAAGGTATTTTATGACATAAACGTTTCGAAAATCAACAAGAGTAAGTTCTAGCATACTAGAGTTCATTAAAAAGCTATGGCACATAGTCATCGAATATGCAAAGAATTATGAGGTTTCATGCTTCCTACGAATCTATCGAATTTTATTTTTTTATCGCTCAAGAAGAAAGCAATTTGGCTCAAAAGCTCACATAGGTTATAATCGAAATAAATTAGCTCAAACATGCATGCTTCATAATCAACAAGTCCTACATGCTCCTACCAATGCACATAATCCATGAAACTTACAATTTTATAAGTATGCACAACCATCATCTATGTATGCAAAGAGGAGAAAAACATCATTGACATATTAGGGGCATCCTAAGACTCGAAAACACTCTATTTTTTTTTGTGTTACATTTTTCTGAAATTTTCTTTTCTAAACTAAGCACACAAATCATAAAACAAAAACGGAACATGCTATCCCACCCCACACTTAGAAAATTACATTGCCCTCAATGTAAGCACAAAACAATATCAATGAATTTCCTAAGCATGCAATCGACTAACATATTCCAACATATCATCACAAATCAAAGAAAGGGAGAAGGGTTAAGAAATTTCAAACTCTCGGTGATGGCTCCTTCATTTTTCTTTGATCGACATGGGTTGCCTCCCAAGTAGCGCTTTGTGTTTATAGTCCATAGCCTAGACTTTTCACCGTGTTGTAGCATGTGTTCATCGTGTTCCAAAGCATTCCAAATCGGCAACAAGAAGTTCCATGAGAATCTCGTTGCAAGAAGTGTCTGATTCGGCATTTGAAGAGGTGGTTGTATCCTGCGTCGTATCGGAGGCAGCGGATGGCGTATCTGGGCTGGCGGATGGTGTATCCGGGCTGGCGGATGGTGTATCCGGGCTGGCGGATGGTGTATCCAGCTCGTGTCCGGCCTCGTGTGATCTTGTGTCAACCCTGCCGGCAATGGCAGGTCCGGTAGGAGGTAGTGGTGCTACTGAAAACAGCGGCAGCAGTGCGGCAGGATGGTGCGTGTCCGGCAGGAGGTGCGTTGGTGCGTCTTGTGTGTCCGAGGCAGCCCTCTTGGTGATGCTGCCGGCAATTGCAGGTCCGGCAGCCACTTGGTGTGGTGGTGGCATGGCTGCATCATGTGAATGTGAAGGCAACTCGGCTTGTGGTGATGATGGTGAGGCGGGGTAGACGGCGGCTTCATCCACCGTGTGCTCTTGAAAGGATGAGTAATAAGGCTTTAGGCGATGTCCATTGACCTTAAAAGCCTTGCTTGTGATTGGACTTTGAATTTCGATAGCTCCATGGGGAAAAACTTGAGTAACAATGAAAGGGCCTACCCATCTAGAGCGAAGCTTACCCGGAAAAAGTCGAAGTCTAGAGTTGAATAAAAGAACTTGTTGCCCCACTTCAAACTTTTTCCCTCGAATCATCTTATCATGGTAGGCTCGAGTCTTCTCCTTATAAATCCATGCGGTGTCATAGGCTTCATTACGGATTTCTTCAAGTTCGTTGAGTTGAAGCTTTCTATGAAGACCGGCATCATCAATGTTCATGTTGAAGGCCTTGATTGCCCACCATGCCTTGTGCTCTAGCTCAACCGGTAAGTGACATGCTTTGCCATATACTAACCGAAAAGGGGACATACCAATCGGTGTCTTGTATGCGGTCCTATAAGCCCACAAAGCATCATCGAGACGATCACTCCAATCCTTCCTTGAAGGTCCAACCGATTTCTCCAAAATTTGCTTGATCTCTCGATTACTTACCTCGGCCATACCACTTGTTTGGGGGTGATAAGGTGTAGAAACCTTATGTGTGACTCCATACTTCTTCAACAAGGCTTCAATAGTGCGGTTACAAAAATGGGATCCTCCATCGCTAATCAAGACTCTTGGAACTCCAAAACGTGAAAAGATGTTGGTCTTGAGAAACTCGGCTACCACCTTGGCATCATTGGTGCGTGTAGCCTTGGCTTCGATCCACTTTGACACATAATCCACCGCAAGCAATATGTAGAGAAAACCCTTACTTGAAGGAAACGGTCCCATGAAATCAATACCCCATAAATCGAAAATTTCTACCTCAATGATAGGCGTGAGCGGCATTTGGTCTCGAGCTCCAATGTTCCCCATTCTTTGGCATCTATCACATGCTTTGCAAAACATGAAAGCATCCTTGAAAATCGTAGGCCAAAAGAAACCACAATTAAGTACCTTCAAAGCCGTCTTCTTTGGTCCAAAGTGCCCACCACAAGCTTCACTATGACAAAAAGCAAGGATGGAGCGATGCTCATTCTCCGGCACACATCTTCTAATAACTTGATCACCACATTGCCTCCATAAGTACGGATCATCCCACAAGAAGTGTCGAGATTGCTTCCTTATTCTCTTTTGTTGGTGGCTCGGCATCTTTTTGGGAAATCGGTTTGTGGCAAGAAAATTGGCAATGTCGGCATACCAAGGCTCATGTACTTCAAGTCGAAAAAGTTGTTCATCCGGAAAGGTTTCACATAGGGGCAGCCGATCCTCCTCTTGCACAAGTCTACTCAAATGATCGGCTACAACATTCTCTACTCCTTTCTTGTCTTTAATCTCAATGTCGAACTCTTGAAGCAAAAGAATCCATCGAATAAGCCTCGGCTTAGCATCCTTCTTTGTCATAAGATATCTCAAAGCGGCATGATCACTATAAACAATAACCTTGGAATTCAAAAGATATGATCGAAATTTTTCCAAAGTAAAAATTACCGCTAAGAGTTCCTTCTCCGTTGTTGTGTAGTTGAGTTGAGCATCGTTGAGAGTCCTTGAAGCATAGTAAATGGCGCATGGCTTCTTCTCAATTCGTTGTCCAAGTACCGCTCCAAGTGCATAATCACTAGCATCACACATCAACTCAAACGGCTCATCCCAATTAGGTGACACAAGTATGGGCGCCGTGCATAGTAACATCTTTAATCGGCAAAATGCCTCCTCACATGCCTTTGTCCACTCAAACGTTACCTCCTTTTGTAATAAGTTGCTTAATGGCTTGGCAATTGAAGAGAAGTCTTTGATAAATCGACGATAAAACCCCGCATGGCCAAGAAAACTTCTCACATCCTTCACACACCTAGGGCTCGGCAATGCTTGAATTAGCTCCACCTTGGCTTTGTCAACCTCTAAGCCTCTTGCCGAAATTATATGCCCTAGAACAATGCCTTGCGTGACCATGAAGTGACACTTCTCCCAATTGAGCACAAGATTTGTCTCTACACACCTCTTAAGTATCTTCTCCAAGTTCCCCAAACATGCATCGAAGGTGCTTCCATACACACTAAAATCATCCATGAATACTTCGATAATGTCTTCAATAAAATCCGAGAAGATAGCATACATACATCTTTGAAAAGTGCCGGGTGCGTTGCAAAGTCCGAATGGCATCCGCCGATAAGCAAACGTGCCAAATGGACAAGTAAAAGTGGTCTTCTCTTGATCGTCCGGGTGTATCATGATTTGATTGTCGCCACTATATCCATCAAGAAAGCAATAGTAAGAATGACCGGCCAACCTCTCTAGCATTTGATCCATAAACGGCAAAGGCATGTGATCCTTCCTCGTTGTAGCGTTGAGCTTCCTATAGTCGATGCACATCCGATGACCGGTTACAAGTCTTTGTGGCACAAGCTCATTCTTCTCATTCTTGACAACCGTTACACCACTCTTCTTTGGCACTACTTGCACGGGAGATATCCACTTACTATCCGAGATTGGGTAGATCACCCCACAATCGAGCAACTTGATAATTTCTTCCTTTACAACCTTCATCATGGGAGGGTGAAGTCGACGTTGAGCTTCCTTTGTCGGCTTAGCTCCTTCTTCCAATAAGATACGATGAACACAAGTAGTAGGGCTTATTCCCTTGATATCCGCCAAGGTCCAACCTATGGCGGTCTTGTACTTTTTAAGCACACAAATCAAATCCTCCTCTTGCTTCTCACTAAGCATTGAAGACACAATAACCGGTAGTGTATCTTCTTCTCCAAGATAAACATATTTTAAGTGACTAGGGAGTTCCTTAAGTTCTAACTTTGGGGCCTCTTCCACACTTGGTCGAAATTTTGTTGTGGCATTTGGAATTGACAAGAACAAGTTTCTCGGATACAATGTTGTGGCCTCAAGCTCGGCAACCACCTCTCTAAGGCTCGGCAACATTATGAATGACTCGGCATGATTGCATGGCTCGGCCTCCTCTTGCACAACATGGCTTGGCTTGGTTCTCTTCATAACTCGTTCTCCCCTCTTGTCAAATCCGACCCCTTGCTCAATCGCTAATTGCTATGCGTCGAGCGAGGTCGACATAACTTGCTCGACCTCCTCCAAAACATCAATGGCACAACCCTCCTTCAAGTCAACATTGGGGAATTTCATGGCATCAAACACGTTGAACTTTATCATCTCACCATCAAATTCCATAGTTAGGTTGCCCTCGGCCACATCTATCTTTGTGCGCGCGGTCCTCATGAATGGTCGCCCTAAAAGCAATTGAGTGTTGTTGACCGGCGAATCCTCCATCTAAACCACATAAAAATCGGCGGGGAATATCAATTGGTTGACTTGCACCAACACATCCTCTACATAGCCTTCCGGATATTTGCTTGAACGATCCGCAAGTTGAATGATGACATTATCCTTCTTAAGAGGCCCTATACTCAACGTTTGATATACATTGAGTGGCATGACATTGATCGATGCTCCCAAATCCAACATAACATCCTCAAATCGTGTATTGCCTATAACACAAGGCACATTGAAGCTTCCCGGATCCTTCATCTTTGGTGGCAACTTCCTTTGAATAACGGCCGACACCGTCTCGCTCATAGTTACCACACGAGTCTCTCTAGTATGCCTCCTTGCCGTGCAAAGCTCCTTTAAAAACTTAGCATACTTTGGCACTTGCTTAATGCACTCCAACAAAGGAATGTTGACTTGCACTTTCCGGAAAATCTCCAATATCTCTTCATCGGATTTATCTTTCTTTGTTCTAGCAAAACGTGAAGGGAATGGAATGCTAGATGATGGCACACCTCCCTTACTTGCTTGGCTCGGCAACACCTCATTCTTTGATGTGGCGGGATCGTACTCAAGCTCGTTACGCAGCCCCTTGTCATTCACACTATGGTTGCCGGCACTATGCCCTTGCTCGGCATCTCTCCTCTTCTCGGCAACAACACTGCCGGCATCATCATCATGCATGGCAACACCACTTTGCTCGGCATCTCCATCATGGCTGCCGGCAATGACAGGTCCGGCAGCCCTCTCATCCTCATTAATACCTTTGAAAGTCACTCGCTTCTTCTTTGGACTTGTTGGAGGAAACAACTCTCTTCCGCTTCGAGTTTGAATCACTTTGGCTTGCTCGTTCCTCGGATTGGGAATAGTATTGCTTGGCAACTTCCCTTGCTCATTAAACCTTCCCATAAAATCCACAACTTGCCCCATTTGAGTCTTGAGCTCACCAATGTCCTTTTGATGATTTTGTTGCCCCGCGAGTAATGCTTGAGTAGCACTTGACAAAGATTGAATCAAAGCATCATAGTTTGGATTGCTCGGTGCTTGGCCTTGGATAGGCACGGCTTGGTTTTGGTTTTGGTTCGGCACTGCCCCATAAACTCCTTGGTTCGGCATGTATGGCTGCCGAGGCACATATGGTGGCCTCGGTGCAAATTGTGCTCCTCTTTCTCTCGGTTGCATAGGTGCCCTAAGCACATTGTCATTGTTCGCCCATCGAAAGTTCGGATGATCATTGAACCTTGGATTGAAATTGCCAAATCGTTGGCCTCCTTGAAAACCAATTGCATTGCACTCCTCTACTCCCTCATTAACTCCAAATTGAGGGCATTGGTCGGTCTCATGGCCCTCGGTGCAAATTCCACAAACACTCGCACGCTTCTTCATCAAATTGCTCACCAAGTCGGTGAGCTTGTCCACTTTATCTTCTAACTTTGAGCTCGAAGACGTCTCATGCACTTTCTCATTCCTTTGCACATTGCCTCGTGCCATGCCAAATTGTTGGTTGTTCAAAGCACGAACTTCCAACAAGCTTCTTGCCGCTCCGGCATTCAACTCCAAAAAGCTACCTCCCGCGGCCGAGTCGAGAAACTCTCTTTCCATGACGCGCAATCCCTCATAGAAATATTGTAGCAAGAGTCCATCGCTAATGCCATGCGATGGACACAAAGATACTAGGGATTTGAACCTCTTGTAATAGTCGAAGAAAGTCTCATCTCCGGCTTGCTTCACACTTGTTATTTGCTTCCTCAGATCAGTGATACGTGAAGCGGGAAAGTACTTGAGCAAAAACTCATCCATCATAGTACTCCACGAAACAATGCGACCACTAGGCACCTCAAACAACCACTCCTTCGCTTGATCTTCTAATGAGAACGGAAATGCCTTCATTTTGAAGTGTTGCAAATCGGCCCCTCTTGGACACATGGACTCCGTGGTGAAGTTAAACCACTGTAGGTGCTTGTTAGGATCCTCACTCGGCATCCCATAAAATGACTTAAGCTTATGGAGGAATCCACTCCTCAATTCAATCTCTCCAGTCTTGTCAGCTTCCAAGGGAGGATAAGTGATATTCGAAGGAGCAACTCCAGCTCCAGCAACATGACCATTCTGTGATCTGATTGATGCCATGATCTCTTCTTCTTCTTCTAATTCGGCAAAAGCTTCAAACACTGGATTCTGAAGATCACACGATGATGACACAACTGATGGTGAACTCGGCCCAGATGATGATACTGACGGCACAATAGGTGAACTCGGCAAGGATGATGGTACTGATGAACTGGTTGGTGACGATGGTGGTAATGGCACAAAACGAGCAATAGCGAGTTCTTGCTCTAAACGTTGCAAACGGCCTTGAAGATCTCTTGTCCAAATACTAGATTCGGACATGCATTATTTCTGAAATTTGCAACATTTAAACAAGTTAGAACCTCGTAAAGAAATAGAAGACAAGAATATACATCATTACAAGCCACGGCATTGGCGATTACACAACATACTTCAAACCATAACACATATATACATTCGGCAATGGCATACACATCACACGGCACAACATACACGGCAAAGCAACAATATGGTTCGGCCACAAGAAGAAAAATCGGAAAGTTCATGAGCATGTAATCGCTAAGTCTAATTCCTTTTAAGTTTGTTCTAACTCTCGAAGTACGTGGAGCAGAGGAGATAACGGTGCAATGGACTGATACAGCCCCCGGTAGTATCATGCTTAATCCGATATACCTCAAGAGTTTGAACCACACAACATGTTTTATCTTTGAAGAAAAATAGGCCACATATGTCAAGTTATGTTCTAGCGTCTAAAGTGAGGTGATGCTTCGGCACAAGCTGTCGACTAGGTCGTGCGGATTTTACGTTTCAAAGGTCATTAAAATCACGGAGGGCGAACCCCCTACAGGAACCAGGCAGGACTCGTTGTTGGACACCATGGAGGGCGAACCCCCTATTGACTCACTCACCGAGAATGAACATCAGTCTATGGGCCTTGAGATCCAGTTAAACAAACCTGAGAACCATATCTATGATAATAACTTCCCCATACTTTGTAAAACAAACACGGATCCCTAGCGGTCTCAAGTGTTGATTAAAACCGCCCTCAACCTCATAGAAGTAATACTATTACCGAAGAAACGCTTATATGCGTGGGGGGGAAGTATCCCGCGTTTCCCAATCTACATAGAAACGCCCTCCGACATAGCACCATTCACATGAAGGGTTTTGGTTATGATCAACAAAAGAGGCTTCACCTACATGTTACACTTTAGAAACTACAATAAACTCAAACATACACAACATATAAACTTCCTAGAAATTAAACTAAGTGACTACCAACATACATCAATATATCATGCAACTTCCAAAATTTAAACTCTACATGCCGAAGCATATTTCTACTTTACAAAATCCCAAAATAAAATTAAAAGTTACAACTTTACAACTTCACAACAAAAATTTCCAGCAATCATATATACACAACAATAACATAAAACAAGCTTTTATAATCCCCGGCAACGGCGCCAAAAATTGAACGTGAGCCGAAGCTCGCATGCAATAATAAACCCTGCATTCATTAGTAGTATAGACATAAGTAGGGATCGTTCTAGGCCGGGGATTAAGGGTACCTGAGATATGAAATTGTTAGACACAAACATATTCACAAATATACAAAAACGTCACAAATATGGGGGTATAAGAGTTCGGCAGCAATGCTGCCCCTACACTAGGCTTGGAATTAAAAACAGAAAATAAATCCTAAGCTACTATATACAAGTGATCATCATCTCTCACAAAACATTTAGCACAAAAGACTCTTTAACATGTAGACTAATATGCAAGAAGGTAAGGAATAAGTATGAATGTTGTTTCGACTTAACCAATTTCGATCCCAATTAGAGCCTACGAGGTCATCTAATCGTTGATTACTAGAGTCTTAAGATTAACTACGAGTATAATCCTAAGGTATGTGTTAACCGATTTTACTGGGCCAACAATTTAGCACATGAATCACAAATCGAAGACAAGCGAACAAGTAGGGTCGTCAATCCTCTTATTATCTTGCAAGTTCTAAGGTATTTAGACCTAGTGAGCACATGATTTAAGAAAACTACGAGTATGACTCAACCATGAACTCTATCACATGAAACCTAGCACTTAGAATTACATGTCAAACAACAAATGCTTAAAACAAAACTAGTGTGTCGATTTATTGCCCTAACCTTAGATTACTAATCGAATTAAGTTCTTAAACAACATCGCATACCTATTGTCCTAGTTATCAAACATAAAAATCTACAAGTCACATATTACAAATTAGCATGTAAAAACTCAAAGAAAACGTGGCCTAGCCCTAAGCAACGAATCAAAGAAATCTTCAACATGCAATTTATGAAACCAAAATCCAATCCAAATCATACATAGACATACAATTCGAAACCAAAAATACAAAAGAGTTTCATAGACAAAACTATTCATAGCTACATAAACTTTACTAAACCAAGAGAAAGGAGTGGATCACACTTTTGTAGACACCTTGGATGACTTCGACTCGTGTGGATCCGGCGGAAGATGGAAGGGGTGAGGCTGCTCGGCAAAGGGCTGTGTCGGCAGGAAGTATACCAAGTTTCGGCAGAAACTTGGGTGAGGTGGTGGTGGTTTTTGGCTTAGGGTTTAAGTAGGATTCTTGGGGACAATTTGGTAGAGTTTAGGCCTTGTGTTTAAGCTTGAGATGAGATGATTTTCAGAATGCATATGTGGTGGTATATATAGAGGAAAAGGGAGAGAGGCTGCCGGCCAACAAGAAGGGGAAACAAAGAATAGGTTTCCTTGTAGGTTTATGTTTCCTTGTTGAATAAATATTTGCATTCTTGATTTTCTTTTTCTGATTTTTCTTCAAGGCTTGGGCTGCACATCTTCATGGACTTCACATGTAGGCTTGACAACTCCATTTGGTGACTTTGATCCATCGAAAATGTCCCATTCATCAAGAACACAAAACTGGCAGATTATGGTCTTCTCGGCAGCCTTTCCTAGCTTGACTAGGAAAGCGTCTTTTCTTGTGCTTTCTTCAATCTCTCGAGCCCTATGTCTTCCTCTATCCTTCAATATGCTTGGACCATCTTCACATATGCTTTTGTACACCATTTGGTCCATCAAAAACAGAAAACACAAAAAGGGGCAGTAGGTTCCTGGAATCGGCAGATTTGACCTTGATGCAGTAATTCCGGCTTATCTCCCTTCGTGGAGCTCCGATTGATGCGATTCCAAGTCTCAGATAAACTAGACACATATGGACATCTCCCCATAAAACAGTTCGATCAAAATCCTTGTGAGTCGACGGGAATGATTTTTCGAAGTTGGGACACAGTCCCAGGAAAATCCTGGAAGTCCCTGGATTGAAATGCTCGGACTGCCGTTTTGCAGCCAACTTTTGGGTGACTTCCCGAACTCCGATTGATCTGAAATTTTAACACAGCATTCCTCCGCATATGAATATTAAGCACGCCAAATTTCGCCAAATTCGGACAAGGATAGATCATACTTTTGCTCATCTCAAAATCACGAAAAAGACACATTTTTCACTATTTTCCAGATTTCTCATACTTGGTCATTTTTCGGATTCTTAACCAATTTTTCCCAAAACTCTATCAAAAATGACACTAACTATATTATGACTCTATCTTAGACAAATAAGGGTTAAACAAAGCATAAATGAGGGCATAAGCATGTAATATCGTCGCACATTGTGCTCCTATCAATTAACAACGATTTGTAGGAGGATATATATATATATCTATATATATATATTTCAGAATATATATATATATATAATTAGGTATAAATATATTTAGGTATATATATAATTAGGTATATATACATTTAATGAAGTTTTTAATTTTTTTGTGGAATTTTTGTGAAATTTATGGAATTTATATACTAATTGTGCAGGAAACCGCCGCGCTGTAGACCGATGGCTTGCTAGACCGACCGAGAGCGACCCCGACGCTCAGGCAGGACCCAGCCGTGGGGGGAGCGTATCCAGCGGTCGTCGGGGCCTACACCGGCCTATGAGTCGACGAGAGGAGACCTTGATGGGATTAACCCCGAGCGATCCACGTGGGGGCTCCTCGTATGAGTCGACGGGAGCGGGCCCTACCTCGAGTGTCGGAGGAGGACGCATAGCCGCATCCTCCAGACCCCAGTGCACTTCACCACTATTCCAGGATCGGCAGCCGACCCCACCGCGCGCCGATCTGGACCCTCCAGAGATGCTCCCTGTCCCCCCACAGCGACAACGTCCACAGCTACGGGGCCCACCGTCAGGGGGATCCAGGCCCCTCAGGGTCCACGCCCCGTATGTCTCCGCCATCGGGGATGTACATGGTCCAGTTCCTCTCTGCCATCCCCGAGTACGACGCCAGGGGGAGGCAGATTTGGAGGCACGACCGGCCCCACGAGATTCCCTGGGAGGAGGCCTACGTCCACTGGCCTTTCTACTCAGAGGACTGCCGCGGCCTGTGGTGTGTTCGTGAGAAGGACAAGCAGTACAACGACGCAGGTAATTGGTTAGTTTAATTAATTATTTAGATTTTTTAATTAATTATTTAATTAGTTAGTTTAAATAATTATTTAACTATGTATTCATTTTAATTATGAAAAATGCGTCCTCGTAAATAAACCCGCGGGGACGAGACGGACCAGAGGGCCAGCGAACATGTCGACCCTGGAGAGGGAGCTCGCCGGTGGGATCAGGGAGATCCTGCCCGGTCCCGGTGAGGATGGACACCCGATCGAGAGGAGAGACACCACCACCAAGTATATCAACGCGACGGGCATGCTCGTGCGGGACAGGGTCCCACTGTTGTGGCCCGACTGGGGCTCTGTGCCAGATGACATCAAGGCGCGAGTGTACAATGCACTGTCGGTGAGTTAAATCGTATTTTTATGATAGAAAATAAACATTTATGAATTCAGTCCTTATAACTATATAAAAATATTTTCTAATTAATTTATAATATTGCAGCAATGGTTTAGAGTCCATCCTACCTTAGACTGGTGGAGAGACGAGCAGCTGAAGAACAGGTTATGTGTTTCGCGTTATTTTACTATCATACTATTTATTGGCAGTGTACGAATATATCTAACAGTTGTGTTTTGTTAATATAGGTACTCCGAGTGGAATAACGAGCTGTCGACGCACTACAGGACGTACCATGTGGAGCAGGGCTTGGGGCGAGGTGCAACCCCCCACGAGTTCCGGTACAGGGAGTATGAGTGGCTATGGCTGGTAGCCTACTTCGGGAGCGACAGGGTCTCGGTAAGAAAATTTAGCCTGCTAGTATATAACTTTTTACTGTTATTTAATAATTAAATTATGTAGTTACTTAATTAAATTAATTAGTTAGTTAGTTATTAGTTATTAAATTAAGGTAGTTAGTTAGTTACATAGTTAGTTAGTTCGTTACTAAATTAAATTAAATTAAATTAAATTAGGTAGTTAGTAAGTTAGTTAGTTACTAAATTAAATTAGTTAGTTAAGTAGTTACTAATTAAATTAAATTAGTTAGTAACTAAATTAGTTAATAATTTTATTTTGGTTAGTTCCTAATATTTTAATTTAGTTACTAATTTATATTTGCGTTTATATGTTCGTTCTTATAATACAGAAAATCTCGAAGACGAACAGCGACAACCGCAAGAGGAACGAGCACCCCCACCACGGCGGCGCCCGCTCCTGGAGACAGTGGGCAGAGATTGCGAGGAGGGACCGACCGCTGAGGCCGTTGTCGTGGATTCATGCGCAGATGTATCCGGGGTGTCCCGACCAAGTGGTAAGTATTCGCCCATCTTCAATAAAAGTGTTTCATTAAATTAATTTATATATTTTTTTTATTAATTCGTTTATTATATTTTCTTGTCAATTAGGCGGAAATAGATGCAGAGACCGACGCGATCACCTTCGGGATCGCGCGAGACACCCTGGGGGAAGGGGCGTCCGACGAGGCGATCGCGGAGTTTGCCTCCACGATCGACACCCTTGAGCCGCGCTTGGCCTCTCAGATCATGCACGCGGCGGTAGAGACGGGCAACAACTACTTCTACTAGAGAGGCCTAGGCGCGGCGGGAGATGGGGTTCTCAAGTACACGCTGGCCAATCCCAGCACGCAGCGTGCGGCTTCGACGAGAGGAGACTTGCAGACACAGCTGCAGAGGACTCAGGCGGAGTTGGCGAGGGCGGTGGAGGCGCTCCAGCAGGCGGAGTTGGCGAGGGCCGCAGAGGCTTCGGCGCAGCAGGCCAGAGACGCATCTGTGGCGGAGATGTACCGATGGATGCAGCAATCTTGGGAGGCCCAGCAGGCTGGACTCCAGCCCCCGCCTCCGCCACAGATGCCCCAGTTCGTCGTCCCCACTCCCCCCCCCCCCCCCCCGCATCGGAGTACGCCGCCAGGCGATCAGGGTAGCCATAGCCACCGGAACTCGAACGATCCCGTCGACGACGCTACGCGTTTAGGGGGTGATGATGAGTAGATGACTAATTAGGGGGTTAATTTGTACAGTAGGTAGGATATTAGGGATGGATTGATGTGGATATTTGTTGGATATTTGGATGTTTGTTTGTGGATTTTCTGCAGCCAAACCGAAGACGAAGTGAAATTGGGCCCGAGTTAAATTTTTAATTTTTTTTAAATATTTAGGGGTTATAGCCGACGAAATGGACCATATTTCGTCGGCTATACCCTCCCGGCTTCCGGCAAAAAAAAAACCGTTCCCGGTACCACCGATTGTTATGGCCGACGATTAATTCGTCGGCTATGCCGGACGTATAGGCGACGATAGTGTCGTCGGCTATACTTCCGGGTTAGGGGCAATTACGTAATTGTTGAAGCCGACGATTCTGTCGTCGGCAATGTTCGAAGTATAGCCGACGACGCTTTATTCGTCGGCTATACCGCGTGTTTTATAAGCCGACGACTTACCCTGAGTGTCGTCGGCTATACTATAGCCGACGGAGCATTCCCGACGAGAGAATAGCCGACGATACTTCGTCGGCTATGAGTATAGCCGACGATTTAATGAAAACGGCCGACGAGATGGCGTCGTCGGCTATAACCCCTTTTCTGGTAGTGCGCACAACCATCAGCCCAAGCACACTCCTGATGAGGTCTGACTCGATTTAACCCAATAAATGATTGTTGAGACACAGTTTGTGAAGACAATGGAGGTCTAGCCATAGGAAGCTTACCACCGTTGAAAGTTTGCGATAAATTTGCCAAACAGAATTGACGATAGATTGTTGTAAGAAGAAATTTGGATGCAGAGAAGGGAGATCTGCTTGGTATCAATGCCGATTGCCGCTGATAGAGATCCCTGCCATGGAGACTAGGGATAGGGAGACCCTTGCCATGGAGGCTAGGGTTTGGGAGGAGTCGAGAGAGACTCATTGAGAATAATGCAGCTACTGGAATAGTAACTAAGAAAGAGAGAAAAACAATGGTAATACATCATTGATATGAGTAAACTGATGTTTGGTCCTTCATAGTGTAATTTGGATCTTCATATTGTAAATACAATCATTAAAGAGTTATTTACTTATTTGAAAACATTTTTTTCCTAATATAACGACAAGTGAGGTGAAAAGTAGTAATTAAGGTTGATTTTGTGGTTATTCTTTAATCTTAAATGTTTGTGAATCATTTCACTGATGAGACAATGATTGGTAGAAAAAATAGTAATTAAGTTTGTATTTGTGATCATTTTCAATGTTACAAGTGTGAGAACCATTTTATTAGTATGATAACAATTTATTGTAAAGTGGTAAAACTCATGAAAATATGGGAAATGAACCGCGAGTCCTATTTTGTGTAATAAAGTTCTCTATTTCGTAATTTGTAATTTTTTTGTGTAAATCTCGTCCACATTGAAATAATTACTGATGTGACAAAGTGTTTTACAATTGATGATAACAACTTATGTATAATTGGTAATTACGGTCATATATCTGATAGTTACTCGGAATATTATTTCATTTACTAAAAAAATGACCATTTTACATGTTTGACAACAAATGTATGGTTGGTTGTAAAAAGACATAATGATGCCTATAACTAGTCTTTCTTATGTAACTTACATCATTGTTAAGATATTTTACAACAAATATAACATTTGACTATCAAATTGATAATTATAGTGGTAATCTTGTAATTACAATATTTACAATCGCAAGTCCTTATTCTTGCAACTGGGTTCTTTTTTATGTAAATGGAGTCTTATTCTTTTTTTTTTATAAGGAAAATGCTCATCCACCCGTACATGATTGCGCACATGGTACTTAGATGGAGAGTTTCATCCCCCAAGACTTCTAGTCATATAGACGAAACGAGTCTTCTCAAGACATCGACTGATCATGAGATACATATAGGCTTTGGTTTAACGTCTTTAGATTTCCATAAGCCGATAGATAAATAAGTTCATCACTAACGTTCCTCACTTTCGAGACCAAGTATTCCCAAGATCTTCTTAACGTCGGATTAGTGATATCTCAATCACAATTCATCCGGAGTTCACACGCAAATAAGTATGATTCTTCATATCCCATCCCCAATCAAGTAGTCACTCAACCGTGTGTACCATATCCTACAAGACTATCTGAGCCCATATAGGGAACGTCTGATGAGACTTTATTACACGCACAATTTATACCTGTAAAATAATCTCATACATATATTACCCTTGTGTCGAGTGTAGTATTGACAAGTAGGGATCGTTCTATCCGGGGAAATCAAAGGCATTTAATCACACAAAGCATCACATATTAATATGGGGGGTTTTGGATTTATATCTAACAACTACTGATTTTTTACGAAAATTAAAAGACTAAATTAATATATACATATAATCAACATCTCTTACACATAACACAAAACACAAAACTCACACAATATATAACGAAATTAATCAAGGTAATTACGGCAGCAATATAACAATTAATCAAGAATCAAATTGGTTCCAATTTTAATTAGAGTTCTTGGCGGCTCATCTAATCGTTAAGACTTATTTAGTATTTAAAATTATCTTGGCGAGTAATCCTAAACATGGTGCTAATCGGTTTAAGAACACTTGGCGTAGAAAGTAAACACGAAGAACACATAAGCACAATAAGCCAAATTGGAGACATGCAACAAGTATGACGTCACCTCACCTTGCTTTAACATGTATATTTTCTGAATTACTCTAACCCTTTGAACCAACATGAGGCAAATCAACTTTGCGCATAATCAACCTCATGTAGTATTCGGCATGTGAAGTAAATACACAAGTTTCGGCCATGATCAAGGCCGAACTCATGCATTAACTTGTGCTGCATACGAATTCAAAAAATAAACCAACATAATTAAAAAACAAAAATCGACACCCTTGAGCCGCGCTTGGCCTCTCAGATCATGCACGCGGCGGTAGGGACGGGCAACAACTACTTCTACCAGAGAGGCCTAGGCGCGGCGGGAGATGGGGTTCTCAAGTACACGCCGGCCAATCCCAGCACGCAGCGTGCGGCTTCGACGAGAGGAGACTTGCAGACACAGCTGCAGAGGACGCAGGCGGAGTTGGCGAGGGCGGTGGAGGCGCTCCAGCAGGCGGAGTTGGCGAGGGCGGCGGAGGCTTCGGCGCAGCAGGCCAGAGACGCATCTATGGCGTAGATGTACCGATGGATGCAGCAATCTTGGGAGGCCCAGCAGGCTGGACTCCAGCCCCCGCCTCCGCCACAGATGCCCGAGTTCGTCGTCCCCACTCCCCCCCCGCATCGGAGTACGCCAGGCGATCAGGCTAGCCATAGCCAGCGGAACTCGAACGATCCCGTCGACGACGCTACGCGTTTAGGGGGTAATGATGAGTAGATGACTAGTTAGGGGGTTAATTTAATTTGTACAGTAGGTAGGATATTAGGAATGGATTGATGTGGATATTTGTTGGATATTTGTTTGTGGATTTTTTGCAGCCAAACCGAAACGAAGTGAAATTGGGCCCGAGTAAAATTTTTAATTTTTTTTAAATATTTAGGGGTTATAGCCGACGAAATAGACCATATTTCGTCGGCTATACCCTCCCGGCTTCCGGCAAAAAAAGCCGTTCCTGGACCGGAGAATGTTATGGCCGACGATTAATTCGTCGGCTATGACTGATGTATAGCCGACGATAGTGTCGTCGGTTATACTTCCGGGTTAGGGGCAATTACGTAATTGTTGTAGCCGAAGATTTTGTCGTCGGCAATGTTCGAAGTATAGCCGACGACGCTTTATTCGTCGGCTATACTGCGTGGTGTATAAGTCGACGACTTACCCTTAGTGTCGTCGGCTATACTACAGCCGACGGAGCATTCCCGACGAGAGTATAGCCGACGATTTAATGAAAACGGCCGACGAGATGGCGTCGTCGGCTATAACCCCTTTTCTGGTAGTGTTTGTGGGAATAAAAATTCCATTCATGAGTTCTCATGTACTCACTTATTTATGTTGTTAATTTTGTTCAGTTACTTAATTATGGATTGGGTTTCTACGTACCGATGATGCTTGATTATCTTTACGATAAAAATATATTTTTCAAGTTAAATGCTCAAATTTAAATTCTTTTCACAGAACTTTAATGTTGTCGAAAGATTCATGTATTGTAGTTGAGGCCTGAGGGTTCGTAGAAGAGGGACATATCATTTTTAAAGGCAAAATAAATTGAAGAATTTGTCAATAACGTACAGTGGTAAAAACAGAGACAACACCCCAGGGTCCCTAAAACAAATACTCAAATTAAACAGTTGTGTCCTATGCCGCATGGACACGAGTTCGAGTGTCCAATACGGACACGATTCGATATGTGGGCACGTCAAAATCAATTTTTGGTCGGACACGGACATGCGGTGGACACGTTAATTAAATAATATTATATATGTATATATTTCCAATGGTGACTACAAAAAATAAAAAAACAATGAAATTTTTTTGATCTGAAGTGCAACCTTTAAAACAACCTACCCAACTTAATAGTTCCTTTTTGTAAATAATACATCAAGTTGACCAAACAATATTTCTCAATAGAAGCATCAGTCATCAATTTAATATAACATCAAATTCTCCTGACCCAATTTCAAAGAAGTAATGGAATAATATTTTTCATCATTGCAGCACAAGTAACAGAACTCCAAAACTTTACCTTATGAATTCGTAGTATGCGAGGAGCACTTAGTTTTCCTTGTGTGAAGATCTGAACAGTTGAACCTTCACATGGATGTAGATAAAAACTGCACCTGTAAAGATTACAAAAGAAGTTATTATCAAGAACAATGATATGCAAAACTAGGCAACTATTTCAGAGTCCCAATTACTGTAAGCCAAAGAATATCAGAGTTTCATAAAATGAAAAATGAGCATTATATTAAAAAATGAAAGAAATGTTCAGTGAAAAAAGGAAGAGAAAATAGAAGCTAAAGAATTTGAGACAAGGAAACCTAAGAGAGAGGAGATGAAGGCGAGAGAGCGGAGAGGAAGGACCGGAGTGGAGCAAAGGAGCGAAGGAGCGAAGGAGCGGAGACAAAGACGAGAGAGCGGAGCGGAGACGAAAAGAGAGAGCGGAGCGGAGACGAAGGACCGGAGCCGAGACCAGGACGAGAGAATGTTGCTCGGGCTGAAGAATGAAAACAGAAGGGATCGAAATCCCTAAACCCCCAATTCTGAGAAGTAAAAGACAGAATTACTCCAGTGTCCAACACCATTCATGGACACGCGCGTGTGCAAGCCATGTCAAAATCTCAATTTGCGTGTCCACGCGTATTTTGGGGAATTCTGGCGTGTCTGTGTCCAATTCGTGTCAGATACGCGACACGCGACCCTTTCAGCGTGTCCGTGCTACATAGATTTTGTCCTATTCAGTTAATATATTGGAATATATGTACTAGTATAGTCTGTATCCATATCTGACAAAAAGATCAAATAGAAGACAGCAGTGAACCTTAAGATCAGCTAAACCAGAATTCTTTATTCATACATTTATAAGTAGTTAAGTTGATCGAGTACGTCAAGGTTGAACATTAGTTTCATTACAAATCATTATACAGAAACTTATTGATACTCGATCTATGAACGAATGGAGTTTTGGCCTTTTCATCAATCAATATACCAAGTATGATAACCTCCACGATTCAAGAATATTGCAGATATATATGTTTGACTTTGGTTTTCAAGAGGAAACAGACTTGAGAATAATTGAATTTCAGGCCTGATCGATTAAATTCTGAACAGAACAAAACAATGTTCTAAGTCCTCCTTTTTTTTTTTTTTAGAAGAAATGTTCTAAGTCTTCTCCATATATATATGGATAATGGGAATAATCATTTTATTAAGATTTGATGAGCAAGTATTTACAATGAAATAACTCATAATTAATCGCCAAGGAAGAATGACTAGGGGATGTTCGATGCCCTAATTATCCGTTAATGATTTAAACATATGAATAGAGTTACCATGCAGCCATTAATTATATAACATTCAGCAAATTCATTAACCTAGCTTGCTTAATAAGGAACGACCGAAGAACATATAATGATTTTAGAAAATGTCAATTTAGTACTAATTTGGCCCCCCTCATTACCCATTTCAATGACCATCTTATTTTATTCTCCTATTAAACATAAGGTAGCAACTCATATTGCCCATTTGAACAAATCTTTTCAACTTTAATACAGTTTTAATTTTTTTTTCTTCATTTTTTGTCCTTTTGACTTATCTAACAGATTTTTGAATTATAACGTGCTGAGAAAGTGGAAAATAAAGAAACTTTGCCGAAAGGTCACCCAACTCCCCCGGCGTCCCATGGCCGGTCGCCGAATTCCGGTCACCAAATTTTTTAAGCCAGAATTTTTTTTAATTTTTTTTTTCAATATTAAATTACTGACTCTGACTTTAATCAAACTTTTTTTTTTTCGCCGAATTTCAGTCACCGGACTCAGGTTACTAACCCCCAGTAAGCAATTTACAGATTCCAGATTTTCAGTAATCGAGTTACTGACCCCCAGTAATCAGGTTACAGATTCCAGATTTCTAGTATTCAAGTTACTGACCCCTAGTAAGTATATTACTGACCCTCAGTAATCAGGTTACTGACCCCTAGTAAGCAACTTACAGATTCCAATAAGCATGTTACAGACCCCCAGTAAGCATGTTACTGACCCCCAGTAAGCATGTTACTGACCCCTAGTAATTCAATTCGACCCACAACCCAAAAAAGAACTCAATTTTCCAATTCGATCAAAACCCTAACTTTCATTCGGGTCAAATTGGGAGTAGCAACGTTGACCCAACCACTACCAGGCCTAAAGATACGAAGGGGCCCAAGAAACCCGACCCAAGGAAGCACCAACGCTAGTAAGCAGTGTCTTCGTTGCGGTCCTTCCAGACGACGCGCCAGGACTTGAGGAAGTCAGCAGGGGTGGCGCGATGGGTCTCGATCAGAGAGGCTTGACGGGCCTCCATGAGGGAGTGGGATTCGAGGTTGAAGGTGTAGAACTGCGAGGAGATGTGGGGGTCGGGGCTGATGTAGAGCGGCGTGGATTTCAAGGCGGCGGCAGAGGAGGATGAGGTAGGGTTAGGGGTTGGTGGAAACGTCGTCGTTTCAGGAGGAGGAGTGGGCGGGGGAGGAGGCGGAGGAAGAGCGAAAGAGGTCGATTTCGGGTAGGTGGCGGCGGTGGAGGCCGAGTTGGTGGAGCAGATGAAGGCGGAGGTTGTGGTTTCCGGCGGTGAGGTGGAGGAGGGTGAGGGTAGTGAGGATCAGAGAGTGATTGAGAAGAGTGAACCCTGGTTTGAGAGAGAGAGAGAGAGAGAGAGAGAGAGAGAGAGAGAGAGAGAGAGAGAGAGAGAGAGAGAGAGAGAGATGTGGTTTTAGTATATGGTAGTTAGGTATTTTTGCCAAGATTCATTGGAGTGGGTAGGTAACATTGGAATGAACAAGTTTTTCCTCATTTTTTAGAGATGTGGTTTTAGTATAGGGTAGCTAGGTATTTTTGTCAAGATTCATTGGAGTGAGTAGGTAATATTGGAATGGACAAGTTTTTCCTCATTTTTGTGCAAATGGTCATTTTTCCTAATGATTTAGTGGTAATTTCTCAGAGTCTCGACTCTAGCTAGGTAAAAGCTTCGTATGTTCTTGTTGCACGTCTTGCTGAACTTGGCATCTATATTTGTCGTTGGGTGATGTACGTAATTAATATTGTTGAAATATATGTGTATAGATCAGCCAAGTAAGTCTTTCTAAATAAGTTAATGAGATTATGATACGTACGTTACTCCTTCATATCATCATATATAGATAGGCTTCATGGGAGATTGGTCTGCCTCCTAGTAGTGCTGCTGTTGTTAATTTCGACCTCTTTGATATTGGATGCCCTAGAGGTTCTTCTTTGTAGTTTGTTTTAGTCGATTTCGTATAAACTAAAAAAGAAAAATCATTTACATATATATAATATTATAGAGTACGTGCATACAGATGATTAGATTCGTCTAACAATGATATTAGCTAAACCAATGCAGGCACATATTCCATTTTGGCTCTACGAATATAACGAGTATATATATAATTCAAAGCTAGGCATGCACGAGCATGACTGCATGAGTACGTCGTCATGTATGACTTATGACTTGGTCTTCAAGGATGGCGATCGATCAATGGCATATTCGCACAATATAACATTCAGCAAAACTGCTAAGACTGCTGTGCACGCCAAGCTAGCCATCATTCCTCCTCCGTTGCCGTTCCTTTCAATTCCTCAAAACTTTTCAACTTGTTGACAATTAATACACCGAGGAATTAAGCATGCTATATGCTAATTCATTTCTTTGTTTATCATATGATCACTCACCATGTTTTAAACTATTTCCTCATTTTCATGATGCGTCACTCCACAATTTCTAGCTTTTAATTTTGACGGTTTATTCATGCCCGCATACGTATATTTATATATCTTGCAAATTTGTTCGCGCTCTTTCTAAAAACTATCGTCCATAATTGGACCTTTTCTCTAATTTTTTACAAACAAATTGGTCATCTCTTTCAGTTTCTACATCAGGTGGGTGTCATATAAATTATAATATAACACTTGGGTAAGCAGCAAATTATTTGTGATATTTTAGGAAGTAACTAGGACTGATGGATTGCAATGGCCTTACTACATAGAAAGAAGGGCGAAAAGAAAAAGGACTAATCAATAAGGGACAAATAATCTATTGTACGTATTGATTTAAACAATTCACAAGGATCTGAAGAAAATTAAGAAGCAAAGATACAAAACTGTGGGGGATGCTAATACTGTCATATATAGATTGATACATGCAACAGCTACTTTCTGGTTACAGGCACGGTGGGATTGGATATGTAAAGACATAAGAAGGATATATATATGAAAGGAAAACAAGAAAACCCTTAAACTAGCTAGGATTGTCTGGAATTCTGGGAATTATCAACCATTCATGGGAGGAAGAGGAGGACAGTTGGCAACAGTAGTGCGGTTTTTGATTAAAACTTGAATACGGCGGTTTTGAATGACGATAGCTTTGAGCTGTTGGAGATCGGCGGCGGTTTGGAGGGGAGGAAGAGCCACAGTGGCTGCTGGTTTGTTGTTGACGTCCACCTGTTGACGAGGGTAGAGGAAATCGGTGGGGAAGAAGTTGTACTGAAGGCCTGCCATGGAAGATGTTGTGATGAGTGGAGAGAGACGGATGTTTGTGAATGTGGTGAGACTAATTATATATATAGAGAGAGAGAGAGAGAGAGAGAGAGAGAGAGAGAGAGAGAGAGAGAGAGAGAGAGAGAGAGAGAGAGAGAGAGAGAGAGAGAGAGAGAGTTTTAGTATATGGTAGTTAGGTATTTTTGCCAAGATTCATTGGAGTGAGTAGGTAACATTGGAATGGACAAGTTTTTCCTCATTTTTTGGAGATGTGGTTTTAGTATAGGATAGCTAGGTATTTTTGCCAAGATTCATTAGCTAGAGTGAGTAGGTAATATTGGAATGGACAAATTTTTCCTCATTTTTGTGCAAATGGTCATTTTTCCTAATGATTTAGTAGTAATTTCTCAGAGTCTCAACTCTAGCTAGGTAAAAGCTTCGTATGTTCTTGTTGCACGTCTTGCTGAACTTGGCATCTATATTTGTCGTTGGGTGATGTACGTAATTAATATTGTTGAAATATATGTGTATAGATCAGCCAAGTAAGTCTTTCTAAATAAGTTAATGAGATTATGATACGTACGTTACTCCTTCATATCATCATATATAGATAGGCTTCATGGGAGATTGGTCTGCCTCCTAGTATTGCTGCTGTTGTTAATTTCGACCTCTTTGATATTGGATGCCCTAGAGGTTCTTCTTTGTAGTTTGTTTTAGTCGATTTCGTATAAACCAAAAAAGAAAAATCATTTACATATATATAATATTATAGAGTACGTGCATACAGATGATTAGATTCGTCTAACAATGATATTAGCTAAACCAATGCAGGCACATATTCCATTTTGGCTCTACGAATATAACGAGTATATATATAATTCAAAGCTAGGCATGCACGAGCATGACTGCATGAGTACGTCGTCATGTATGACTTATGACTTGGTCTTCAAGGATGGCGATCGATCAATGGCATATTCGCACAATATAACATTCAGCAAAGCTGCTAAGACTGCTGTGCACGCCAAGCTAGCCATCATTTCTCCTCCGTTGCCGTTCCTTTCAATTCCTCAAAACTTTTCAACTTGTTGACAATTAATACACCAAGGAATTAAGCATGCTATATGCTAATTCATTTCTTTGTTTATCATATGATCACTCACCATGCATGTTTTAAACTATTTCCTCATTTTCATGATGCCTCACTCCACAATTTCTAGCTTTTAATTTTGACGGTTTATTCATGCCCGCATACGTATATTTATATATCTTGCAAATTTGTTCGCGCTCTTTCTAAAAACTATCGTCCATAATTGGACCTTTTCTCTATTTTTTTACAAACAAATTCGTCATCTCTTTCAGTTTCTACATCAGGTGGGTGTCATATAAATTATAATATAACACTTGGGTAAGCAGCAAATTATTTGTGATATTTTAGGAAGTAACTAGGACTGATGGATTGCAATGGCCTTACTACATAGAAAGAAGGGCGAAAAGAAAAAGGACTAATCAATAAGGGACAAATAATCTATTGTACGTATTGATTTAAACAATTCACAAGGATCTGAAGAAAATTAAGAAGCAAAGATACAAAACTGTGGGGGATGCTAATACTGTCATCTATAGATTGATACATGCAACAGCTACTTTCTGGTTACAGGCACGGTGGGATTGGATATGTAAAGACATAAGAAGGATATATATATGAAAGGAAAACAAGAATACCCTTAAACTAGCTAGGATTGTCTGGAATTCTGGGAATTAGCAACCATTCATGGGAGGAAGAGGAGGAGAGTTGGCAACAGTAGTGCGGTTCTTGATTAAAACTTGAACACGGCGGTTTTGAATGACGAGAGCTTTGAGCTGTTGGAGATCGGCGGCGGTTTGGAGGGGAGGAAGAGCCACAGTGGCTGCTGGTTTGTTGGTGACGTCTACCTGTTGACCACTACGCCATTTGTCTCCTTAAGCGACGGACATACACGACGTCCGTCGCTGACAAAGTTGTAAAAGCGACGGACACATATGTCCGTCCCATAAAAATAAGTCTGTCGCGAAAGGGACCTTATGCGACAGATCTTATGCGACCAACTATATCAGTCGGTTTAATAACATCTAATGCGACTAACACTTTTCGAAGGTGTGAGTCCGTCGCTTAAAAGGTTTTAAGCGACGGACATTAATGTCCGTCGCTTAAAAGTTCAACATCTGCTATATAACCCTTGGCTTGGACAGAATGCAGAAGAGGAAGAAAACGCAGCAATTTACTGTAGCAGTGGCGAAAAATCTCCCCAACTGCTGCTTTCGTCAATTTCAGGATTCAAAAGCTTGGGTTTTCTCTTCCAATTGGTTTGTAGGTTAGCATAATCTCTTATCTTCATTGTAATCACCATACTTCGATTAGATTGGTTGATTTTAGTGTTTGATATCTTGAGTTGGATTTTCTTTATAATGTGCTTTGTGTTGTTTTTAATATTGGGTGTTTGAATATATGATTGAGTTTGTGTTGATTTTGGTGAATTTGAGATTATTTAGTTTAGTTTGTGAAATTTAGTGCAATTGAATGAATGTGAAATTAAGTGCAATTGAATTTTAGTGTAATTTAGTGAAATTGGATTTTAATGTAATTTGATGAAATTTAGTGAGTGAAATTTTGTGACTTTTATGGTAGAGTAAATTCACATTATTAATTAATGATATAATTGGTTTGTGCTGTGTGTGGATTGTGGTAGTTAGGGTTTCTGAAACATGCGAGTGGCTTAGTGAGGGAGTGTGGTGCCGTGTGTAAATTTATTGTTTGGTATTATGTATAATTGTGGTGTTTATCAGCTTAGAACTCCCGTTTGAGAATCAACAACGCATCTAGTTGATCGAGATGGGTTGTTGATTCTCGAATTGTCCCATTTTGGACACTTTAGGCGAACACGAGTTTGTTGATCATTTTGGTATTCATGTGGTTTAAGTTTCAGTTTTGGGATATAGTTTCGACAGTGTCTCTCTACAATGTTCCTCGAGTGTAAATTAGGTTGTTTAGATTTTTGTGCACTTGAGGAACTGTAGGGAGATGCTGCCGAAATTTCCCAAAACTGTAGCTGAAACCACATGAATACCAAAAGGATCAACAAACTCGTGTTCGCCTGAAGGGGATAGGACCCAACCCGGAGGCATAAGGAGAAGAAGTGTTGGGACAGGTTTTGATTGTTAAGTTACATGTTGTGTGCTAACCTTATGCATATTGTATGTTTATGTTATGACAGGAAACATGGACAAGAGTTGGATCGGCTTATCAAGAGGTGATCCGAAGTTCATTCAGGGGATAATTGATTTTTCTGCGTTTGTTCTTCAAAATAGCAGCAGTCACACAAAAGTGCATAAGTGTCCGTGCAAGCGTTGTCGGTTGCATAAGCGGAGGATTACAGTGGATGAGATGTTTACGCATTTGAGGGAAAACGGTATGATGCCTAACTACACTACATGGATACATCACGGTGAGGTGGCAAGCGGTCCTTCATTGTATGAGCAGAGGGAACAATATCTTCGGCAGAGAACCTCTTCTAGTGGTAGTGCGGGTCCTCATATGAACCCCACTATGGACATTTTGTATGATGCTTTCCCATTCATGGATAGATTTCATGAGGCAGAGAATGCTGGTGGTTTAAATGATTTTTATGATGTAAGTGATTTAGATTCTATTGCCAGAGATGCTTATGAGAAGTATAGCAGGCTTTTATCGGAATGGCAGACTCCGTTGTATGATGGTAGTGAGGAGACTGTGTTAACCATCATCCTTAAACTAATTAAGATAAAAACGGAAAATAGATGGTCAGACAAAATTTAGCTATTTATATTTTTCTTTTCTTTTTTTGTTGGGTGGGCATGTTCAAATAACTAAAATAGATATAGTATATTGCTTAGAAGCACTTCTATGTCAAAATGCCTGCTACTTTGGATATTATTTATTTTTGATGAGGTATAGAGATGCAGGTGATTTTTTCTCTTTCAGGAGAAATCCTTTCCAAGGGTGATATGAAATTTTGACTTGGATCATTGCTTTATTTTTCTTAGTGATGGAAATGCTTTCTTTTTCATAATTGATGCGGGAATGTAGAATAATTGGAGGGAGAAAAACCAATATACAGAGAAATAGGGTTTTATGGTTTCAATGTTTTCAACTTGTCCAGCGTATGGTTTCTTCTACTTTCCTGCTCCCCACAAACCCCTATTTTTTCTAACTTGACACGCTATCTTCCTGCAGCTAGGGATCTTATTTGACAGAAGAGTTTTGCCATTCATTATTCCAGTCTTTTCCTTTGTTTTACTGTACTCCAAGCTGCCCCATAAGGTAAAATGCTTTTATTTGGGAAGTTCAATGGACTTAATCTTAGCTTTCAATAATATTTATGGAGTTGACTATAATCTTATGATGCAGGAGCTCCGCTTTATCATTAGTTCAATTCCAATCTTCAACTTATCTGCCGCAATTGCAGCTACTAGAATGTATGTGGTCTGACTGGTCTCTATTTATCAAAATTTCATCATCCAATAGGATCTCAAGTAAATTGTTCCCATTATTCCTCAATTACTGATTCCAGAGGTTGTTTGACTGATGTATTTCTGGTTATCTGTAGTCATATCTCATCATCTCCCTAATCTCACCTTTTGTCCTGGAAATTATAATAGTGCAAAAGAGAGAAATATTAGGATGTAAATAGATATTTGGTCTATAGATTCTTCAAGGTTAGCATAGTTTCTATTTGATGTACTTTGATGACTTTATTATATTGATCAATGTTTTTATTTTAATATCCAATTTTTTTTAATTTTATTTTATTACCTCTTATATCAGCAATGCCTCCAAAACCTCGATATTCGAAGACGAAGAAGACGGTCGAGCTTGAGGACCGTGAGCTTCGGCAGGAGTTGATCAGACGATCACTACGAGCCCCACCACTATCGACGCCGCAGTCTGATTCATCAGGGCTCTCACCGACTTCTCATGCACAGTTTCCTGCAACTCCATCGCTTCCATCTCCCTCAGCTCCTCGCCCTGCTGTTTCAGCTCCTGCTCCTGGTGCTGCGTCTTTACATGCGCCATCGGCCTTGCAGCTCAGCGCTCCCTCACTGCCATCAATGACGCCAATGACGTCGAGCGGCCCCAGTACCGGTTCTGCATCAACCGGGTCTTCGACGACTGTACGCAGCATTCGTTGCAAGAACTTGGAGACGAGCGGTATATTTCGGCAACTCTCTTGTTTCATTTCATTACGGATAGAAATAGATAATATGAAACCTTAGAATATCGGCGCTAATTAAGGATTTAACGTTTATAACCTTATTTCCCCTTTTCTGTGTAGATACACCACTCACAAGGAGGAGAGGTGTGGTGGTCGGACTGAAGACACAGGAGCTGGTCCGGACCACGGGGGGGGGGGGGGGGGGGGGGGGGGGGGAAGATTGTGGTAGAGTACGATGAGTACCACAAAGGCCCCAAGGATCCCAAGGTCCGCAGCCTTCTTTCTCGGGACATTTGAAGTTGTGTGAAGGACAGTGTCCCTATGGTACAGCCCACGTACAGAGAGTTGAGCGTCAGTGACCGAGGGATCATTACCGACTACCTCTCGGTAATATTTCCGTTCTTTGGTTTTTGCTTTTCTTACTAATTTGATTTTTGTTATGATTTGTTACTAATGTGTTTTACTATTGTGTCTATGTAGCCACACTACTGGATCCCCCCAGATCATGATGGCCTGTGGAAGTATGTTCAAACAACGGCAGCCGATCGGTATAAGGATTGGAAATCCGATTGCCGCCAACATTGGCTGGAGTGGGGGGATGACGTTCCTCTAGAGTTCCTGCATCGTCCGGCGCAGTGGGAGTGGTTGGTGGTCCACTTCAAGGACCCAGATCATGCGGTAATCAACTCTCTCTCTCTCGGCTCTAACAATATGTTAATACTATATTGGTGCGTTGTTTAACCTCTACATATAATGTTTGTAAATGATGTGGTGCAGGCCTTATGTGCGAGAATGAAGGAGATCCGATCGCGTCCACAAAAGATGAACCACCACTCTGGGACGACTGCCTTCAGTTACCGGGCGAAGTTGCATCAGGAGCGAGGACATCAAGCTCCGTTTGTCCGTGCCTTCGAGGATGCATATGCAAAAGACCCGGTGGGCGGTCCACACGTGGTGAGAGATCCGAAGTTCTTTTTGTTCCATTTCTTGTGTTCAATAGCGTAATTATGTATTTCTTATTAACATTGGTTATGTGTGTTATTGTAGGAGGCGATGAAGGCACATGTGGACAGACTAGTACAAGAAAGGACGACCTACACCCGGATATTGCCCCCGAAGAACCTCTCCCCGTTGAGGAACAAGTCGAAGTGTTATCCACTCAACTTGGGGTCAAGAGAGGCACCGAGGTCCGAGGGGTGGGACGGTGCATGCAGCGGTCGCCGAAGAAGAGGGGAGGGGGCCGGCAAGTGGATGTTGATAGCATCGTGGAGGAACGGGTTCGTGCAGTTGAAGAGCGAGTGGCGGCGCAATTGGAGGAGCGTGATGAGCGCCTGCGTCAAATGGAAGCCATGGTTGCGATGCTCGTAGCGCAACAAAAGCAAGCGGATGCGGGTGCAGGTAGTTCTTCTCAGAACCCGTGACTTCACGACTTCGAGGCTACATATGTTTAGTATATATAATTTGTGCTTAAAAAACAGTTTTATGTACTAGCACAATTGAGTTTGTATTGAATTTGTTGGTTTCGGATATTTGAATGAATGTGTTGGTTTTGGATATTTGAATGAATGTGTTGGTTTCGGCTATGTGAATTCAATGTGTTGGTTTGATATGTTTTGGATGTGCAGGTTTGAATTGTTTGAATGAATGAATGTGTTGGTTTTGTACAAGGGCAACATACAGAATTGCATTCTGTGTTCAATCAGACACTCCACTTAAGCGACGGATTTTGTGTTTCTCCGTCGCATAAAACCCACTAAAGGGACAGACCACATACAAGTCAGTCGCTTAAAAACAATAAAGCGACGTATAATACAACACTAGCCAGTCGCTTAAAAACACTTAGCGACGGATATTTACTATTTCCATCGCGTAAAACATATTTAAGCGACGTATGTTTCCAATTTCCGTCGCTGAAACTCACTAAAGCGACTACAGCAGGCTGGCCATGCAAGTCGCGAACCTAAAGCGATGGATAAGGGTCTAAAATGGTTAGTCGCTCTACCATTACAGCGACGGATAAGTGTGTACAACCTTCAGTCGCTTTAGTTTGTGCCTATAGCGACGGATAAGTGTGTGCACAAATCCGTCGCATAAGATTAAATTTATGCGACTAACCAAACACGAAGGTCAGTCGCTAAAACTTTATCGCGACGCATAATTATCAGAATATATGTCAGTCGCTTAAAGGGGTTTAAGAGACGGAGTTTGTAATGTTCGTCGCGCAAACTTTATAGCGACGATACTTAACCGACCTCGGACACGCGACGGCGTGTCCGTCTCATTAACAGGGTTGCGACGGACTTGGATACTGAAGCGACGGACATTGTCCGTCGCTTAAAGTGACAAATGGCGTAGTGGACGAGGGTAGAGGAAATCGGTGGGGAAGAAGTTGTACTGAAGGCCTGCCATGGAAGATGTTGTGATGAGTGGAGAGAGACGGATGTTTGTGAATGTGGTGATAATTATATATATATATATATAGAGAGAGAGAGAGAGAGAGAGAGAGAGAGAGAGAGAGAGAGAGAGAGAGAGAGAGAGAGAGGCTGGCTGTCATGGGGGAGGCTGCTATTCAAGTTCAAGGTGTTGGATTTGTCGACCTAGGGGAGAAAGAAAAGAAAAGAAAACAACGCGTGGTAAACGAGAGGCTTTCTGTGGGCTTCTTTGCATCACAAATTAACAATAAAATTGGGCTACAGCCCATCGGATTATAATAAATACTGTTTAAATTTCCAAAATGCAAAGTAACCGAGGGAAGTATAGCTTAAAGTGAAAACAAAATTAATTGTTTGCAGTAGGACTGGGCATTTGGTTTCGAAATTTTGATCTCGTCATGATTTCGTCCCTACATGGGACGGGACGAGACGAGATTTAAGTTTGAAAAATGCATATCCCGTCCCGTTCCGATCCCGTTTTAAAACGACGAGACGGGATATGGATCAGCTAAATAAATCACGTCCCGTTCCGTTTGAAATAGAAATAAAAATAATTATATATATATATATATTGACTTTATCTCAGCTGTTGATAAGCTTGATCTCAGCCGTTGTGTCCTGCCTCTCTATCAGCCTCTCACTTTCTCAAACTCTCTGGGTCTCTCTCGTCTCCTCGATCTCCCTCTCCCTACCTCGAGCTTGGCACCAGCAGCTCATCGCTGATGAGGAGCACCTGTCTCCCGGCTCACCTCTCCCTCTCGGTCTCTCTCGCTCAGACGCTCTCACTCTCACAGTCGTTGCTGCCAGCAGCCCACCATTGTGTTCTCGATCCGAACAAGTATTCAAAGAGAAAACCTTTATTCCGATCCGATCAAGTCTGTTAACGGATTCTCGATCCGACGATGAGGAGCACATGTATCCCGGCTCACCGGCGGCCTCGGCTTTGTCGGCTCTGCACTCAGCCTGGAGCTCATCCGACTAGGAGCCCGTCAAGTCCGAGCTTCCTCCCCTTGGTCCCACCTCCTCCTCCTCGACCAAGGCGTGATCTCCTCACCCTCTTCTCTTCGTCTCTCTTATATGGTTTTCTCGCATCTAGTGCAAGACTCCTCTCAGTAAGCAATGCCGCTTTGCAATTTGATTCAAGGGTCAGTCTTAGATGGCCTTAAGGGCAGCGACGACGGTGGAGGAAGTGGGGGGGTTTGCGGGAAGAAGAAGAAGAAGCAGAGGCGGTGTTGGAAGGGTGTAAGACGGCGAGTCGTTCGTAGAGGCATGAGAGGCAGAAGTCGGTGAAATTCTCCTCCGGGTGGCGGTCGCAGGAGGTTGAGGGTCTGGGGCTGAGGTTGTGGCGGCGGGTTTGGTGGGTCCGTGCTGGGATTCATAACCGTCGGTGGCTTTTGTCCTGGGTTCCCACTCTTGTGCCTCTGCTCAGAGAGAGAGAGAGAGAGAGAGAGAGAGAGAGAGAGAGAGAGAGAGAGAGAGAGAGAGAGAGAGAGAGAGAGAGAGAGAGAGAGAGTGGGTGTAAGACGGCGAGTCGTTCGCAGAGGCATGAGAGGCAGTAGTCAGTGAAATTCTCCTCCGGGTGGCGGTCGCAGGAGGTTGAGGGTCTGAGGCTGTGGCGGCGGGTTTGGTGGGCTGGGATTCATAACCGTCAGTGGCTTTTGTCCTAGGTTCCCACTCTTGTGCCTCTGCTCAGAGAGAGAGAGAGAGAGAGAGAGAGAGAGAGAGAGTTCTGTTGGTTAGAAAAGAGGAGGAGAATGAGGATATTAGGGTTTAGTATAGGGTAGTTAGGTATTTTTGGCAATCTTCATTGGAGTGGGTAGGTAACATTTGAATATGCAAGTTTTACCCCATTTTTGTGCAAATAGTTATTTTTCCTTATTGCAAAAAGAAAAAGAAATCTCACTTAAGCTTAATTAGCATAGAACTGCATCCCTGTCCTAACCAAAAAAAAAAATGGAAACACAAAAATGACTTTTATTATGACAATATTCATAATACTTTATCTTATGAAATCACCCCTATTCTTATTGCATGTTATGAAATGAAATCACCCTATTCTAGAACTTCGGTTGATACTAGGAAAAGACGAGCGCAGCACTTAAGCAATGCAAGTATCTGACACGGGCCTGCTTTATCCTTCATGTTCGACACATGAACCTCATTTTGGTTCATTAATTCCTTTCTTCATTTCAATTGTTTGGTTTACTTTCCTTCACGTAAATAAGGGTTCTTACCCTTAGCTAACAATTGCATGGACTTGCTTAAACTGGTCTGTAATGACAGACAAGCACATTACTCGCAAGATTTTTTTTATAACATTTATAATTTAAAGAAGAACGAGGAAACAAGCGTCTTGTGCAGTTATTTTTAAGGGAAAATGCTTATTTAGTATAAAAAAACCCTCTCATTACCTATTTCAATGACCATCTTATTTTTTTCCCTTATTCAACATAAGGTAACAACTCTATTGTCCATTTAAACATAAGGTAACAACTCTATTGCCCATTTGAATAAATTTAATTTTTTTTCTTCCTTTTTTATCCTTTTGTCTTATCTAACATATTTTTGAATTATAATATGCTGAGAAAGTGGAAAATAAAAAAATAAACTTTGCCGAAATATCACTCAACTCCTCCGGCCTCCCATGGCTGGTCGCCGGAGTCGGCGGATACCGGTCACCAAAATTTTTTATTGCAGGATTTTTTTTTTTTCGCCAGATTTTTAAACTTTTTTTAATTTTTTTTATTTTTTATAATCAGGTTATTAGACGATGGTTACTGACTCACAGTAAACAATTTGCAGATTACAGATTTTCAGTAATCGATTACTGACCCTAGCCAAGAGAAAAAAAAAACCCTAGTTTTTTTTTCTTTTCGCCGCCGTTGCTGCTAACATATTTCATAGAAGTACAGGCGCCGCACTGGTGCAAACCTTAACCAATGTATATCGAACAAGGTTAGAGGAAGGGAATCTGGTGTGGCTGAGTCTGGTATGCCTGGGTTTGGAGCAACCCTGCAAACTTCCACCACTTTTATAAGTGAGTTTCGGTGTGCCATCAGAGATGGACTAAAGGCCTAAAGCTTGAGCAAGTTTTCCTCTGCCCTGCTTCCCAATAAAAGCAGCACGTACCGTCGTTCCAATCCAGGAGAGAGAGAGAGAGAGAGAGAGAGAGGGGTCTGTTGGTTAGAAAGGGAGAGAGAGATGATATTAGGGTTTAGTATAGGGTATTTAGGTATTTTTACCAAGATTCATTGGAGTGGGTAGGTAACATTGGAATGGTCAAGTTTTAACTTTTTTTTGTGTGTAAATGGTCATTATTCCTATTTTTAAATGTGATTCTTTTATGAATGGGAGCGTTAGGGGATGAAGAACAACCCCTAAGATATATTATTAAATCGAAGAAATAACATAAGACTTCAAAGGGGACATAGCACCTATACTCCGGGTTACATTTGAAGCATGACAATTATCTTCATAGAGAACATCCTGGATAAACACAGGGCATTCCCCCAACCACTACGCCATGGAAGGAGAGAGGCGACGAACCTCTACTGTCGCCGAAACGAGTTTCTCCATCGCCTATGTCTTAGGAGACGCGTAATCCGTCGCCGAGGAGACGACGCCTAAGTGGTGTCGCCTAAGACTTAAGGGACGCAAATGTCATTATGCGTCGCCTAATAGTTCTCTTAAATGACGAACATAAAAGCACGTCGCTCAAGAACTTACATCTTAAGTGACAAATTAACTCTGTCGCTTTAAGAAGGGGCGACGAATATATAGTCCATAAACTGGTATTTTATAATGTTGTTAAGCGACAAATATAGATTTTACTCGTCACTTAAGAACTCACCTAAGCGACTGAGGTTTCCCTTAGTCCGGCGCAAACCTACTGGGTAATACACACCCTGCTTCAGAAAATGCTGAAAGTAGTAGATTTGCGACGGGCAAAAACGGTATGTTCGTCGCTTTAATATAGAACCTAAGCGACGCGGTTTATCTATGGTCGTCGCAAAGCTACAGGACAATACATAATCTGCCTTAGAAAATGCCGAAACTAGTAACTTTACGACGAAGCAAACCTAAGTATATCGCTTAAGGTATGACCTAAGCGACGAGAATTCCCTATGTCTGTCGCAAAACTACTGGTTTTTGTACTTTTTAAAGCCGACTAAAGTATTGGCCATTTACAAAACCAAAACCTATAAACCAAATTCATGCACTGCCAAAACCTCCCAATTTCATACATACACAACTCATATCATGAACCAATTAAAACCAACACATTATATTCAATCCGAAGGTATACAATTAATTCGAAAACCAATTGTGCAATATTTATACATAAACTGTTCTTCAAACTTAAACAAAAGCATACACATACATAAACTGTACAGAGAAGCTGCGGTCTGGGGTGGTCACAAATTTTGAGAAGAAGAAGTACCTCCATCCCCTAAGGAATGTAGCGCTGCAATCCTAGCAATTTGAGCCTCCATCTGCCGCATGCGCTCTTCTTGGGCTGCTTGTTGCTGGCGGTGACGCTCGTCTTGGGCTGCTTGTTGCTGGCGGTGACGCTCGTCTTGGGCTTCTTGTAGCTGGCAGAGACGCTCTTCTCGGGCCGCTTCTTTCTCCTCATACTCCGCTATTAGTGCAGCTTTAACTTGACTAACTCGGTCCTCCACGAGTCTGTCTATTTCGATACGCCGTGCGCCTCCTCTCTTCTTCGGCTCTCGCTGTATGCACTTTCTCACCCCTCGGATTTCCGTGCCTCTCTTCTCCCCAATTTGATCAGCTATCACATTGATTTGTTCTTAAATGGTGAGAGGTTCTTCGGGGAGAATATCCGGGTTTTTCTCCCTCCTTTCCCCTACTAGCGAGGACACACGTGCTTTCATCGCCTCCTACAATAACACACATAACCATTCTTAATAAGAAATACGGTACATAATTTCTAAAACAAGAAATGGAACAAAAAAAGAGAGTCTCACCACGTGTGGAGCGCCCACAGCGTCTTTGGCATATGCATCCTCAAAGGCACGGACGAAAGGGGCTGGATCTCCTTGCACCTCATACTGCTTCGCCCGGTAACTGAAGGCGGTCGGCCCCGAGTGGTGGTTCATCCTTTTAAGACCCGATCTGACCTCCTTCATTTTTTCACATAAGGCCTGTAACACATCATTTACAACCATTACATATTCAACCATCATTTATATAAAACAACCAAAAGGATTGAAACAGAGATAGAGAGAGATCGATTACCATATGACCAAGGTCCTTGAAGTGTTTGCACAACCACTCCCACTAGGTTGGACGATGGAGGAACTCAAGAGGAACCTCATCCTTCCACACTAGCCAATGTTGTCTGCAGTCGGATTTCCAATCCTTGTACCGATCAGCTGCAGTATCGCCAACATAATTCCACAGGCCATCATGATCCAGTGAGATTCCGTAGTGTGCCTACATATACACAATGGACCCACATTAGTATGAAAACAAAAGAAAAAATAAAATCAGTAATAAAAGTAAAAAACATATTAAACAACAAACTTACCGTGATGTAGTTGATAAGAGCACAATGTGCGACGTTATTAATGTGTATTATCCCTTATTTATGCTTTGTTATGTCTATTTAGAGTAAGATTGAGTCATAATTTAGTTTAGTGTCATGTTGGTAGAGTTTTGGAGAAAGTGTGCTTAATAATCAGAAAAATGACTAAGTATAGAAATCTGGAAATAAAGTAAAATATGTCTTTTTCGTGATTTTGAGGCTCGTGCTAAACTGATCTATCCTTTTCCAAATTTGATGAAATTTGGTATGCATATAACTGGCAAGCTAAAGTGCATTGTGTCAAAATTTCAGATCAATCGAAGTTCGGGAAGTCACCCAAATGAAGGCTGCAACTTGGCAGTTTGAGCAAACCAATCCAGGGACTACCAGGATTTTCCTGGGACTGTGTCCTGACTTCCGAAATTTCTGTGAGACACATCGCTTGGAACCAGAGAACGTGCCATCCGCCGTTGGAAAGCTCTACGAGTCTAGTTTCTCTAGAACTTAGAATTGCATCAATCGGAGATCTGAGGAAAAAGTTATGCTGGTTTGAATGCACGAAGGTCAAGTCTGCCGAAAGAAGAAAACCTAAACCGAGTTCTACATGGATTTGGCTTACGAATGTGGACTGAATTCCATCCTTTGTGCAAGATTTTTGGCTGAATTAATTCATGGAAAACCTAAAGAGATATTGCTCAATTATTCAGCCATTATCTTGGGAATTTTCGGCAGAAAATAGAGGAAGAAAATCGCAACAAATCTTGATCAAATTCGGCAGAATTCCTGTACACGTCATCCAACTTCCACGGACTCTCTCGGATATCTAACAATGAATCAGAGTTCGAGCCTTATATGGATAGAAAGCTACGGGAGTCTAGTTTCCAACCCAACTGGAATCACCTCAATATCTATTTTCTAGAGAAAGATATTCTAGAATCTTCACTCCAAGGTCAAATCTGCCAGCAGGATAAGTTTGAGAAAAACTAGGTTTTGTGAACCCTAGTTGCAGCCACCCTTTGGCCTCTATATATTGGACGATTTTCACACAGAAAATATCATCTCTCTCTCACATAAACTTACCGAACCTCTGCCAAAATATCTCCAAAAATTCTTACCAAGAACCAAAGGCCGAACCATCCATCACCCTTCCACAAATTCCATCTGATCATCACACCAATCCTTTGCCGAACTCTTGATCAAGGTTGTAATTTGGATTGTATTTCAATGGCTCTTGCTTCTTTGTATTTAAACATTATTTTGTCTATGTAATATGTTTGGATTGTTGGTTTTATTTTCGGTATTGTTGATTATGCATGAGATTTCCGAATCTTTGTATTAAATGTTTGGTTATATTGTGTTTGATTACCGAATTATGCATGTGATTTGATTGAATATGTATGATGGGCAGTAGGATTTTATTTGTTTTCTTGATTTAATTAGGTTTATTTTCTTAATTCGTGTGCAACCGAAGGAGATATCTAGATGCATTCGCAGGCCATGAATGTTATCTAGGTATTAAATTCATATGCCGATTTAATATATGTTGATTCATACGCATGTTATGTTTTGATATGTATTAATCTAAGGGCTCGAGTAATTCTGGAAATTTACATGTCGATGTGGGATGAGTGACGCCATACCTGCTAACATGTTCTGATTCGACATATTGTGCTTATGTGCTATTTGTGTTTAATTTCTACGCGAAGTGTTCTTAAACCGATTAGTACCACGTTTAGGATTATACGCGAAGTTAATTCTAAATACTTGTGATGTTTTGAATAATTAGATGTTCCGCGAAGGCTCTAGTTATAATTGGAACTTAATTAATCTAGAATCCGATTTTATGCTTGCTGCCCTATTACTTGTTTTAATTTCGTTGCATATATAATGAGATTTGTGTCTTGTGATTGTGTGAAAGGTGATGATCAATTGTAGATAATAATTTAGGTTTTAGAATTTGTAAAAATTCAGTAGGTAATTAATTATAAAAATCGACAACACCCCCTTAAAGTACAACATTTTGTGTGATTGAAATGCCCTTGATTTCCCCGGATAGAACGATCCCTACTTGTCCTAACTACAATTGACAAAAGAAGGGTATTATGTGTATGAAGTTGTTTTGCAGGTATTTGTGCTTGGATAACATCTCCATCAATTTTTGGCGCCGTTGCCGGGGAAATTTAATGATTTTGATTCATAAAGTGTTGTTTGTAATTATGTATATTGCAGGTTATTTTAATTTTTCAATAGATTTTGGGATATGTATAATAGGAATTTTTCGGAAGTGTAATAGTAAATAGGATTTTCCGATTTTTGGTTTTTGGTTTTTGATTTTTATTTTGCTAAATTGCTGATTGTGTGATATTATTATGAATGTTTGTACACTTAGATAATTTCTAGGAAGTTGATAGTTTTTGTGTATGCTTTGAGTTTATTGTTGTTTCTAAAGTGTAACATGTAGGTGAAGCCTCTTTTGTTGATCATAACCAAAACCCTTCATTTGAATGGTGCTTTGTTGGATCCGTTTTTATGTAGATTGGGAAACGCGGGATACTTCCCCCCCCACGCATACAAAGCGTCATTTCAGCAATAGTATTATTTCTATGAGGTTGAGGGCGGTTTTAATCAACACTTGTAGACCGCTAGGACCCGAGTTTATTTTACAAAGTATAGGGCAAGTTATTTTCATTGATGGGTTCGAGGTTTGTAAAACTGGTTCTCAAGACCCACAGACTGATGTTCATTCTCTGTGAGTGAGTCGATAGGGGACTTGTCCTCCGTGGTTAAAAACTTTGAGACCTGCCTTATTCCTAAAGAGAGTTACTCTCCGTGAATTTTAACGACACCGCCTTAGAAAAGTAAAGTATGCTCGACCTAGACAACCGCTTGTGCCGAAGCATCACCTCACTTTAGACGCTAGAAAATAACTTGAGCATATGTGAATCTATTTTTCTTCAAAAGATAAAATTCGTCTTTAATTTTTGAGGTATATCGGAATAAGCATGATACTACCTTGGACTGTTTCAGCCCATTGCACTGTTATCTCCTCTGCTCCACGTACCTCAAATTTTAAAGTTGTGTGAATAAAAGACAATAGAAATTCTAAGTTTCGGCATTTACAATACTTACATAATCAATGATCTTAAGAACCGAACCAATATAGATACATGTAAATTTCGTGTGTGGTATTTTATAACTAGCTAAATTGTTAGGGAGTTTTAAAAGTCTATTTATGTTGAGTTTGTTTTTGATTTTGAGGGGAAGAGGAATAGGTAAGGTCACTAATGTTGATATTAGCCTTAACCCTTCATACTAGCGCTTGCGTTTTTATGAGGTTGAGGGCGGCTTTTATGCACTTTAGTGGTACTGACAACATAAGGTTCTCAACAGAGTAAGGGGCATTCATAGTTCGTTTGTTCTAATTTTGGTATTGAGGTTTGTTTAACTGGATCTCAAGGCCCACAGACTGATGTTCATTCTCTGTGAGTGAGTCGATAGGGAGTTCGCTCTCTGTGGTGTCCAAAAACGAGTCTTGCCTCACTCCATTGTTAGTACTTTCGTTCTAGCCTTCTAAAACCACGGAACCTTGTGTCTAGTCGATAGACCTAGGCCGCACGTCCACCGAGCTTCAAAACCTTAAATGAGTTTGATATAAGTAAATTTTTGATCTCAAAAGAAAACATTTCTTGGTTTGAATTTTCGAGGTATATCGGAATAAAGCATGATACTACCTTGGGCTGTATCAGTCCATTGCACCGTTATCTCCTCTGGTCCACGTACTTTAAAAATTCGAACAAATCATATATCAATTTAACTAGGGATACATAAAACACACTTTTGATTCATTTGTTTATACTTGTAAAATTGTGTTTGTGCTATACTTGTAAATTTTCGTGTGATATATTTTTGTGTAATTTACTTGTAATTATATTCGTGTGATACATATACATACACATTTGAATTTTCGTGTAACACTTATACATATTGTTAGTTGAATTTTTCGTTGACTTTTACATACTCTTTTGTGTGATATTTTTACCCTAACACTAACTTATACATTCTAACTATACAATACACGTTTGTTTTTCTTTTAAAAATTCATTGATTAAATACTTGATCTTTTAATAATTTCAGGTACATGAATGTCCAATTGGTCACGTGACATTAGAGGCCTTTTGTATCGAATTGGAGAGATATACGATCTAGAATTGCCAGCAACTCTAGGTCAAGCACGTTCACCATCACCAGAACATCAGTTTGTATCTCCCACCTCATCACTTTTTGATAGAAATTTCGTTGCACCAGCATCACCATTTCCTTCAGAGTCTTCGTGTGAACTAAACCCTTTGTTTCACGAAGAACCAGAGTTTGAGCTACTTCAAAGTCCCATACCAATTCAGTTCTTGAATTTTGATTTACCTGATCCTACATTCAATATGACTTCATTAAGAGAAGAGAATGGGCAAGTAGATGCGCCACAAGGAGGTGTGGTGAGACCAAGCAATGTAACATATCCTGCTGTTGTACCTGGCAAATCAGTAGAGTTTGAGTTGAAGGGTGGATTTATCCACCAATTGCCCAAGTTCTTTGAACTTAGTGGAGAAGATCCGAATCGCCATGTTCAGAAATTTGAGTTCAGATGTGAGTCAACGTGCCCAACTGGGGCGGATTTGCAACATGTGAGGATGAAAGCTTTTCCATTCTCACTTGAAGATAGGGCAGCCTAGTGGTTTTTTGCTATTCCACCTGGCAAGATGACGTCTTGGAATACAATGGTGAAGGAATTTCTCACCAAATACTTTCCTTCATCAAGGGTGACACAAATCAGAAAGGAGATCACTTCTATCAGACAAGAGCCAGACGAGAGCTTTGATGTGTACTATGATAGGTACAAGTCTTTGGTGGCAACGTGTCCTAATCATGGGATACGTGAGGGTCTTTTGCTGCAGTATTTTTATGAAGGATTACGTCCTTTGGAGCGCAGATTTCTTGATTCAGCAGCTGGTGGATCTTTGATGGAAAAGAGCAAAGAGGAGGTTAAGAACTTGTTGGAGATGCATTTCACTAACCAACAACAGTTCGGGTCTACTTCCTCAAGGCGAGTGAATGAAGCTAGTGGCTTTGAAGAATCCAATGCTGTCAAGGAGCTTAGGGAAGACATGGGGAAGATCACTCAGATGATGTCCCAAATGATGAAGCAGAAGCATGCCCAAGTCTGTGGGGTGTGTAGCATAGAGGGCCATACGGCTGATGTGTGTCCTCAGTTGGGAGGAGGTGATAATTTTGAGGAAGCCAATTCTGTTGGTTTCCAAGGGCAGAAACGTTCCAATTTCCCAAATTTCAATCCAAGGTACAACGATCACCCTAATTTTCGTTGGGCCAACAATAGCAATGTTCAGAACCCTCAACCATTGGCGCCACCACAAGCAAACCAAGGAGGCATGGCGTTTCAACCAAGACCTCAAGGGCAATTCCAAGGATATACAAGACCTCAGCAACAATTCTACAACAATAATGCTCAAGCATCATCAAACCCTAATTATGATGCAATGCTGAAATCCTTGAATGATGCAACTCACACATTGTTGCAATCTACAACTTCCAACACTAAGGATATTTCTGAGCTGAAGAATCAGATGGGGAAGGTTGTGGATTTTATGGGGCAAATCCAAGAGCAAGGGAGGTTACCTGGAGGAGTGATCCCTAACCCCAAGAATGAGCAGGCAAAGTCAATCACCACAAGGAGTGGTAAGATTTTGGAGGGGCCGAGTGTGGGAAAGACAAGAGAGGACGTGATGGTGGAGTGTGATGATGTTGATGCCGAAGATGAAGTGATACACGGCAGAGGTGAAGTGGCACACGGCAAAGAGGCCGAGAGAAATAATGAACCGAGCAAAGAGGAGCTCGACGTGATGAAGAAGAGGGACATGGAAAAAGATCCCGCAACCTCAGAGACACATAAGGCGTGTAGAGGTTAACATCCCCCTTTTGGAATGCATCAAGCAAATTCCAAAGTATGCCAAATTTCTCAAGGAGCTGTGCACAACAAGAAGGCATACAAGGGAGGAGCAGGTAGTGAAGATGAGTGAGACGGTTTCAGCCGTTCTCCAGAGGAAGCTTCCACCAAAAATGAAAGACCCTGGCAGCTTTACTATTCCTTGTATAATTGGACAATGTTGTTTTTCTAATGTTTTGCTAGACTTAGGAGCGTCAATTAATGTGATGTCTTATAATATTTACAAGTCTCTAGGTCTAGGAGAGTTGAAGAGAGACAACGTAATTATTCAATTGGCTGACAGATCTAACAAATATCCTGAGGGATATGTGGAGGATGTTGTTGTGCAGGTTAATAATCTGATATTTCCTGCAGACTTCTATGTGCTACATATGGAAGAGTCGCCCCTAAATTCCACTCAACTATTGTTGGGGCGACCATTTATGAGGACAGCAAGAACGAAAATAGATGTTGCTGAAGGCAACCTCACCATGGAGTTCGATGGTGAAGTGATAAGCTTCAACGTTTATGAGGCTATGAGGTATCCAATTTCTGACTTAAAACCTTGCTATGCTATTGACGTAGTTGATTCTTTTGCGCAGGTTTTGTCAGAAACTTTGGATCAATAGCAACTAGCTATTGAGCAAGGGGCTGGAATTGACGCATTAGGGGAGGAATTATCCAAGGAGGCACGGCTTGAACTTGAGCCGAGCATTATGAGTGTTGTTGCCGAGCTAGAGGCAACTCCCCACGTGAAAAGGTCATGTCTTTATATGTCAATTCCCATTTCCACTAATAAAATTCTACCATCTGTGGAACAGGCCCCTATTTTAGAACTGAAGGTGCTTCCCAACCATTTGAAGTACGTGTACTTGGGAGACGATGACACACTACCAGTTATTGTGTCATCACAGCTGAGTGAGCAGCAGGAAGCACATTTGACTAGCATGCTAAAGAGAAACAAGACCGCCATTGGATGGACGTTGGCGGATATCAAGGGAATCAGCCCTACAACTTGTGTCCATAGGATCTTACTTGAGGAAGGAGCCAAGCCTACTAGGGAGGGTCAGCGACGACTACATCCCCCTATGATGAAGATTGTGAAGGACAAGGTGATCAAATTGCTGGATTGTGGAGTCATTTATCCCATTTCAGATAGCCAGTGGATTGCACCTGTCCAAGTTGTACCTAAGAAGAGTGGAGTCACAGTTGTGAAGAATGACAAGGATGAGCTCGTGCCCCAACGATTAGTGATAGGTCATAGGATGTGTATCGACTACAGAAAGCTGAATGCCACTACTCGAAAGGATCACATGCCTTTGCCTTTCATGGACCAGATGTTGGAGAGATTAGCAGGGCACGAATTCTATTGCTTCTTGGATGGGTACAGCGGTTACAATCAGATATGCATTCACCCAGATGATCAGGAAAAAACGACGTTCACATGTCCCTTTGGTACGTTTGCCTATCGACGCATGCCTTTTGGTTTATGCAACGCACCAGGTACATTTCAACGTTGTATGTACTCATTATTCTCTGATTATATTGAAAATATCATTGAAGTCTTTATGGATGATTTTAGTGTTTATGGAAAAGACTTTGATGCATGCTTAGAGAATTTGGAATTAATCCTGAAGAGATGTGTAGAAACTAACCTTGTGCTTAATTGGGAAAAATGTCATTTCATGGTAAAACAAGGGATAGTTTTAGGACACATAATTTCTGCAAAGGGTATAGAGGTTGATAGAGCCAAGATTGATATTATGCTTCACTTACCCTCCCCTACAACTATAAGGGAGGTATGTTCGTTTCTTGGCCATGCAGGTGTTTACAGGAGGTTCATCAAGGATTTTTCGTTGGTGGCCAAGCCCATTTGTGCCCTCTTGCAGAAGGATGTTCCATTCGTATGGGATAAAGGGTGTGAAGATGCATTTGTGAAGTTGAAGTTGCTTTTGACGTCAGCACCAATAATGGCGCCACCAGATTGGACGCTACCATTTGAGATCATGTGTAATGCTTCAGACTATGCAGTTGGAGCAGGGCTTGGACAAAGAAAAGAGAAGAAGCCAAACGCCATTTATTATGCTTCTAGAACACTTAATGATGCTCAATTGAATTACTCTACTACTGAGAAAGAACTGTTGGCTGTTATTTTTGCTTTAGAAAAATTTCGTTCATATCTTTTGAATTCTAAAGTGATTGTATATTCTGATCATGCAGCCCTTAGATATCTGGTGAAGAAGAAGGATGCTAAGCCACGCTTGATTCGATGGATTCTCTTACTCCAAGAGTTTGACATCGAAATCAAGGACAAGAAGGGGAGCGAAAATGTTGTGGCGGATCACTTGAGTAGAATTGTGAAAGAGGAGGAAACGTTGCCACTTCAGGAAACTTTCCCAGACGAGCAGCTTTTTCGAGTGGACACAAAAGAACCTTGGTATGCAGACATTGTCAATTATTTAGTTACTAAAACTTTTCCAAGTACATGTTTGCAGGTAACCAAGACGAGGATCAAAAAGAATGCAAGACACTACATATGGGACGATCCATATCTGTGGAGGACTTGTAATGATCAAGTTATAAGATGTTGTGTGCCACAAGAAGAGCATAGGCCGATCCTAGCATTTTGCCACAATGAGGCGTGTGGAGGACACTTTGGAGCTAAGAGGACAGCCCTCAAGGTATTAGAAAGCGGATTTTATTGGCCCACGATTTTCAAGGATGCATACACATTTTGTATGACATGTGATAGGTGCCAAAGGACAGGTAACATTGGTAAGAGAGACCAAATGCCCCTAAATCCTATAGTCATTGTCGAAATTTTTGATGTTTGGGGTATAGATTTTATGGGACCTTTTCCTTCATCTAAGGGCTTTCTTTATATCTTATTGGCTGTTGATTATGTGTCTAAATGGGTGGAGGCGAAAGCCACAAGAACTAATGATTCTAAAGCTGTTGCAGGTTTCTTGAGAACTAACATATTTTCCAGGTTTGGAGTACCTTGTGTACTTATAAGCGATGGAGGTTCTCATTTCTGCAACAAAACAATAGAGGCTTTACTCAAGAGATATGGAGTCACCCATAAGGTATCCACACCTTACCATCCTCAGACGAGCGGAATGGCGGAAGTGTCAAACAGAGAGATCAAGAGCATATTGGAGAAAACTGTGGGCCCATCAAGGAAAGATTGGAGTGACAGACTTGATGATGCACTTTGGGCTTACAGAACGGCATACAAGACACCCATTGGGATGTCTCCATTTCGGCTTACATATGGCAAGGCGTGCCATCTTCCAGTAGAGTTGGAACATAAGGCGTGGTGGGCGGTCAAGCAATTCAACATGGAGCTTGACAAGGCTGGACTTCACAGGAAATTGCAGTTGAGCGAGCTTGAGGAAATCAGGAATGAAGCATATGATGCTGCGTGGATTTACAAGGATAAGACGAAATTGTATCATGACAAGATGATAAGAGGCAAAACGTTTCATATTGGTCAAAAAGTCTTGTTATTTCATTCTCGTCTTAGATTATTTCCTGGAAAATTGCGTTCTCGTTGGGTTGGACCATATATTGTTGCTAATGTGTTTTCTCATGGTGCTATAGAAATTCAGAGTATTGAAACAGGAAAAGCGTTCAAGGTGAATGGTCATCGACTTAAGCCTTACTACGAACCTTTTGAGGTGCACACCATTGAGGAGATACAATTTAGAGACGCACCAAGATCCTGATGATAAGGAGAAGAGTCTAGGCTGAGTAGACTATAAACATTAAGCGCTGCATGAGAGGCAACCCATTTCAACCAAAATTGTGAAGGAGCCGTCTACGAGAGTTTGAATTTCTAAACCCTAAACTCTTTTTGGTTGAATTGTATAAATGTGGAACTTGTGAATTATCAAATGCTTGGAAATTACTACATAATTTTTGTGTACATTGAGGACAATGTAATTTTCTAAGTGTGGGGTAGAGATACATGTTTCACATGTTTTGTTTTTGTTTTGAGTCTTTGTTTTGAGTCATAAAAAGAAAAGAAAAGAAAAAATCAGAAAAATCAGAAAAATATAAAAATTTCGTGCTTTTTGTTTTAATTTTCGTTGCTTTTTAATTTTTTTTTTCATTTTTTGAGTCTTAGGTGCCCCTAAATAGTCGATGATGAATATATCTTTGAATGTATAGATGATGGTTTTGCATAATCTTGAAAAATAATTGTGAGTTTCATGGACTTTGTGATTGGTATGAACATTTGAGACTTGAACTTATTTGTGTAATAAGCATGTATGTTGTGTTGATTTTGTTCCATAATAACCTATGTGAGCTTTGATGCCATATACTTTTCTTCATGAGTGATAAAAATAGGCAGAATTTTTCAAAACTTCATTATTCTTTGATTATTCAATGACTATGTGCCATAGATTTTAATGAACTCTAGAATGCTAGAACTTGTTCTTGACAATTTTTGAAACTATTATTCATGAAATGCCTTGATTTTGAAAAGGATTGAAAAGATCATGTTAGGATTACCACCATTGCCAAATAAAGCTTATGCCTAATTTGTGCCCGTCGTGGGACTCCTTAGTTTTAACCCCTTTGAGCCGACATTAAATCATTTATACTTTCCTTGAGCTTAGAACAGTTTAACCTTACCATTGTTGTCAAGACTTGGTAAAATTTAATGGGAATTTGTTATTTGAAGTGATGTTGTGAAGCAAGTGTGGGGTGAGCTTGTCCAAATCTATGAAAAATATATGTGTTGCCGAAGAAAAGAAAAGAAAAAAAATCAGACAGAAAAATAAAAAGAAAAAAAAATTATTATCCGAGAAAAAATGCAAAGATTTCGGCAAAAGAAAAGAAAAGAATCAGAAAAATTTGGATGAGTGTGTGATTGTGAAATTGGAGTTTGTGTGATAATTGAAGGTCTATTGTTGTTATATTTGACCTTTGTCCTTGATCACTATGTTTTGGGAAAGAAAAAGAATGAAGATTGGGCCCAACATGATGAAATTTGGCCCTTTGAAGTGAAGTCATAAGGATTTATTGAATTTTGCTAAGTCTTGGTGACATTTTATCACCATTATCCTAAATGAGAATGCCTTATGCCAATCCCCATTATCACCTTTATGTTGATCTTTTCATGATTCCTAAAATGGGTGAATTTTGATTTGTGGAGATTTTTGTCAAGAGTGAGCATATGGCTTTGGTTCATTTGTGCACATAGTTGTTATATGAAGTTTTTCCTGAAAGATTGATTTACAAAGTGCTTCTATCTGATGAAATATGCAAGCTATTTGTTGCCTTACAATCTGTTCTCTTGCATATACTATGTGTGAATTGCCATATCATGAGTGAAAAGAAGAGAGTATGCCTAGTGAGGAGGATGAAATCAACATAACATGTCATTGCTTGTGATTTTTGTTTCTTACTTGTTCATGCTATGATACATGTCTATGACGCTTGGGATTATTGTGCTTACATTGAATGCTTAACTTGAAAGCTATATGTTTAAAGATCCTGAGACAATTATTTAGGGGCAGTAGTGTTGAGTCTTTTTGTTTTGTTTTGCTAGGGACTAGCAAATGATAAGTGTGGGGTGAGTTGATAAGAGCACAATGTGCGACGTTATTAATGTGTATTATCCCTTATTTATGCTTTGTTATGTCTATTTAGAGTAAGATTGAGTCATAATTTAGTTTAGTGTCATGTTGGTAGAGTTTTGGAGAAAGTGTGCTTAATAATCAGAAAAATGACTAAGTATAGAAATCTGGAAATAAAGTAAAATATGTCTTTTTCGTGATTTTGAGGCTCGTACTAAACTGATCTATCATTTTCCAAATTTGATGAAATTTGGTATGCATATAACTGACAAGCTAAAGTGCATTCTATCAAAATTTCAGATCAATCGGAGTTCAGGAAGTCACCCAAATTTCAGATCAATCGGAGTTCCGAAATTTCTGTGAGACACATCGCTTGGAACCAGAGAACGTGCCATACGCCGTTGGAAAGCTCTACGAGTCTAGTTTCTCTAGAACTTAGAATCGCATCAATCGGAGCTATGAGGAAAAAGTTATGCTGGTTTGAATGCACGAAGGTCAAGTCTGCCGAAAGAAGAAAACCTAAACCGAGTTCTACATGGATTTGGCTTACGAATGTGGACTGAATTCCATCCTTTGTGCAAGATTTTTGGCTGAATTAATTCATGGAAAACCTAAAGAGATATTGCTCAATTATTCAGCCATTATCTTGGAAATTTTCGGCAGAAAATAGAGGAAGAAAATCGCAACAAATCTTGATCAAATTCGGCAGAATTCCTGTACACGTCATCCAACTTCCACGGACTCTCTCGGATAGCTAACAATGAATCAGAGTTCGAGCCTTATATGGATAGAAAGCTACGGGAGTCTAGTTTCCGACCCAACTAGAATCACCTCAATATCTATTTTCTAGAGAAAGATATTCTAGAATCTTCACTCCAAGGTCAAATCTGCCAGCAGGATAAGTTTGAGAAAAACTAGGTTTTGTGAACCCTAGTTGCAGCCACCCTTTGGCCTCTATATATTGGACGATTTTCACACAGAAAATATCATCTCTCTCTCACATAAACTTACCGAACCTCTGCCAAAATATCTCCAAAAATTCTTACCAAGAACCAAAGGCCGAACCATCCATCACCCTTCCACAAATTCCATCTGATCATCACACCAATCCTTTGCCGAACTCTTGATCAAGGTTGTAATTTGGATTGTATTTCAATGGCTCTTGATTCTTTGTATTTAAACATTATTTTGTCTATGTAATATGTTTGGATTGTTGGTTTTATTTTCGGTATTGTTGATTATGCATGAGATTTCCGAATCTTTGTATTAAATGTTTGGTTATATTGTGTTTGATTACCGAATTATGCATGTGATTTGATTGAATATGTATGATGGGCAGTAGGATTTTATTTGTTTTCTTGATTTAATTAGGTTTATTTTCTTAATTCGTGTGCAACCGAAGGAGATATCTAGATGCATTCGCAGGCCATGAATGTTATCTAGGTATTAAATTCATATGCCGATTTAATATATGTTGATTCATACGCATGTTATGTTTTGATATGTATTAATCTAAGGGCTCGAGTAATTCTGGAAATTTACATGTCGATGTGGGATGAGTGACGCCATACCTGCTAACATGTTCTGATTCGACATATTGTGCTTATGTGCTATTTGTGTTTAATTTCTACGCGAAGTGTTCTTAAACCGATTAGTACCACGTTTAGGATTATACGCGAAGTTAATTCTAAATACTTGTGATGTTTTGAATAATTAGATGTTCCGCGAAGGCTCTAGTTATAATTGGAACTTAATTAATCTAGAATCCGATTTTATGCTTGCTGCCCTATTACTTGTTTTAATTTCGTTGCATATATAATGAGATTTGTGTCTTGTGATTGTGTGAAAGGTGATGATCAATTGTAGATAATAATTTAGGTTTTAGAATTTGTAAAAATTCAGTAGGTAATTAATTATAAAAATCGACAACACCCCCTTAAAGTACAACATTTTGTGTGATTGAAATGCCCTTGATTTCCCCGGATAGAACGATCCCTACTTGTCCTAACTACAATTGACAAAAGAAGGGTATTATGTGTATGAAGTTGTTTTGCAGGTATTTGTGCTTGGATAACATCTCCATCAGTAGTTAACTATGATCCCTCGGTCTGTTTGATCCAGTTCCTTGTAGGTGGGCTTTATCATCGGCACCGAGTCCTTCACACAACTCCCTATGTCCCTAGAGAGTAAGCTTCGTACCTTCGGATTCTACGGGCCGCGGTGGTACTCATCATACTCCACCACGATCTTCCCTCCCGTGGTCCGGACCAGCTGCTGGGTTTTCGCACCGATCACCACACCTCTCTTCCTCTTTGCGGGTATATCTACACACAAAATTCGATACATTAATATAATCATTAGATCATTAATTACCAAATCTATATCTATCCTTAATGAAATGAAAGGCAGTAACTGAATATTACCTCTCGTCACCAAGGCCTTGTAGCGAATGCTTTGCACAGTTGTCGAACCCCTGGTAGATGCAGAACCGGTACTCCTGCTGGTAGACGGCGCTGGCTCAATGGTTGGGAATGGGGGAGCTGTTGACTGCAAGGCCGGTGACTCAGCAGCAAGAGAATGCTCCACCAAATCCGGAGCTGAAACTACAGGAGTTGAAGGACCAGAACAAGGAGAAGGTGAGGTTGGCGCCTCAGCGTTCGACATCGAAGTCGGTAGTGGTGGTGCTCGTATTGATCGTCTCATCAAGTCCATCCGTAGCTGACGGTCCTCAATCTCGATGATCTTCTTCGTCTTTCTGAATCGAGGTTTTGGAGGCATTGCTACAAAACAACCAAACAGCAGCCCCTTTATTAGAAAAGGGTTGTAGGTGATTACAGGCAGCCCCTAAACCTTATATCATTATTTTGAGCCAAACTCAAAAAACATTTATGCCGAAACAAGAAAAAGATCACGGAGTCATACATTTTAAACTTTAACATGACATTGTACATTATCACTACCAGATCGGACAGAATAGCCGACGAAATTTTTTTTGTCTACTATGCCAAATTTTCGTCGGCTATTCCTTCTATCGACGAAACTTTCGTCGGCTATAATTCATCGGTAAAAGGGCGTCGGTAAAACGAATGGCCGACGAAAATAACGAAATCGTCGGCCATTCCAAAATTATCACTGACGAAATTTCATTTTGTCGACCAAACCTAGGCAAAATATCCGACGAAATTCGTCGGATATTTTCGAGTATGGCCGACGATATCGTAAACTATAGCCGACGAAATTCGTCGGCTATTTGTTCTGAAATATAGCCGACGATTTCATCTATTTCGTCGGAATATATTAATATTTTAATAGGCATTAATTAGTTATAGCCGACGAAATAATGTCATTTTCGTCGGCTATAACGGTTATAGCCGACGAAATTTGGTAAAAATCGTCGACTATAGCACTTATAGCCGACGAAATAATGCCAATATCGTCGGCTATTCTTACATTTTAGGGAAAAAAAATTAAATTAATTTATAAATTACCATTCCAAACAACCTGCAATTCACAATGACAATCCACGCATTTACACCAACAAGAAACACGTCTAAATGACTTATTATTTAATTTGTTCCAATATACATAAAATATAACCCTAATCATCACCTAAAGCACTAAAGTCCACCACGTCATCTCCAGCATCCTGCTGTCCATCATGCTCGTCATCCTGCTGAATGAACTCAGGAGGTTGAGGCATTGGAGGTTCATCTAACGGCTCAAACGGGGGCGGGGGTTCAAGGCCTTGTTGTTGTGCCGCGAACATAGCATACCACCAGTTTTGTTGGCCGGCGTAGTTATGTCGCCGAATTCTCTCGCATTCAGCATGCCAACTGGACATTTCCAAATGATATTGCTGTGTTCTGCGGTGTTGCTCTTGTGATCTCTGGAACTCGGCCGCCAATCTTGCATTTTCTTCTGTCAATCTCTGCATTTCCCCCCTCATCTGTTGGCTGTCCCCGCCTCCCTTCTTTTGACCTCCCTTAGTGGTCTTCAGAAGTCCTATTGCAGAACTTCCCAAACTCCGGCAGTAGTATTGGTTTGACCGGTCTGGGAAGGCTGCATCGAACATCCTCGCTGCCGTTTGGACATTCGATCGGTCGACCTGGCGCAGGGCTTCTTGCAGATGTGCCTCTGAAATGTTCGGTTGTGTCTCCCGAACTACTTCCTGCAATACTTCTTCTTCGGCCCAGTTCACCCTCTCCTAATTGAACGGGGAAAAAAAATAATTAATATTCTAACAAATATATAATTAAGTAAAATTAATAATTAAAATTTTAAAATCGTAATCAACGACTTACGAGCTGTTCTGTCGCTTGTGGATAAGTCTTCTTGAACGTCTCCACGTACGGGTTGCTATCATGATGATCTCTAAGCGCCTCCTCCTGATATTGTGCAAATGGCCTAGAACCACCATGATGGGGGGTTGTGTTACGGCGGCGGTTTGCAGAGTTTATCCGAGACCGTTCCTTCAAACAAATAATAAAATATTAGAAAAATGCATCAAAAAATATTAGTGTAATAATTATAAAATAATTAAACTAATAATTGAAATTTTAAAAAAATAAACATTTATAGTTAAGTTTAGTATTTACCTGCATAAGTGGGTTGTTGAAGTCTACTGTCTTCAACCAACGCCACTCGTACTCCCTGAACATGAACTCTCTTGGAGTACCCATACGACCACGGTTGGCATATTCGGTAAAGTGGGTACGGAGCTCGTTCTTCCACTCTTTGAACCTACGGAAAAAACAAAAGTGTATTAGAAATATTATTAATATCATAAAATATTTCAAATTATAAGATGAGGAATTCCCAACGTACCTCGAGTTCTGCATCGCGTCCGCCCAAGACTACTTGTGTTCGGCAATCTCGAAGTATGCCTGAAAGATAATATTTTATTAGTTTTACAATTATAACAATACCAAAAATTATTAAATATTATGATAAAGAAATTAAATTTTTTAAATTACTCACCGACGCCGCATTGTTGACCTCCCTCTTGATCTCTTCCGGCACATCAGCCCACCGTGTCCACAACATAGGGAATCTATCCCTAATCTGTGCCCCCACGCAACCCGCGTAATTGCGGCATTTTTCCCCCTGAACCTCCTGATTAGCGGGTTCGTTGATCTGGATCCTCCCCCTGCTCTCAACAGTTCTCCTGAGCGTATCAAAACATATGACACCTCTCGTATTCCTGCTTGAACTGCTAGCGGCTGTCCCTATCACATAAACGACGATTGGTTAATAAAATTAAATATTAGTACGTTAATTTTAATAATACATTTAATTAAAAAAATCAAATGTTACCTGAACTCGATGACCCGTCTGTCGACTTTCCTTTTCTCCTCGCCAAAATCAGGAGCTCAGGTCTCTCAAATGGCTCATGATGGTATGCCTCCGCAACACTCACGTACTGAGGCATATCAGGCCATATGGGCACACCACGCTCGTCGACCTCGTGTATCGCAGGAATGTTGTACGGGAGGTAGAGTTGATTTGGGAGAGTAGGCCCCTCAGTCGAGTCAGCAGCAGACGGCGCCGGACTCGTCATCGGCTCCAGATGAACCTCAGGCATACGGACCTGATGAACGTCTAGAGCTATCTCGTCCTCAAATAGCTGCCTACTCGACCTCGGAGGATCTGGCCGGAGAGGGGGACGTGAACTGCTCGACGGCCGCCCCGCCGATAAAAGGGTCTGGTGCCGGCTGCTCACAGTCCTCCGCGGCTGGGATGAATCCACAGTCCTCCGCGGCTGGGATGAATCCACACTCCTCCGCGGCTGGCTGGTGGTCCTCTCAGGCTGGCTAAGGGTCCTCTCGGAGTCTGCGGAACCGGCAGAACTTCCAGAACCCCTAGATCTGGAAGAACGACGGCCTCCGAATAACTGTTTGAGTGCATCGGCCATCTGGAGCTTGAGGCATTAATACATTAATTAATATTAAATTATATTACATTAAATAACAAAATAATAACCAATAATACTAACATATTTTAAAACATACTAACAAATTAATATTTAAATTTTAACTAATTTTAAATAATACTAACCCTTAACATAAATATAACCATTTACATACAAATATACCTATATTTCGTCATTAACATATATATACATACAAATAACCATTTATATATTAACATAAATATAACCATTTATATAATTAGGCTACCAATTTATATATATAATTAATTTAACAATTTATATATAACAATTAAAATATACATTAACATATAACCAATATTAACAACTATATAACAATTTTATAATTAATCTACAAATTTATATATGTAATTAATCTAACAATTTATTCATATAACTAATATATATAACAATTTAACACACACTTAAATATCTAAATTATATACCTAAATTATATAATTAAAATTAATTTTAAAAAAAAAAAAAAAAAAAAAGCCTTACGGGGATGATTTTTTTAGAGGAGGAGGAGGCCGGCCGGAGGAGGAGGGGAAGGCTGCCGGAGGAGGAGGGGAAGGAGGAGGAGGCGGCCGGATGGAGGAGGAGAGGAAGGAGGAACGTCGGATCGGCCGGATGGAGGAGGAGGGGAAGGAGGAGGGAGGAGATTTCGTCGCCGATTTGAGGAGGAGGAGATTTCGTCACCGATTTGAGGAGGAGGAGGAGGAGAGCGGCGGTGCGGAGGTTTACAGCGGCCGATTTGAGGACGAAATGGGGAAGAGACGGAGGAGAAAGCAGAAAAAAGCCGGAAAGGTCGCGACTTTCTGGTTTTATAGCAGAAAGTATAGGCGACGAAATCGTCAATTTCGTCGGCTATTCTTTTAATGGCCGACGAAATTGTGATTTCGTCGCCTATACTTTGAATGTCGTCGGCTATTCTTTAAATTTCGTCGGCTATACTTTGGAAGATCAACGGCCGTCGGATCTGAGTCGTCTAACGGCGGACAGTGAAAAGGCGCGGATCGCAAGAGTTTAGCCGACGAAATATAATTTTCGTCGGCTAAACTATTGGTCAAACCACTAAGTCAAACCTCTAAAAGCTTAAAAACGGAAATTAGTCTAGTTAAACGACGGTTTCTGGCCTCACCTTCAACGGATAATAGTTTCAAATCAATGAGACGCAACTAATCATATAAAAATTTTACAAAATTGATTTAACGAACGTCAGGCTACCCATAGGAAAACGAAAGTAAAAAACAGTTAACCGCAACATTCGGCACACAGATTTTATCGAAATCTTGTCATTTTTCAACCGTAGACGTATTTCATTATTTCGGTCATATCTTATTTCACAACATTTTTGCATTTGAAGAGTCTACGTATAGTAACTATTTGAAACCATATATTCACTCAAACACTTAGTAAACAAGTTAAGGAACATTAGTGCATATGTTCTGATTTTGAATCTAAAAGTTTAGAAAATCTATTCCAACCGTCAGATATCACCGTTAAGATTAAATACATGTATGAAAAAAAATCCAACTTCAGCTGACAACGTTAAAGGCTCGATCGGACGGTCAACCGGGTGAGTCAAACCTCTAAACGCTTAGAAATGGTAATTGGACTGTCTAAATGACGTTTTTTGGCCCGACCTTCAATAGATAATAGTTTCAAATCGATGAGATGCAACTAATCGTATAAAAATTTTCCTCAAAATATTTACCGAAGGTAACGCTACCATTAGGGAAACGAAGGAATAAAACCTTTGACCGCATCTTTCGACACTCAGATTTTATCGGAATCTTGTCATTTTCCAACCGTAGACGTATTTCATTATTTCGGTCATATCTTATTTCACAACATTTTTGCATTTGAAGGATGAAGCAATGGTTTATCGTTAGTGATAGAAAATGGAATATGATCATTTTTTGTTTTTTTTTTTTAAATCATAGCCGGCAAGAGACTCGTAGTCGTCGGCTATTCTTTTGTCGTTTTCTATCTAAAATTAAATATGTATTTTTTAATATAGTTATAGCCAACGAAATAATGAATTTTTCGTCGGCTATTATGAGTATAGCCGACGAAATAACAAATTTTCGTCGGCTATTATATGAAAAAAAAACAGTTGGCAAGGAAGTTCAAGCAAAGTTCAGTTGGCAGTGCTGTTTATTTACACCGAAAACCGTACTCTGTCTCGAAGGACTGGAAACCCTCTGACTGAAATGAAAAAATGAATGAGTTGGTCGAGACGATAGACTTGAATGAACGTCTCTACGCACAAGTTAACCGCAACATTCGGCACACAGATTTTATCAGAATCTTGTCATTTTTCAACCCCTGGATGTATTTCATTATTTCGGTCATATCTTATTTCACAAAATTTTTGCATTTGAAGGATGAAGCAATGGTTTATCGTTAGTGATAGAAAATGGAATATGGTCATTTTTTGTTTTTTTTTTAAATCATAGCCGACGAGAGACTCGTACTCGTCGGCTATTCTTTTGTCGTTTTCTGTCTAAAATAAAATATGTATTTTTCAATATAGTTATAGCCAACGAAATAATGAATTTTTCGTCGGCTATTATGAGTTTAGCCGACGAAATAACAAAATTTTGTCGGCTATTATATGAAAAAGGTAAAAAAAATCAGTAGGTTTACACCTCTCGTATTCCTATTTCCTGTTCATATATAACCAAAATTGAACATCAAGAAAACAGAAACCCAGCAGTCAACATATTTCAAATTTTTTTTAAGGGGTTTGGAACCCAGCCTACCTGGGAGGCTCATCCCCACGCCCGTTCATTAGAAATTAGTGGATTACAAATGAAAGGATTACATCATCTAAATTACTTAATCCGTCAGATTGTAATCGGAATCATCGGATGAGTCTTCTTCGATTTCTGAATTGCTCGATAGGGGTAATCTATGTCTTTCCTCACCACTAGAGTCCTCGTTAGTTTCTTCATTTGGATCAACATCAACAAGCAGTGGCTCTTCACGTCGAATTCGCATCGGCGTGTCTAGGTGAATAAAAGAGGAGTCAGGAATACCGTTTGAGTTGGGCTCTTGATACGCGGTGCCACCTTCCTCGTTCTCTTCAGCCACTCCAAGTGTAGACGCCCGGTAAATGTTGCGATGGTGGATAGTGTTGACTACTTTCCACGGGTCACCCTTGGCGAGATCATCAAGATAAAACACTTGTTTCACCCATGTGGCTAAAACGAACGGGTCATCCTCATACCATGATGTACTAGTGTTCACAGAAGTTATGCCGTATTGATCGGTTTTCATGCTCTGCGGCCGTGTGTCAAACCATCTACACTTAAAAAGGTGCACTTTCATGCCTTCCCCATAATGTAGTTCCACAACTGAATGGAGAACACCGTAATAGTCAACTCCATCATCCCCAGCATGTGCCATAACCCCTGAATTTTGTGTTTTCAGTCTGACGTCTCTCTCTTCACATCGAAATAACACACCATTCACCTTGCACGTCGCATAAACTTTTGAATAGACCGGCTTCATCGCTAGAAGTCTGAGTTTGTGCGACCAATTTGGGTGATTATCATTTTTAATAAGGTCCATCTGCAACCATCAGAATCAACTATAAATATGAATAATTATACACAATAATATATAAAGCCGTATAGAATAATGTTAAAGTTACGTACCCAGCGGCCGAAATACTCTGCGAATGTCCGGTTGTGGTAATCGAGATCACCTCCTACTTGTTCACAGTTTAGATGCATGTTCTTCCAAAACTGAACTTCTAGGGGGCGTTTGGTACATGGGATTAGATGGGATGGGGCTGGACTATTTACTGTTACAAGACCAAACCCATGTTTGGCAGCAAGTAGGATTCTCTTAGACAGGGTTATAGAGTCCCAAAAACCCCTCCAACACCTTCTTACATAAACCCAACAAAATTCATGGGATTCTCCAAGCCACAGTCTCACTTCAACACCACGACCTCCTCTTTTCACGACCTGTGATCGTCGCTGCCCTCCTCTCCCTCCCCATCGTTGCCTTCTCCTGCCACCCCACCGCCGCCGCCGTCAATCTCTTCCTCGCCCTCAGTCACACTCTCATTACCGTAGTCGGGCTCCTCTTCCGCCATCACAAGAGTCAATTTTCGGGCAAAAATCGGGTAGAATAATTTTGGTGGCTTTGTTGTATATTGAAACATAAAGCATCTGTTTATGGGTTGTAGTTATTATAAAAATTCATGAAGGATTTGGTATCTGGGTAATTGAAGATGAGGATGAGTGGGTGATTGATAGGTCGAGTTGCAGATGAAGATGGTTGGGTGATTGATTATGGTCAGACCGAGGTTGAGTTGCATATGAAGCGATTGGGTGATTGATTAAGGTCAGATTCAGGATGAGGTGCAGATGAAGCGATTGGGTGATTGATTAAGGTCAGATTCAGGATGAGGTGCAGATGAAGTGATTGGGTAATTGGGTGATTGGGATCTCCCTAATTAAGTTCAGATTGAGGTTGAATTGTAGATAATTCAGTGATTGAAGATGAAGATGAAGATTGAAGACTCCTGCTTGCATGGAAATTTGGGTTGGGTCTTTAGTCTACACCTTGAAATTGTTTGAAGACATAACATGTTCTGAAATTGGGATGATGACACCAAACATGGGTCACGGCTTGTACAGCATAAGCCTAGCTTCAAGAGTGCGGGAGTGTCAAAGAAATTAAGGCAGGGTTACATAATCCCTGGTACCAAACGTACCCCTAAACAATTAATTAGTACCCACCAATGTGCAATGGCTACCTCATAATCTTTCAACTTGTAGGAAACTGGCATTTTTCCACCGAGTACAACATCGTCGGAGAGTATGGAAAGATTGAACTGTGAAGGTACATCTTCCGGTATGCTTTCCTGTAACGCTCCTAAATACAGCTTCATGTAGGTGACGCACTCGTGCGCAATATATGCTTCAGCTATACATCCTTGAGGTGCGGATATGTTTTGGACAAAATCACCGTATTGTCCAAGTTGCCTATAAATCAAGTTTTTAAAGTGTTATGATAATACATTAATACTAAATCACATATATTGAGGAGGAAATTAACATAAGGTGTAAAATACGTACCTTTCCATCGGATACATCCAAGTGAAGTGCACAGGACCGGTAAGCAACAACTGCCGAGGAAGATGGATCATGAGGTGAGGCATGATGTCGAAAAAATTTGGAGGAAATATCATCTCAAATTTACACATGATATGAACGATGTCTTGTTGCATTTCCCAGAGGTCAGATTTTCTCACTTCCCGTGTGCATACCTTCTGGAAAAATCTTGCCAACGCTACTAGAGGCTCCACAACGTGACGGGGAAGGAACGGTCGAATGAAAACAGGGAAGAGACGTTGTAGCAGGATATGATTGTCATGACTTTTCAACCCGTAAAGATTGTTGAATTGTCTGTTCACACACTTGGCTATATTTCCAGTAAAGCCTGAAGGATACTTGGCCCGACTTATCCAATGGAAAATTTCTGATTTATGCTCAGGCTTGACGGTGTAAGGAGCTTGAGGCATTTTTCTCTTCCCTTGTTTCAACCATAGTTGTTTTCTGATATTCATGTTTTGCAGATCAGTGCGAGCCTTAGGACCGTCTTTCGTCTTCCCCTCCAAGTTCAGCGTTGTGCCCACCACACTTTCAGAAACATTTTTTTCTATGTGCATAACGTCTAGGAAGTGACGGATCAACAACTCACACCAGTATGGGAGTTCCCACAATATGCTCTTATGTGTCCAGAATTTGTACTCCTCCGGTCTTTCAGGTATTTCCGCTACAATATCGGGATGATTGCTGAGGGGCCCAAAATCGTACTCATTAAGCACTGCTAAAATTTCTCTTCCCGTCCATCTTCTGGAAGGACCACCGTGTTCTTCGGTTCCATCAAATGCGGCGGGCTCGTAACGCCAGTGGTGATCCGCCCGAAGAAACACACGATGACCCATTCTGCATATCTTGTTGCAATGAGGGGTGCTCCCATAATCGCTGAGGCACTCTGGACAAACCTTGTATTCCCTAACAACGCTGCCCGACAACATCCCATAAGTAGGAAAATCACTGATGGTACCAATAACCATGGCATGCATTTGGAACGTCTCCTCCTTGTACTTGTCAAAAGTGGGATGACCAATGTCCCACAATACCTTAAGCTCTTCAATCAATGGTCTCATATACACATCGAGACATTTCCCTGGGTAACCAGGCCCCGGAATCAACAACGTCAACATATTATATTCCTTCTTCATGCACATCCACGGAGGAAGATTGTAAGGTACCAAAACCACCGGCCATATACTGTATGAAAGACTCATGGTGCCGAAAGTGTTGAACCCGTCGGTTGAGAGCCCGAGCCTGACGTTTCTGACATCTGACGCAAAATGAGGAAACTCATTGTTTATATGCTTCCAAGTCGCTCCGTCAGAGATGTGTGTCATGATATCTGCGTCTTCCAAGTCCCGCTCACCGTGCCATCTCATAGCTTTTGCGGTGGTTTCTGACATGTACAATCGCTCAAGCCTATCTCTCAACGGAAAATACCGAAGCACTTTCACAGGTTTCCTATTGCCTGCTCCCTTCAACTTATATCGGTCAGAATGACATATCGGACATGCGTCAAGGCTAGCAAGGTCATTCCCTTCTGCATCTTTACCCCAGAAGAGAACGCAGTCAAATGCGCATGCATGGATCTTAATGTAGGAAAGCCCTAGATCTTTGAGGATACTTCAGACCTTACGGTGATTGGTAGGATTACGATGACCCTCCTCCAACAACGAAGAAGTGTACTGTAGATATTCATCCACTTGCCTGATAGTTGATTTTGTCTCGACTTTAATCCTCATTACCTCCATCACACTTTCAAGAACTGTCTTCTCAGAACTTGAAGACACAGGGGTCTGTTGCAATGCAATCAGTTTGTTTTACTTGTCAAAGGCAGCAGTGTTGACAACTTGTGGGAAGGGCTGCACCGGGTCATGCATATATTGTTCCCCACGTATACCGCTTTCAAAAGGAAACACGTCGTTGACGAATGCCATTGTTCGATCGTTGGATGTACTACTACTGCCCGCCTAAAAAAACTGCCCATGATCATGCGATCCATCTAATGATGGCTCACCGTGATATATCCAACGTGTGTACTTCGGCCAAAACCCTTTACTCTTTAGGTGCTCCCATACTGTCCTAATCGGAAATCGACACATATCACTGCGACACCTACATTTATTGCACGGGCAATAATGGTATTCATTCCCGTTTGCATTTTCCTCGACGAACTGCAAAAAATTCACAACTCCTGTAGTGTATCGTCGGTCATGCCTTGGAAGCGAAATCCAACTCTTATCCGGATCCATATATAGCCTGAAAATAATATATATATATAACTTTAATTAATAAGAAATTAATTAACACATACATATATATATATTAATTACATTACAATATATATTATTATCAACATCAACTCAAATATATATATATATATACCATTAACAACCATTATTTAAGTTAATTACACTATGAACAACCATTAATTAACATATATATATATATATAATTAAACTCCACACACACACAAACACACACACACACACACACATATATATATATATATATATATATATATATTTTAACACTAATTAAAATAACATCAAATTAAAACACATAATTAAACTCTAACTTAAAATCAACTCAACTACAACTCAAAATCAACATATATACATACATTCTAACACTAAAACAACAACAAAACAAAAAATCACTTACTAACTCAAAATCACTAAAACTCAAAATCAACTCAACTAAAACTCAAAATCAACATATATACACATATACGTACCTATATATAGCTCCACAATGTAAGAGAGGACGGATTTCAACAATACCCACAGATTTTTCACTCTTTCTCCCGTTTTTTTTCGTTTTTTTTTTTAAATGAGCAGCTGCTGTCTAGATCTGAAAATATATAGACTTATAGCCGACGAAAATGTCAATTTCGTCGGCCAAAATTTCAAAAGTTTTCGTCGGCTAATGTTTCAGAGAAAGGCCGACGAAAATCCAAAATCTTCGACTGAAATATGAATATAGCCGACGATTTTTGTTTATACAAAAAAAAACAGTATCGTCGGCTATGGTTAAACTATGGCCGACGATTTTATTTTTCCACTGACGAAAAATAAAATCGTCGGCTATTCTATGGAATTACCGACGAAAATTTTTAGTTGTCGGCCGTTTTTTTTAATTTCGTCGGGAAAAGCCTTTTTTCTAGTAGTGAGTGTTATAGTACGCACAAATGAGCTTCAATTAGCTCAGCATCTGTCAATCTTTGTGCACTTAATAAATTACCATACGGTCGTACTTAGAAACGACTGAAAGATTGAAGTCTGGTACTGTAGGGGCCGCTGTAAAAGATTCTGCCTCGTCACTGTTACGGAGATATAAGTTGCAGTATGTTACACATTCATGTGCAATGTACGACTCCGCTATCGATCGTTCATGGTTACTCTTGCTTTTACATAACTGTTTGTATTGAAAACGTTGCCTGGAATTACACAGTTATTAGTGAATTGTAAGACAATATAACAATGAATGGGGAAATACAAATAATAAATAATACATTTCTTGGGGATACATCCAGGTGCAATGAACTGGACCAGTATAATTACACATAATACCTCTGTTACTCAAGTGATCGTAGATTCTTACTATCGTCTTGCACTTAGTATTCAAACAACTTAAGCATGGAAAACTGTGTTTTTTCTTTCCTCCACCATGTTCACGTACAAAATCCATAAAACTTAGTACTCCTTCTTGGTATTCAATGCTTCCCCTATGGTACCACATCCAACTATTGTCTTTATCCATCGATCACCTGTCATATATAAGAGAAACAACAAATACGAGAAAATTAAGCAACAAACAATTTATATGCATGTTTCTTCTCGACCTTATGCCTCCGATTAGGGTCCTAATCTCATTCAAGAGCACAAGACTTTGTTTCACAGTTTGCAGGTCTTGTCTATTCGTTTTAAGTCGTGGGAAAATTTCGGATTCATTACGTTTCCAAACGCTTCCATTCCATGATTCTCACCGACTCCAAATTCGCCAAATCCCAATTCCAAGCAGCCTGTGACCACGAAACCCTTACTCATAGACTCTTCTACTCCGTGAAAGGTTTTTTAGGAGTGGAATCTATCGACCTGGAGACGCTGTCGTTTGGAGATTGTTCCTTTGCTGTTAGAAAGCTCAAATTTCCTTTAGAGCCAGAGCCAGCCGCCGATGATGTCTCGCTACTGGGCTTGTGCAATTGTATTGTATTTCTTGTTGTTGATGATCAAGTATTTTATATGTGGAACCCTTCAACTGGATTCTCCCAGAAATTACCTAACCCTGGTATAGAACATCATCATCAGATCTTTTGTGGCATTGGCCACTTTCCGGCCACCGATGACTACAAACTATTCGTAGCCTACTCTAAATTTGATGGCATTGGTGATTTCATGGATGATGCCGCCGTTTTCTCATCCAGAGCTAATGCTTGGGTGATGCGGAAGCAAATCATAGTAGAAACAAGGTTCAACAAACGTTGAAAACCTTAGGGAATTCACTAGAGTACATCTAGTAAAACACATAGGCCAAAGGCCTTAGGGAACAAGTGATAACACTCTGAAATCTTAGATTTTATAACTGAATACTTGATTGAAAAAAAAATACAAAAGGCATTATAATAGACCTATTCTTAATAGAACTAGGAAATAAACTAGGAATCCTGAATAAAACTTAAAGACTAATAATTTTAGAAAATAAAACAATCCTAATGTTGTAAAACTTAAGACTAATAATTTTAGAAAATAAAACAATCCTAATGTTGAAAGGAACATGCAAAGCTATTGTTTTGCTTTCTCCCTCCTCCTAGCTAGCTGATTATGAAACTTATCTGGAAGATGTTCTATATCATTAGGAAACACTTGAGTTCGATGAATTGGATGTGGATTCTTAAAGGGGGATTTTTTTTCAAAGAGACACATCATTGGATCAATTGTACACATGAAGTAGTGGCTTTCGATTTGGCACAACAAGAGGATCACAAATTCAGAAAAATGTTGCTGCCCAAGGGTTTCAATGACGATGACGATGACGATTGACGAAAGTTCAAGCGTATTAGACTTTCCTCTAGAGAATTCCTGCTTCTTGCTTGTTTTCTGCACCAAGCCGCGCAATGCATCCATGTTTGGGTCATGACAGAATATGATCGATGTGCCTAAGTCATGGACTAATTAAGTTGTTTAACTTAAAGTTTCCGGATCCCCCTAAGGAGCAATGGAGGTACACTTACCGCAGTGTCTTTGTTATGGAAACTAGTACTGTTTTCACGATAACTGTTGGCGACAGGGATGAGTGTGTGCTGGTGAAGACTCTTCACAAAGGAGATCACAAGTGTAGTTTTTATAAGGTTGCGGGCTTGTGGGATGACATATTCTATCAAGAGAGTCTACTTTGGATAGATGATTAGTCATTTAGTTTTTGATCTTTGCATATACGTAAGTGAAACTTCTGTTTTACCCTATGAAGTAGTTCCTTTTTGTTTTTCTCTGAGAATGAAACCATGAAGTGTTTTATGAAATCCAATTAATTGCCTCTCCAATAGCCAGGCCATAATCAAAATCCTTGTTTTATAAGGAGATCGCTAATCGTCTATAGCTTGCAAGTCCAACATCATTGAAACAAATCCAATCCTAGCTAGGTATGAAATCCAGCTAGACAACAGCTATCAGCTACACCACTCTTACGCACTAGTATAAAACACAATTCACCTTGTTTCTCAGGCCCATGATCTAATTTCAAAGAACAAATCTTCTGTCCCAACTCCCAAACCTCGATCGCGATTCGGATGTTTGCTGAGATTTAAGGCTGTGGAGATCGAGATATATATATATATATATATATATATATATATATATATATATATATATATATATATATATATACAGAGCGTTTCGGATACGGACGTCCGCACCATGAACAGTCGGTACGGATCCGGCGTTTCCGGCCACCGGCGAGGCGGCGACGCCGTATCCGGCCACTGGGCTTTGCTCCCCGGTGGCCGGCGACCCCGTCTGTGCCGGCCCGGGCTCCATCGCCGGCCGGCAGCCGGCCAGAATCCTCGAAAAACCAAAAAAATGAACAGTGGAAGGCAGTTTTCTGGTTTTTCGGGATTTCGGCCGGCTGCCAGCCGGCGATGGAGTCCGGGCCGGCACAGACGGGGTCGCCGGCCACCGGGGAGCAAAGCCCAGTGGCCGGATACGGCGTCGCCGCCTCGCCGGTGGCCGGAAACGCCGGATCCGCACCGTACGGACGTCCGTATTTGAAACTTTCTATATATATATATATATATATATATATATATATATATATATATATATAGTCTCTATCTAGAGCAGGGCTCCGCTCTGAAATTAAAGAGCGGGGCTCCTTATTTGACCCACTTTCCGGTCAAATTTCTACATCTCCACCGTTAAGTAGTTAGGTATATGTGTGTAGATCACTTCTGCAAGGTTTCATCAAATTTGAGAATCGTTTAAACATTCCTAGTTGTGATTAACACGAATGGTTCATACTGAACAGATTCAATTTGTTCATTGATTTTTTATCGTTTTGATACCTTAACAATCACCAAATGAGTTGAAAATTTGTAGAGATGATCTACACGCATATATCTAACTACTGAACGGTGGAGATGTAGAAATTTGACCGAAAAGTGGGTCAAATAAGGAGCTCCGCTCTTTAATTTCAGAGCGGAGCCCCGCTCTAGATAGGTATATATATATATATATATGCTGATGTTGTGGTGGGGAAAAGCTTCCAAGTGTAAGAAACTGCTTAAGCAAGTTCAGATCCGGCTGGAGTGCTTGATAGAGGAAAGGTGTGTTATCACTACGCTTTTGCGGAATGATGTTGAGAGGCTTGACTACGAGGCACTGAACCTGAGGATCCAACCTGAAGAACGAATCAGAGACGAATCTTCGGTGTACAACTTTCTCGACCATTTTTTGTAAGTACATCCTCATGCACTTCTTTTATATTCAAACGCACAGTAAAAGCAATGTCGTCAAAGAGACCTAACTAAAGCAATTTCAAGTAGGGCTGGGCGCGGGCCGGGCCGATCTCAAAATTTCCAAAGCCCGACCCCCTCGGTCTGAGCCGAGCCGAGCTTTTTTCAAAATGAGGACCGGCCCGAGCTCAAGCCCGACGGGCCGAGCCGGGCTTTCGGGCTTTTTCGGGCCAAAGCCATGAGAATCTGCAAGCAGTATATCTGAACACAAAATCAACATTTCAACAGAAAACAAATCAAAATCTCAAACCCCCAAATCAGCTAAATCGAGCAACAGATCGCCAGCTCCGGCAAACTACCTCGTCCCTCCATTACTCAATCAAACGTCGACCAACAAGCCACTGACCTTAATCACAACCTGGTCTGATTTTGAGGTGTTGGAGATTAGTAAGGTTGACAAAACCAGAAGAGAGGGCACCCAAGTTGTTGTGAGAAAGGTCTAGAATTTTGAGGTGGGGGAAACCGGAAAGCGGAACAGAGTTAGTGAACTTGTTGCTAGAGAGATTGACTGCCGCCGAACTTATTCTTGGGCCGAGCTGGAGCAGGTCGCGATTAGCGAGATTAGGGTGAAGTAGAGATGCCGGAGCTGCAGATGAGAGAGGCGAGGAGGAGCTCGGGAGAGGTTCGGTGCAGTGGAGTCTGGGGGGAGGGGCCTGCGGGGCTGGGGGGGGGGGGGGGTTGGGGGGGCGCGATCTGGATTAGGGATTCGGTATTAGGTCTGCAAGATAGAGTAAGTAACTGCAAGCATGTCTGAATCTGGGCCTGGCTAAGAGTTTGACTTGGTTTCGGGCCGGGCCGAGCTTTCGGTCCTAAAAAAAATAGGGCCCGATCTCGGACCGACATCTATATTTTTGGGCCGGTCCTTAAAAAAGTTGAGCTCAGCTCGGACCGAGCTTTTTTCGGGCTTTCGGACTGGGCTTTTGGTCCTTCGAGCCCAAACGCCCAGCCCTAATTTCAAGTCTTGTCTTTACTTCTTCAAGATTAAGATGCGGGGTGGTTCGTAAGCTTGAGGAGATTAGGGACTTATTCCGAGAGCGTTAAGGGGAGAATTTTGTTGAAACTGCTGTGAAATTGTAGCTTGGGAATCTTGTAAACCCTACCTTCCAGAAGACTATTCTCGCTCTCTTCCCGGACTCGGTGGTGCCTAATGATATATATAGTAACACATGAACTGGTTAAACCATGTATTACTAGTGCTTCTCCTGATGAGGTACTAGAAAGATCATCAGCAGAGAAAAAGGACGACGAGAATCGCAACAATCAATTACAACTTATTAGCTTAGAATCTCCTATTCATGTGCTCCCTAAATTGCCTGATTGGGATGATATATTTACCAAGTTTAGTGCTATCAAGAGGCCTAAGTACGTGCACCCTAAGTTGCCAGAGTATGATGACATAGCCGCCAAGTTTGATGCTCTCAAGAGCCTTAACAATGTGAGCACTGCTGAAATTTTGCAATTAGAGTACTACGATCATGATCATGACATCATTGATGTCGATGATCGAGAATTATTCAATTATTCATGTTTGGCGATAGAGCCAGCCCCACTGTTATTTCTAACTTGTTAATTAGTCAGATTGTATTTTGTATATGCATCTTGCATGTTGTTTCGATCAGATAATTAGGGTGCTGCTAAATGTACCCAGCAAATGTCTAAGTAGATCTAGCACTGCAATTTTTATCATATACTTTCCCAGTTTTCCCTTCTATTAGTAAACTGAAAATGTAACCAAATTACACCTTATTGGTGCAATATAAGAAGAAACCCAGCACCTCTCCCTCTTTTCCATCACCAAAGTTGTGTTTCCACAACAATACGAATATCAAGGCCGAATAACTTATCAACCATTATTTTTCTTTTGCAAATCTGTGCTTAATTTCAAGAATTTGCATTCAAATGAAAAGCAAAAGACCACAAATTCTTATAAACTACAAAACAACGATATGAAAGATAAAATTCAAAAGAAAAAAAAAAAAAAAGGTGATCGAGGAAGCAAGTGGACGTGAGAGAGATAGATATCTCCAAAGTCCAAACAACCCACCTATGAACCACGGATAGGTGTTTCCACAACAATACGAATATCAAGGCCGAATAACTTATCAACCATTATTTTTCTTTTGCAAATCTGTGCTTAATTTCAAGAATTTGCATTCAAATGAAAAGCAAAAGACCACAAATTCTTATAAACTACAAAACAACGATATGAAAGATAAAATTCAAAAAAAAAAAAAAAAAAAAAAGGTGATCGAGGAAGCAAGTGGACGTGAGAGAGATAGATATCTCCAAAGTCCAAACAACCCACCTATGAAGCACGGATAGGAATACGTGTGTCCGTATTCGACACAATACGATACGCGGACACGCCAAATATTTTTTTTTATCACGGACACATGGTGGACACGTTAACTAAATTTTATTTTAAATATTATATATATACATAACAAAAATATGTGAAATGCAAACAAATTAGTTTTTAAAATTAAAACCAAGTCAATTCAAATCTAAATAAAGTTTCATAATCAAATTACAATGCAAATAAAAAGAACTAAATGATTTCATTCATCTTCATCCATACCGTCCATTTATTTGTTTTTTCTCCTTTTATTCTGATCCATAATCTCAGCCCATTTCTCTTCTCTTCTCTCTCGACCCGCACCCGCTCTCTCTCTCTCTCTATAACCTAGAAATCGGCGAGCGTCCCTCCGCCCAAGGATTAAAATATCGGTATCGGTAGATATATCGGTCGGCCAAAAAAAAATATCAGATATATCAGAGATATACTGGGGATACTCCGTAAGAAATTTTTTTTTATTTAAATATTAATTTATTCATTTTACACATAAAATCTTAAATAATAGCTTCATTTAGTACCAGAAAAAGAACTTAGGTGCTTCAAACTCCCCACGCTGATCCACAAAAGTACAATAATCTGACCAAGACATATGACCCATATAGTATGAATTGTAGTGATTAATATGATAGTCATATATCTCTTTGGAGCTGCCGACGGTATCCCCTAGAATGGGATAGTAAGGATGAATCCAACTATATGATTGGTCATGTACTTCTCCATATTGACCATATTCATAAGTATTATAACCAAATTGATTGTTGTCTTCATGCGATTCATTTGACGTCCCACTACGCTCTGTGCTTAAACTGAAGAATCAAAACTTAAGGCCACTGAAGCAACATCTGATGGAGTACTTTGATCATCAATTGCACATCTAGTCCTGCTGCCATGCCGATTCTGCTTTTGCGCACCATGACGAGCTTCTCTAGATCCGTGGTCTTCATCTTGGGTGACATGATCAAAATTACTTTCACATGTAAATTGGTTTATGTCTCAGATAGGAGCATAAAATGCGACGTTCTTAATATATTTTACCCTCGTTTATACTTTGCTTTAACCCTTATTGTTGTAAGATCGAGTCATTTAGTAGAGTTATGAGTCGTTGGTAGAGTTATATCAAAAATGTGATAAGTGTAGAGAAATTTATAGAAATTCGACAAAGTGCTTAATATGGAGTCTTTAAATATTTCGTTGATTCTGTAAAGCTTCGACTATACTTTTGATGGATTTTTCTTCTCTCATAGGCAGTAGACATGTTGAAGATTGAGCAATGGAAGGAGTTAGAGAAATCCGAGCAAGAAAAGATGCCAGGAATTGCAAGTGAAAGTTTATCACAATTCAGCAAAGTTCCAGTAATTTCCTGGGCACATCACCTAACTTCTAGAATTTCTTCAAGACGATTTACAAGACCTGGGAAGGCGAGCCATATATTCACAAAAAGCTCTACGAGTCTAGTTTCTACAGAATTTAGAAACGCATCAAAATCTTCCCTGAGGAGAGAGTTATGCCAGTCGCAACACAGAAAGGTCAATCATGCCGAGAGAGAGAGAAGCTACTGCCCATTTTGAGGAATTTTTGTATTTATTCACCAAGATTGTGTCCAAGCACATCAAAGGAGAGTTGCTGAGCCAAAAGGAAAGAGAAGAATAAGAAAAGAAGAAGTTCCCTAGTCCTAGCAGGAAAGGGAAGCAATTTGCTGGCTAGGAGAAGGAGTTCCTGGCCCAACTAGGGAAGCTCACGACTGCATTGTGGATTATTTATCTATCAAGAAATGTTGTAAAGTCCATTAAGGAGTCCATGTTGTGTGAATCCATGAAGAAAATCATAAAAGAAATCTGAAGAGAAAAGGAGAGAATCATAAGAAGAATCCTGATCAAACTCGGGTAAATTCATGTGCACATCATCTAACTTTCACGGACTCTCCAGCAAAGGTCACAATGAACTAGATTTCGAGGGATATATGGATAGAAATCTACGGGAGGCTAGTTTTCAAATCAATTAGAATCACTTCAATAGCTATTTTCTACAGAGAGATATTACATATTCTTCACACAAAGGTCATATCTGCCGAATCAGGATTCCTTAACCTGATCGAATTCAATTGCTGCGGATTTTCTCCCAAGACTTCCTCTATATAAAGTACAATTTGTGGACAGAAAAAGCATCACATCGTTTGCCAAATCACAAGTCTAAAGCTCTACCAAGCACTCTACCTTAAATCCTATGTAGAATAGCAAGCCAAAAACACATCACCACTACTTCCAAATATCACCCTACCCTTGTCGAATCCTCCACCATCTCCATGGCTTGTAATTCTATAGTTATACGATTCTATGTCTATGTAGATTGTATGTTTTTATGGTATTTATTTTTATGTCTATGTATGAAAAATTTAAATGTTTGGTTTTGCATGTTTAATATAGTGTATGATTTTGATTTCTTGGTTTTATTTGTTAACTCTAAGTGTCGAAATACATTGGTTTTCAAAAGATAAACATGTAAAGAAAATATGTAACAATTTGTAGGTCTTGGTTTGGGCAAGCATGTTAATTTGGTTTTAAATTCGTTCTTGGTTTATTCTTTTAACTCATGTGCCTTAAAGATCGATGGTCTATGCAATTGCAATGTGTAGGGTATTGATCTCATCTGCCGAAATTAACATAGGTTAAGTCGAACGTTTAGTTGTCTTAAGTTGTGTTGTTTCATACGGGATAGAGTAGTTTAAAGAATTTACATGTCGATGCGAGAAGAGTGACGCCTTACTTGTTAACATGTCTCCAACTAAAAAGACTTTTGTTTTGGGTTCATTGAAAATACGTTAATGTTAGATTTTTGGTGAAATTTAGTGAAATTGAGATGTTCAAGGAGAAATTATAATTGGGAGAACTTCACTTTTATTGATTGATAGAGAGGCCTTTATAAAGGCATTACAATAAGTACCCCGATAAATCAGGAATTCCTTATCTATTACAGAATCAACTATATATACTAGTCTAATTAGGTCAAGACACATCCAGGAAGTTACGGAAATAACCTTCCTACAACACTCCTCCTTGTGTCGAGCGCCTAATGTCTTCATGGTGTTTACCATGTTGCCTCACTAAAACCTTGCCAGCAAAACAAAACCTCTTGGGCAAAAATAAAATGCATGGACGAAGGGAAAAGAGCACAACACACCAATACTACACTTGTGAATAACATGTGATGTAGACTCCCCCTGAAGTCTAACAAACTTACAGCTCTGATATATGGCGCATGCCTAGGCTCTTCACATGTTTCACATGCATAGATTTTCCCAAAGACTTGGTAAACAAATCTGCAACATTTGCATCTGAACTCACTTGATTAACTTGGATGTTCAGGAATTCTTGTTGTTGCACATTGTAAAAGAACTTAGGCGATATGTGCTTAGTGTTATCACCTTTGATAAAACCTAACTTCATCTGCTCAATGCAGGCAGCATTATCTTCATAGATATACGTAGGTTTATCGGTGGTAGACACTAGTCCACACGAATCACGAATGTGGTGAATAACTGACCTTAGCCAGACACATTCTCTAACAGCCTCATGGAGGGCAATGATCTCTGCGTGATTCGATGAAGTAGCAACCGAAGTTTGCTTGGTTGATCTCCAGGATATCGCTGTATTTCCCATGATAAAAACATAACCAGTTTGGGAACGAGCACGATGTGGGTCAGAAATATACCCAGCATCTGCAAAACCAATTAACACATTGTTGGGAGTCTTTGAGTAAGGGAGACGTCTAGAAAAAGGCACATTTGAGTGGCCGGACGCGTCGCCATCATCATCCTTCACGCCGCCCGCGCCAGCGGCAGTACCATGGCGTACCATGGCACTACTGAGGCAGCCGGAAGCATCGGTGTGAGGAGGGTGATCGGCGGGATCTTCTCTCTTTGTGCTGAAGGGATAGAACAGGCCCAAATCAATAGAACCTTTCAGATAACGAAACAGATGTTTGATACCGTTTCAATTCACAGCGAAAGAAATGTCTGGTCTAGTGCATTGTGCCAAATACAATAGTGCCCTAATCGCACTTAAGTATGGGTACTCAGCACCAAGAATCTCTTCTTCATCCTCCTTCGGACGGAATGGATCCTTGTTTATGTCCAGACTACGAACGACCATGGGAGTAGACAATGGCGTACATGTAACCATGTTGAAACGCCTGAGCATCTTCTGCGTATAAGCAGACTGGTGAACTAGAATACCCTTGGTTCTATGCTCTAACTCAAGTCCTAAACAGAACTTAGTCTTCCCAAGATCCTTCATCTCGAACTCGGATTTCAAGAATGAAACCGTCTCTTCAATCTCACGTGAAGTACCGATGACATTCATGTCATCAACATAGATAGCTACAATGGCAAATCCAGAGTCAGTCTTTCTAATGAACACGCATGGGAATAACTCATCGTTCTTATAACCCCTCCCAATCAGTTATTCACGTAGACGATTATACCACATCCTTCCAGATTGTTTAAATCCATACAGTGAACGTTGCAGTTTAACTGCATAAGCACTCCGAGGTTTGGAGTCTTCTGATTGAGGCACTGGAATTCCTTCAGGAACTCTCATGTAGATATCGGTATCTAGATCCCCATATAGATACGCAGTAACTACATCCATCAGTTGCATACTCAGTTTTTCGGACACTATGAAACTGATCAAGTAGCGGAAAGTAATGATGTCCATTACGGGAGAGTACGTCTCCTCGTAGTCAATACCAGGACGCTGCGAGAAGCCTTGCGTCATGAGTCTTGCCTTATACAGCAAGATCTCATGCTTCTCATTGCGCTTACGAACAAAATCCCACTTATGTCCGACAGGTTTAACGCCTTTAGGGATCAATTCAACAGATCCAAAGACTTGCCTTTTGTCTAATGAGTCAAGTTCTACCTGTATTGCTTCTTTCCACTTCGACCAATCTGCTCTTTGTTGACATTCAGTCATAGAGCGTGGATCAACTTCGTCGTCATGGATGATGTCTTGTGCGACGGAATAAGCATATATATCATCGACGTGTGTAGAGGCTCTATCCACTAAGAGACACGCGTTATTCAAACAGAGCGAGATTTCTTTGTTCTCTGGAGTCAACATTGGATCTGTGTCATCCCACAGATGTGATTCAGTTGACTCATGGACATAGCTATAGTCAGAGACAATCTCATGCGATGGATTCGCATCTTCGATGATGAGAAGATTTTGTGCCTTCGCTCGCTTCTTTCGAGGGTTTTTATCTCGAGAATTTTTTGGTCTCCCCCTCTTCCTGGTGGGAGCTGCTGCCCCTTCAAAATCCATCAAGGCACCGTTGCGATCCGATTCAGCAACAACGACGACGTCCCGTAGGGCGGCGCCGCCGCCGGCGTTACCCTCTCCTGAGGATATGCCGACGACACTAGGTTATAGGGCAGCTTAACCGGTCCCATAATTCGGGACCTCCAACCTTGCCAGTACGTTTGCAACAGGTACTTGTGATCTTGTCACTTTCGCAATATCAGTGAAAGCGTCGGGCATCGATTCCGCGACTTTCTGAAGATCGATAATGCGTTGCACTTCAAGCTCACTTTGAGCAGTGCGAGGATCATGAAGAGACAAATCGTTGGGAGCACACCATGTCAATTCCTGACGTTCATTCGAAATAAGTGCATTCCTATCTCCCCCTAATGGCGGGAAGTGTGTCTCTTCAAAGTTACAGTCTGCGAATCGTGCAGTAAATAGATCACCGGTGGTTAAGTAGCGGATTATCGTTAGAGAGTCATAGCCAATATAGATGCCTAAACGTCGTTGTGGACCCATTTTGATATGCAATGGAGGCGTAATTGGCACATAAACTGCACAACCAAAAGTACGTAAGTGCGATACATTGGGTTCAAAACCAGTTACCATCTGGTAAGCACTAAACGCATTGTTGGCAATGGGTCGGAAACGAATAAGCATCGCTGCATGCAATATTGCATATCCCCAAGCAGAAACTGGCAAATTGGTTCCCATAACCAATGCCCTAGCCACTAGCTGGAGTCGCTGAATGGTGGCTTCTGCAAGGCCGTTTTGAGAATGAACATGAGAAACAGGGTGCTCTACTTCAATCCCAATGGACATACAATAATCATCGAATGCTTTGGAGGTAAACTCGCCAGCATTATCCAACCTAATAGATTTGATAGGATGGTCAGGGTGGTTAGCCCGTAACTTGATGATTTGAGCTAAAAGCTTGGCGAATGCAGCATTTCTTGTAGACAACAACGCGACGTGTGACCAACGCGTCGACGCATCAACCAGTACCATAAAATACTTGAATGGGCCTCATTCTGGTTTGATTGGTCTACAAATATCACCTTGGATCCGATGTAAGAATGGTATATTTTCAGTTGAAGCTTTGGCGAATGAAGGGCGAGCGAGCGTGCAATTTAGCAAGCGAGCAAGCCTTACAAAATGAGCGGTGGGCATTGGAAATTGCCGTTGTGGCATAAGAGGACACGTTGGGTGTCGCCCCATGTCCCTGTGAAGGGTGGGATGACACGACTTGCGTTGTAAAGGCCACTTCCTCTTTGGCTAGGTGCTCGGCCCCGAAACCCTGTGAAGGGAGGGGTGGTGGCGAGTGTGGCGTTAATGCCACGGCCTTGCGAGGAGCTCGGCTTCTGCGCACATCACGACGTTGAGTCGCGGTAAGGGGTTCTTCCAATCGCTTTTTCGACTTGAAAAATGGATGTCCATGGGAGTTCTTTAGAATCCGGATCATCATATCACGGTCGGGGTGGCCTAGTCGAGCATGCCAAAGCGTGTAATCATTAGTGTCACAAAAATTATCAGTGACAGCATATGATTCGAAAACACGGGTTGTAGTGAGATATAAGCCATTGTCTTCAATGCACGACATCTTCTCTAAGATACGGCGACGGCCGTTTTCTTGAGAAGTAATGCATAAGTATTCTTCACCATTCTCAGCATAGGTATCAAAGTGATAACCGTTGGCACGGATATCCTTAAAACTCAGCAGGGTTCGATTTTTTCTCGGCGCATAGAGAGCATCAATGACATTGATAACGGTACCATTTGGTAACATAAATTCAGCGGTTCCTCGCCCTTTGACAACCGGCGAGGTATCTATCAATGTTGTCATTGATGAGCGATACGGCATTAAATCCGTAAACAACTGCCCATTCCTTAGAATAGTGTGGGTAGTTCCACTATCAGCTAGACACTCAACTTCACCGCGAGACATCTACCAAGAGAAGAAAACTTGGGTTAGTTTCTCGCGGAACACAGTCTAATCACTACACCATAGCATAGAGAAAGAAAGATGATGAAATCTCATCGAGTGTATCACATGGCATTTAGATATTATAACTTCGACTTAAGTCGGAAAGTGCAAGGTTGAATGTTACATAACCAAGCCATCATTAGAAACCAAAACGAAGCCGAGGCTTCGCACATTGTGGTGTGGAACACCTTTGGTAACTGGGATAAAACGAGGACAAGCCTCCTAGGATTGGTGTTAAAATACCTCTCTGGCTGCACACTAGCTGAAGCTGTAGATGTCAATAGCACATGGTGCCGTGGCACCAGAGTGTGGCGAGTACCAAGCCCACTTCACCTTAATGAACCGATGGCGGCTCGTTTGCTGCCCTTTATTTTTTTTTATTTTTTTTTTATTGAGAGTAGGTGGGATTATAAGTCCAAAATATAGAGCCAATGTAACCCAAATGTGGCATCACAAGAACCACGTGAGTTGTTAATACACGAACCTGATTGTATAAAAACATAAAATTTCTCACAATATGGGAAAACAAAGAAATTTTATTAAGTGCCAACTTGAATACATCAACTTCTAATTCCAAAATAAACAGACTAACAAGAGTCATAAAAACATGGCGAGTGCCATTTCAATACTTGATAAACTAGAAAAGCCAAATACATGGACTAATCAAAATCCGAGACATCAAGAGTTTGTGGTTGCGCCTTTGGTAAATCCACATGATGAGCATAATTTGCTTCAATCATCTCGTCCTAAGCATAATTGTTTTTTTCAGACAAAAACTTCTTATACTTCTTGTAGGCATTTAACATCTCCTTACTAGCTCGACAGTCGCGATGGTAGTGTTTGGAGGAACCACACTTGTAGCACGGAGTAAATTGGGCATTCCGGTTATTGCTATGAGGTCTAGAAGGGTTTGGTACCGGGCCTAGATGGGGTCCGTGGCCGGTTCGGCCTCCCCCTGAAGGTGGTGCGGTTTCGCCACCTTCCCGCCTCCAAGTGTTGGAGTGTCATGTCACTTTGTTTTCCAGCATTCTAATTTCTTCCACGTACCGGATTGTACGGGGCATGGCGGCCTTTATTTTTCTGCTTTGAAGCCTTCTCATAATGAGCCTGTGGTGTTGGAATTGGCTTTGTACCAACAGGTCTCTGGCTACTATTGAGTCTAATCTCAGAATGGCGCTCTTTTTTAGCCAATATTGCCATAAGGTTAGAGAATGTCCTGATTCTGCTTTCATCAACTGAGATCTTATACTGATGTCCGATGACATCGTAGGCCATGGGGAATGTGTTAATTGTCTTCTCCAGAAGATCTTTATCGGTTTTGATGACGCCAACCGTGCCAAGATCCGTCTGTAGACTAATCATATCCTAATTGTATTTGTCTACTTTGTCATAATCCGAGAAATGGATTTGTTCCCATTTAAGGGTGAGCTCTAGAAGAAGCATGTCATGGACATTGTTGAATCGTTGCTGGAGCGTGTCCCATAAAATTTTGGGATCTTTCACCGACAAATATTGTCGCTTCAGAGTTGGGTGGATATGGCGCCTCAAATACATGAGAGCCTGAGCCTTGGCATGGTCCCCAAAAGGGGTGTTGGCGGCTGTATAAGTCAGAAGGCTGGAAAACCTTTGCTTTGGAAAGCAATTTCAACATCGGAAACCCATCGACGGTGACGGTGACGACGACGACATCTACAAGAGAATAAAACGTCGGATTAGTATTACTCATAAAGAGGTACTATCAAGTATATATTGGAATTAGAAGGGATATATTCGGTCACATAAGTGATTTTTTTTTTTGCAATGCAAAAGCATTTTTAATGCATAAACCGGCGACATCATATCACACCTTCAAATAGTTGCGTACTCAGACATCCACATAAGAATCTTTTTCTTTTAATTCCCTTTCAAACGTGATTCCCCCAGGACCATCACTTAAAACTGCGACCGTAGGGGTGATGAATTCCCCATTCTAGGTCTCATCGGCGATTTAAGAATGGCCGGAATAGGAGTAGAAGAAAGGCTAATAGTGCCCGATATAATATATCTATATTTCAAAAGCAGGAACTTTTAGAAAATTGTTACCTTTTGGAATTGATTAAAAGATCGATTGCGTAAAGCTTGTTCTTCGACTCTTGTTTGATTCTCGAGCCTCTGCTTGCGCGAGTAAGCTGGAGGAGCTATGTTGAAAATTTGATGGCGAGCGAATGTGCTGGCGGCCAAGCGAATAAGCGTGGCGGCCGAGCGAATGGGCGTGAGGCCGAGCGAGCGAGCGGGCGGGCGAACGTGCTGGCGGCCAAGCGAACGTGCTGGCGGCCAAGCGAATGAGCGTGACTGCCGAGCGAGCGAGCGGGCAGGCGAGCAAGCTGGCGGGCGAGCTAGCGGGCTGGCTAGCGAGCAGGCGAGTGAGCGAGCGGGTGAATAAGCAGGCGACCGTAGGGGGGGTGGGGCTGCGGCCTAGGAGAGACCAAGAAGGAGTCACATGGGTCCCAAGAAGGGAGGTGCGGCCGACGGAATGGATGGAAGAGGAGGAAAAAGTTATCAGGGTTTTTCTAGGGCTCAGGGAGATTACGTGCTGATAACGTGTTCAAGGAGAAATTATAATAGGGAGAACTTCACTTTTATTGATTGATAGAGAGGCCTTTATAAAGGCATTACAATAAGTATCCCGATAAATCAGGGATTCCGTATCTATTACAGAATCAACTATACTAGTCTAATTAGGTCAAGACACATCCAGAAAGTTACGGAAATAACCTTCCTACAACAAGATTAGGTTAGTTTGTGAAATTGTGAAATTTAGTGAAATTTAGTTAAATCCAAATTTAGTGAAAATGAAATTTTCTGAAATAGTGAAATCTAGTGAAATTAGAAGTTTATGGTAGATTAGGTTGAAATTATTAATTAATGATGTAATTGGTTTGTGTTGTGTGTGGATTGTGGTAGTTAGGGTTTATGAAACAAGCGAGTGGCTTTGTGAGGGAGTGTGGTGCCGTGTATAAATTTATGGTTTCATATTATATATAATTGTGGTGTTTATCAGCTTAGAACTCCCGTTTGAGAATCAACAACTCATCTAGTTGATCGAGATGAGTTGTTGATTCTCGGATTGTCCCATTTTTGGACACTTTAGGCGAACACGACTTTGTTGATCCTTTTGCTATTCATGTGGTTTCAGTTTCAATTTTGGGATATAGTTTCGACAGTGTCTCTCTACAATGTTCCTCAAGTGTAAATTAGGTTGTTTAGATTTCTTTGCACTTTAGGAACTGTAGGGAGATGGTGCTAAAATTTCTCAAAACTGTAGCAGAAAGCACATGTGTGAAAGAGGGTTAACAAAAGTCGTGTTCTCCTGAAGGGGATAGGACCCAACCTGGAGGAATAAGGAGAAGAAGTGTTGGGACTGGTTTTGATTGTATCATAAATGTTGTGTGCTAACATTATTCATATTGTCTGTTTGTGTTATGACAGGAAACATTAATGATGTCTCCGACAAATCTTCGACAAATCTTTTATGAATCATCATTATACATACCCTGACTACAGAACAGGCGTAGTTAACTTCATCAATTTTGTGAAGACTCACACTATTGGAACCCAGTATCTCCCTTGCTCGTGCTCAATTTGCAAAAAATGGTCCTTATTATAAGGAACTCGTAGAGATTTATCATCACTGCATGCACTGTGGTTTGGATCCGACTTACACAGTTTGGCACCTACATGGGGAAGTTTCTAGTCAACCCGCAATGATCAGTCGACGGAGAGAGTGGCTTCAAGACAAAGTCGAGGCTTCCAGTGTTGTCAGTCCTTTAGTGATCCCGCCTGTTGAGATTATACAAGATGTATTTCCGTACTATCCTGGATACCATGGAGATGCACCACATAATGTGAATGTTGAAGAAAATTTTGAATTTCAATTCAATGACATGGTAGATGATGATTATGCTAAGTATGAAAGGCTTCTAAGGGAGTCGAAAACCCCATTGTATGAAGGGAGTGAAGAAACTGTATTAAGTGTCATATTACATGCAATGGAAATTAAAGTTGAAAATGGATTGTCGGAAATGAGTGTAGATAAATTATGTGAATGGTTGTATAAGTTTTTTAAAAGGCATAATTTCCCTGTGAGTTATTCGAGAATTACAAAAAATCCTCAATGATCTTTCCCTTGGATATGAAAAAATTCATGTTTGTGAGTTTAATTGATGGAATTATTATACAAGCACATTGTACCTGCAAAACAACTTCATTCACATAATACCCTTCTTGTGTCGATTGTAGTATTGACAAGTAGGGATCGTTCTATCCGGGGAAATCAATGACATTTAATCACATAAAGCATCACATATTTATATGGGCGGTTTGGATTTTGATCTAATAACCTACTGAAGTTTACGAAAATTAAAACCTAAATTGATATATACATGTGATCATCATCTTTTACACATAACACTACACATAAAACTCACATAACACATAACAATTTTGCGCAAGGTAATAACATCGCAAATCGGCAAGTACTCAAGATTAGTTTTAGTTCCAATTTAATTAGAGCCCTTCGCAGTTCATCTAATTAGCAAAACTCCTTAATTATTCAGAACTAGCTTCGCGCATAATCCTAAACATAGTGTTAATTAGTTTAAAGACACTTCGCGTAGAAATTAAACCAATAAACACATAAGCACAATGAGTCGAATTGGAAACAAGTGACAAATATGGCGTCACCTCATCCTATCAACATGTATATTTTCAGAATTACTCTAGTCCTTTGAACACATACAAGATGAATCAACTTCGCGCATAATTCATCTCATATATTATTCGGCATATGAAGCAAACACACAAGGTTCAGCCATGATCAAGGCTGCCCTCATGCATTAAACTTGTGGTGCATACGAATTCAGAAAATAAACCAAAACATAATCAAGAATAGATGCGATTTGCACTATATTATAAACCCTGATTAAAATCGAAACATGTTATGTTCAGAAATTAAACAAATAGAAAACCGAAACACATAACAGAATTTCAGAAATCCAAAGTATAATTTATAAAACCAAAACCACATACATCAATCCATTCAATCTTCATAGACAAAGTATTAAATTTATACAGAAAATATAAAGCCATAAGAGATGTTCGAATTACACTTTTGAAGAACCTTGCAAGACTTCAACAAAGATGGATTCGTCAAAGGGAAGATGGTGCGATATTGATGTAGGGGAATGGTACGGCTGTTCTACTTTCTGTATGGGATTTTTGTGGAGTTATTTTGGCAGAGCTTTGGCTTGTGAAAGTGTGAGAGAAGAGATTCCAAATTATGTTGTGGATGCTTTCTATTTATAGTGGAGAAAATGTTGGCTTTTGTCAATCATGCCCTTCACCATTTTGACGGATGAGATTGCACAGCTTCAAATTCCTTATAATGGTCACATATGGCATTCAATTCACATAATGGGCTGCTCTTTTAAATTTCAAAACTGAAATGTAACACTTATGAGGCTCCTTCAATTCCTTTATGTCTTTCTTTTATTTCAGCCTTCATTGCTTAGTCAAAATTCATAATGCACATTAAACTTTTCATATTTTCCTACAAACAAGAAGGAGAAAATCAGAATTATTCTAGAGAAAATAAAGAGAATTAAGCAATTAAATTTCAGATTAATATTCCTTCTCTTAAAGCTCAAGCTCATGGGTCTAGACCCAAATCTTTCTCAAAATACCTTAACCAATTAGGATTCTTCATAAATTTTACATTTTTCTGCCTATTTCACACCAAACACTCGCCAAATGACTAAATGACTCAACAACACAAAACTAAAGGAAAAACATGGCTAAAATGGGGCATATACTCATTAATATCATCGCACTTTGTGCTCCTATCAGAGTTCAACTGTTACCTATTCAGGGGGGCTGAAAATAAAAACCGTATGACTTGTCCAGTATATGGTGCTGAAAGATATAAGCCAGATACGGATGACATTCCAAAAAAGGTAATCTGGTATTTTCCTCTCACTCCAAGGTTGAAACGCCTATTTTTGTCTCCACAAATAACAAAGCATATGCGATGGCATAAGGAGATGCGACCAGATGAAAGTACCCTCCGGCACCCATCTGATGGAGAACCATGGCAACATTTTAATAGGACATTTCCAGGTTTCGACGACATTAAGGGAAGAAATGTTCGGCTTGGAGTGGCAACATTTGGTTTCAGTCCATTTGGAACAATGACAACCCAGCATAGTACATGGCCTGTGGTTGTGATGTCATTTAATCTACCCCCTAATATGTGTATGAGAAAGGAATATAATATGCTGGCCGTGTTGATTCCTGACCCTAAATCTCCAGGAAAGTGCCTTAGTGTCCTCATTTGTCCATTGATCGACGAGCTCAAAGATTTGTGGGAAAATGCAGTCTCCACTTTTGACAGAGTGGACAATGATGTATTCACGATGAAGGTAGCGGTGATGTGTACTATAAGTGACTTTTCTGGATTAGGGATGTTTGCGGGCTCAACGGTGAAAGGGTACAAGGCATGTCCAATTTGTCTAGATGATCTGACAGCAGAGCATATTTATGGGAGAATTGTTTATGAAGGACATCGGAAATGGCTCGACGAGAATAAGTCTTATCTGCAATTGGAAGATGTTGAACAGCCCAATCCCCCAATATGGAATATTAGTTGTGTTTCGCAGTTAGTTCAGCCGTGTATTATAGATACCACCAGAAATATTAGGTTAACAGAGGAGCAAACGACTGAGGCTCACTGGCAAATTTTGACCAATACAGAAGAAGCCCAATATTACATGGACACTCATTTGCACATGTGCATAGCGAAACATGGTGACGATTACGACGAGCGCCTCATGAGGAGGATTTTCCATATATGGTTCTTAAGATATGTACGAAAATTTAATTTTTTGCTCTTGTACATAGATCCTAAATCCTAAATAGTATAACACTAACACCATGTATATTTCAGGCAAAGAACCTGCATGATGCTCAAAACCTTAATTTTAACCGGGCAATATGGTCATTGGCTCGAGGTCCACAATTCACCCGGATTTATAAGGCGTGCTATGTGAACGGTATCAAGTATGTCTCATTCGATAGAGATCAAAGGCTCGTGACTCAAAATAGCGGGGTGATATTAAGCACGAATGTTGGAAACCTGTCCCAACACTTCTATGGCCATCTTCACTATGTAGTCGAGGTATGTTATCCAGACAATATGTCGGTCATTTTGTTCAAAGGTATATGGCACAACACCACTGACGATCTGGATGCCGAAGAAATTGACACCGTCAAGGTAGATCATGGTCTGATATCAGTGGATACAAACACTAGTTACTATGAGAATTCACCATTTTGTCTTGCTATCAAGACAAAACAAGTGTTCTACTTGGACGATCCTATGGCGGGTAGTACTTGGAAGGTGGTGCAAGAAATGTCACACCGAAATGTATACAATGCCGAAGTACTGGCAACAGAAGATAAAAAGCCTCCTTCAGGGAATCAAATCACAGAGCCTTACCAAGAGGACACACTAAGTTCAATGCAATTTTACCATATTGATGCATGTAATCTCCAACTGGATTTAGAAGTATACGAAGAGAATGAAGAATCAAGCGGTGATGACCTCGATGATATCGACGTCGAGGAATTCGATAAGGAAGAGGAAGAGGAAGATGAAGACGACGAAGAGGAAGACTACTAGTTATTATGGTATATGTTGTAATATGATGGTGATGATGATATATATATATATATTTCATGTTGTAATTTTGAACAATATTTACGATATTCTAATTTAATAAAAATATATGCATCTAAACATAACTAATCTATAAAGTTCAAGTTAAGCGACGAATATTGTCCAATATTTGTTGCTTTAACATTTCAAGCGACGAAGTTTGACGCCTTTCGTCGCTTCAAGTGATCTGAAGCGACGAAGTTGGACCTCACTAGGTTATCCTGTGAGTTTTAACTTCGTCGCTTCAAGTGATCTGAAGCGACGAAGTTGGACCTCACTAGGTTACCTTGTGAGTTTTAACTTCGTCGCTTCAAGTGATCTGAAGCGACGAAGTTGGACCTCACTAGGTTACCCTGTGAGTTTTATCTTCGTCGCTTTAACATTTGAAGCGATGAATATTGATATTGTCGTCGCTAACTTAAATACGAAGCGACGAAGTTGGACCTCACTAGGTTACCCTGTGAGTTTTATCTTCGTCGCTTTAACATTTGAAGCGACGTATATTGATATTGTCGTCGCTAACTTAAATACGAAGCGACGAAGTTGGACCTCACTAGGTTACCCTGTGAGTTTTATCTTTGTCGCTTTAACATTTGAAGCGACGAATATTGATATTGTCGTCGCTAACATAAATACGAAGCGACGAGTTTTGCCAAAGTTCGTCGCTTCAAATAGATGATTATATGAACCGAATCTCTCTTTTTCTTCCTTTGCAGACGCGAAAAACCCTAAATTTGAAAACCCCTAACCCCTTCAATTCATCAATGGCACCAGGTTCTAGTGCCCAGAAGAGGAAGAAGGAGCTTGAGGCCAGAAGGGAGAGGAAGGCAGCCGAAGCTGCAGCTAGAGCGGCGAATGCGACAGCGACACCAGAGGAGGCGAATGCGACGACGAGACCAGAGGCGGGTATTTTGGTACCAGTCCCGTCGTTGGAATATACCACCCCTTTGGGGTTGGGGTCTGCTGGAATCGGAGCTGGCGGTGGCGCAACCGGTGGCGTTGGAGCTGCCGCTGTGGAAGGGCACAACGATGACGGTCCTCCAATAAGTATTAGGACCAAGAGGGGTCCTCCGGAGCCGGGTAATTTCTTATGTTTTATTTCGTTACATGATTGGTGTGTTGCCATTGGTGAGCTTTGAATTATTGGATCGGATTTTGTGGAATGGTGAATTGCTTTTGGGTTCATGTTGGTGGTCTGATTCACTATACTGCTCACTGAGCATTGAGTTAGGAATTTTGACTTGTTACTGCTTGTTTATGATTTTGTGGAATACAAACTGAATGGTTTCCTTGTTACTGCTTTTTTATGACTTGTTCACTATACCGGTAATCTATTGAGAATTAGATGCTGCTTGTTTAGTTGCTCAGATTATGTGAGGAAGGAAGAACATGGAATGCTGCTTGTTTACTGCTTGTTTATGATGACTGAATGTTATTGTGTTAGTATATTGGTTTACGAACTTGATCTATATTATTGATGGTATTACAAATTGGAAACAGATTTATTATGAGACAACAGCCTTTTAGTCCTTTGCAGCTCCTTTCCATGGAGTTTAAGGAAATTGAACATGTAGTAGAAGAATCCCGTTGTCACCACCATTGTCATTTCCTCTCAATATTAGCTTTAAGACTTTAGTGTTCCCCCTTTAGTATCCCTCCGAAACTAAAAGCACAGAGAACTCAATTAAGAGCCACCTTATCACAATTCCCACAACACAAAGCTACTGCGAAATGTTAGTCTTGTTGTGAACATATCCTCACATATAATCAGTGAGTATCAAATGCAATCCCTGAAGCATTGATTTAAGTTTAAATAACTTCTAGCTAGTTAATTAAGTTGTGAACTTTGTTATATACTTTCTGCTCTCTTCTTCCTTCAATTCGATCAGTACATGGTATCATGACCTGTTGGTGTTTCTAGCTAGTTAATTAAGTTGTGAATCTCCTTGAAATGAGCAACATCTTTGAAAGCTCTGCTAGTTCTTCAATGCTATGTTAGTTCTAATCCTTGAAAGACCTGCATATAAAAATCAGTGCATTTAGAGTGATTAGAGTGAAGTTCTTCAATGCTCTGCTAGTTCTAATCCCATGGCTTGGTTGATATGGCTTGGGGGCAGCTGGTTTTTATGGTTTGGTTGATTTGGCTTGGGGGCAGCTGCTTTTTATGAGAATTTGATTGATATGGCTTGGGGGGCAGCTGCTTTTTATGGTTTGGTTGATATGGCTTGGGGCAGCTGCTTTTTTTTCTCATTTGATACCATTAGCTGCAAATTCAATTCCAAACTAAGCTTCTGTGCTTGTGTGCTTTTTATGAGAATTTGTTAGCTATGCATAGTCTTAATTTGGTTTGGTTTATATGACAGAGGTGGTTGATATGGCAACGGGGAAGAAGGTGAAGGGGCGGAACCCTGAGAAGCTTGGCATAAAGACTGCATATTTGAAGATAATGAACAACAATCAGCCTCTGAAGGTTGAGTACGCCGAAGAGCACAAGGGTCCCAAACAATTGAAGTGGAGGACTTTGATGTCCCGAGACATCGGGAGCGCCGTCCTGAGCAAAGTTCCGATGCTTGCGCCTTCATTTGCTGAGCTGGATGAGGACACCAAGATGCATTGACCACTTATATGGAGGTAAAACCACATTTTAGAATAATTTTAGAATAATTTTGAAAAAATATTTTTCAGTCACATTATATTCATTTTATGATAATGAAAGGCTCGTTTGATGTTTTTGAATTGTTTTTTGCTAGATGTTCTATGACCTCCCTCCCACCGAGACAGGCATGTGGAAATACATCGACGAGACCGCTGCAAAGATTTACAAGGATTGGAAACACGACTGCCATACTCATTACGAGGAAGTATCAAAGGCGACGCCTGTAGAGTTCATCCACCGACCTGAGCAGTGGGAGTACCTCAAAGGTCACTTTGAGGACGGCGATTATAAGGTTAAGTTTTTAATTATCAGTTTTCGCATTTCATATAATAACTTCACACATTCTGATATGAAATATGTTAATTATATATTTGTACTTATTTTTGCAGGCGATGTGTGCCCGGAACGCCGCTAACCACAATAAGGGAAAGGAAAAGGGGTATGCAATCAACCATCACTCCGGCACCACTCCCTACAGCTACCGGTCGCTGCAAATGAGGAGAAAGGACATCTAGCGCCTATACTCCAGACAGTCTGTGATGTTTATCAATCATCACAGAATGCGCAGGAGAAAGTGGTGAGTGACATTATTTTAGATGCAACGGTTTGGTTTTTAGCTTGTGATTTTGATTTTTTGGAATTAAAAACTATTCTAACGCAAACCTATTGGATAATGTTTTTTGCAGGCAGCGGTGAAGAGGAAGATGGATGAGCTGTGTGCTAGTCGAGTGAGTGATGAAGAGGACAGCAGTCACGTGACGGGCCCCGTTACCGTCGAAGAGCAGATGGCTGTAGTCGAGAAGGAGCTGGGTGGGAAGCCGGGGACGATGGTCCGAGGTATATTTTTCTTATGGTTTATCTTTTACATTTTGTGTTTAGTTGTGTTTTAATTTTTACATATGAAATGGTTTTTAATTTGCCTGTGTGTTTTTATTTGACCATTTTTGCAGGGCTAGGGTGTGCATTAAGACGCCCGCTAAAACCAAGAGGCGGTGCACGCGTGCTCAGCAACGATGCGGTGCTTTCATCTCGGCCCAAGGCAATCCGGGTGACAATGCCGCCGCAAATACTCCTCCGTATGTCGCCGATAAATCCTCCTGTGCTTCATTAGGTCTTCCCGCGGATGACCTTGATTAGGACAATATGACCCTTTTTTTTCCTTTTAATTTGATTATCGTACATTGTTGTTCTTGAACATATTGTAGCTTTGTATGAAATTTACGTATTTATAAAATGTAGTGTGTTTGTGTTGTGTTGGATATGTGTTATATGTGATCTGAATGCAGGTTTTGTGTTATTTGGATGCTTTTGAAATTGGTTCAAACCAAACTAGAAATTTGTTTTTCTTCTCTGTAACATAGCATGAAGCGACAAATATTGATCAATATTCGCCGCTTGAGAAGCTAAGCGACGATCAAAGTTCGTCGCTTCAATTTTATCATCCCATGGTTTCTACCATGTAACACTGCATAAAGCGACGAATACTTGATCAATATTAGTCGCTTGAAAATCTAAGCGACGATCAAACTTCGTCGCTTCAGGTTTATCTAAGGGACGAATGTTGAACCAAAGTTTGTCGCTAGAAATACTAAGCGACGACCTAAACTTCGTCGCATCAAATTCTAAGGGACGACTCAAAATTCGTCGCTCGCTGTTGAGCAACGAAGCCAAAACTCGTTGCTTAAAATATCGATGCGACGACGTTGGCGTCAATGTTCATCGCTTGAAATCGAAGCGACGAGACTGAAGCGACGACATCCAAGCGACGACTTGTTGTCGCTTCGGTATTGAAGCGAAGACAAAATGTCGTCGCTTCGGTTCTTTGCTGAACTGGTGTTGTTTTGCAGGAATGTGCCTCGTGAATATTGGGAAGAAGCTGTAAATTCTGTTGCATATCTCATCAATCGTACTCCTTCTCGGGTGATTGAGTTTCAAAATCCTCAGCAACAACTTCACACGCTTCTCTAAGTTCCATCAATGCCTAACTTAGAGCCGCGTGTATTTGGCTGCATAGTGTATGTTCATATTCCCAAGCCTCAACGAAGTAAACTCAATCATCGTGCAAGAAAATATATTTTTGTGGGTTATGCAGAGTTTCAGAAGGGTTACAGATATTATGAACCCCACACTGACACAATACATACATCGCTTGACGTTTCTTTTCGGGAATCTGAGCCTAATTTCTCAAACGGAATTTTAGCGTCTTCCCTTAGGGGGAGAAAACTTGTGAAGGTAATTCCACACATGTATTTGAATTGGAGGAGTTTGAGGACATCGAAGCACTAGAAGAAAAATTTGCTACTGACACGGAAGCTATTGATAAAGAGCCATCACACACTGATTTGAAACAGCACATGGGATCCACTACACCAAGTCAGCTGATATGTGAAGAGCAAATGGAGACAAGAGGACAGAAGCTGATAGAAGAAAAAGACAAGAAAAGAGATGGGGTGACGGAAGATAGGACGGAAGAAGAGGACAAGATGACACACGTCGTCGAGCCGCCAGGCTTGTCTGTCGCGCCACGTGCAGACCCGTCTGCGGAGCCACGTGCGGGCCTGTCTGCCGAGCCACATACCATGTCGCGCGCCGAGCCGGCCTTTCCTGCTGCACAAACACGTGCTGAGCCTGCCCCGCTTGCTGACGTGTCCAATACATCACAGCCACATGTTGAACCAGTCCTTCCCACTGACTTGTCTGATATACCACATACCACTTTTCCAGCACATGCATCAGACCACATAACATCTTCCGCACCAAGTACAGTTTTGTGTTCCCCATTTGCATCATCAACTGAAGAATCTGTTGCGAATGTTCCTCATCAGGTACAATTATTTTCCAATGAACCTAGAAAATCACATAGAATTACTAAGGGTATTCCTCTAAAACATTATGAACCAGACATCAAAGCCAAAGCAAAATACCCTATAGCCAATTATATGTCTAATTATAGGTTGTCTGGGTCACATACACTTGTTGTCGATCAATTATCTTATGTATCTATTCCATGTAGTGTACAAGATGCATTGGCAGATCCCAAGTGGAAACAAGCGATGAATGAAGAACTTGAAGCCTTGCAGAAAAACTCAACTTGGGATTTCGTGACAATGTCACCTGGAAAGAAGACTATTGGATGTCGTTGGGTGTTATAGTGAAACTCAAAGCAGATGGGAGTATCGACAGATATAAAGCCAGATTAGTTGTCAAAGGATACACCCAGTGTTATGGAATTGATTATCAAGAGACATTCACACCTGTTGCAAAGATTAATACTGTTAGAGTCCTATTCTCACTTGCAGCAAATAGAGATTGGCCTCTTCAGTAATTTGATGTGAAGAATGCATTCCTTAATGGAGACCTAGACGAGGAAGTGTACATGGACTTACCGCCAGGTGTCAAGCCTTGTGATGATGGCAAGGTTTGCAGATTGAAGAAGTCCCTATATGGCCTAAAACAGTCTCCTAGAGCATGGTTTGAGAGATTCTCTAAATCAATGAAGGTGTTTGGTTATAAACAGAGCAACTCAGATCACACTTTGTTCATTAAACGCCGTCAGGGTAAGATTACTGCTCTGATAGTATATATTGATGATATGATTGTCAGAGGCAATGATCCCAACGAGATGGAAGCTCTACAAAGGTATCTTTCGAAGGAGTTTGAAATGAAAGATCTTGGACAACTGAAATATTTTCTTAGGATTGAAGTGGCAAGGTCCAAAAAAGGAATTTCCTTGTCCCAACGCAAGTATGTGCTTGACTTGTTAGCTGAAACAGGGATGTTTGATTGCAAACCAGCTGAGACACCAATTGAGATGAATCACAACCTTACTATTTATCTAAATCAGGTCCTGACAGACAAGGGAAAGTATCAATGTCTAGTAGGGAGACTCATTTATCTTTCTGATACTAGACCTGATATTGCTTATGCTGTGAGTGTGGTTAGTCAGTTTATGCATTGTCCTAGTGAAGAGCATATGGATGCAGTATATCGTATTCTGAAGTATGTTAAGAAGGCACCTGGAAAAGTTTTGTTGTTCAAAAAGAACAATGAATTCGAAGTCGTGGGATATACAGATGTTGATTGGGCAGGTGATAAGACTGATAGAAGATCTACATCTGGATAATTCACCTTTGTTGGAGGACATCTAGTGACTTGGCGTAGTAAGAAACAAAAGGTTGTTGCTAGATCAAGTGCAGAAGCAGAGTTTCGAGGCATGGCACATAGCATATCTGAATTGCTGTGGATCCGGAATGTGTTAAAAGACTTAGGTTTCAAGGTTAAGAAACCTATGGACTTACATTGTGATAACACATCAACAATTGAAATTGCTCATAATCCAATTCAGCATGACCGAACTAAGCATGTGGAGGTGGATCGATTCTTTATCAAGGAGAATTTAGACAGAAAGGTCATTAAATTCCCTTTCGTATATACAGAAGATCAGTTGGTAGATATATATTCTTACAAAAGGAGTGTCAAGGAAAGCATTTGACGATTCAAGTGACAAGTTGGACATGATTGACATCTATGCACCAACTTGAGGGGGAGTGTAAAATATTCTAGGATATCTACTTTCCTTATATGTATAGGTAGATTATTCTATGTAATCTTAGGATATATTTTCCTTGTAGATATAGCTTTGTATCCATATATATACCTCCTTATGGAGAAGAATAATTAATCAAGCGAACTATACTATTCTTCTAAGTGGAAAGACATAAGACCAATGTGTGCAATTTTCAGTAACTGCGAAGTGCAAATAGGTCATCCCTTGGTTGTAAACAGGCTCTGTAATGAAGGACAAGCACATTATTTGTAAGATGTATTGAAAGTTAGCTCTGCTGGTATTAATGGATTTTACTAGTGTTTCCGCTCAAACTCGTAGGCCTGACAGAAGCACAATAATAAAGGTAGAACATGAACACAAGGATATATAGTGGTTCACCGTGCCACCGGAGGGCACGGCTACGTCCACTTGGAATGTACTACGACAGGCCAATAGGCCATCGGGTTACAAGGGTGGAGTGCCTTGGATCCAAGATCTCTAACTCTAAGGGGGAAGCCTTCTATTTATAGGGAAGGAAGGCTCCCTCCTTTACAATGTTTCCAATGTGGGATGCAAACCCACTTTTCCTACTCACGAAGCTATTTCAAGAGCCCGGTGGCATGCCCTCCTTGTGCGGCACCGGTGATCTCTGACATTAGGAATGTAGCTGGGGTGGCGGTCTACCCGCTGGATGCCGGAAGTAGGACCTATGACGCCGGTTGCACGGTCCACGAGGTCGCTTAACATGCTTGGCGGTGCACTATATATACTTCCAACAAGTCCCCCAAGTTCCCGAGTAAGAGTGCAATCTTACTTGGGGAGTTAATCATCATGTGCCGCCAAGCGTAGGTGGTGACCGAGTCACCCCTACTACCACCAACCCCCCAAGTCCCTAAGTGAGATTGGACTCTTACCGGGCGTTCGAATGCCGAGTCCCACCCCTTCGCTCGAGTGCTACTGATGTGCTCCCAGTAGTAGTCCCCCAAGTCCGTGCTGGAGATTTGACTTGGCCGGGAGTGATGTTTCCATGCTACATGACCGGTGTACTGAGGTGCCAGGTTCTGATCCTCACCGTCTGTGTCGGGTTCTGGAGCGGTGGTGGGTGCCCAGGGAGGATCCGGGTTTGACCGGTCCTGACTCGTTGAAGCTTGATCGGGCGGAGCCGCTGTTGAACAGAGCCGGGCCTGCTGAATCTGGGGTGACTCGCTGGCTGGGGTGACCCACTGGACAGGACCGGGCCTGCTGAATCTGGGGTGACCCGCTGGCTGGGGTGACCCGCTGGACAGGACCGGGCGGCTGACTCTAGGGTGACCCGCTAGACAGGACCGGGCCAGAGGGTGAGCTGGTAGACTGAGCGGCCGAGCTCACGAGGCCGGAGGGTGAGCTGATGGACTGAGCGGCCGAGCTCACGAGGCCGGAGGGTGAGCTGATGGACTGAGCGGCCGAGCTCACGAGGCCAGAGGGTGAGCTGATGGACTGAGCAGCCGAGCTCACGAGGCCGGCGGTGAGGTGCTGGCTTGAGCTGTGGTGCAGGGGTTGAGGCAACCGGTAACCGGAGAGATGCCGTGGAGCCGGTAACCGGAGAGATGCCATGGAGCCGGTAACCGGTGAGATGCCATGGAGCCGGAACCGGGGTGCCTATGCAATAAATGTGGAGCGGGGTGAAACCCGGACGAGTGCATGGGATGATGATGTGAGGACTCAACCGGTGGACTGCCATGTCGAAACGAGTCCCCCAGTACAATTGCTGCCAACGGTGAGGCAGGGCGGGGAGTAGCCCGAAGTAATGTGCAGGGTTTCTAGCCTGCGAGGAGACTTGTTCTGTGTTAGAGAAACAATCTGCCTGGTGGGGTGGCGTTGAGATAACAAGTCTCGCCATGTCCCCAAATGTATCACAGTTCAGTGTGATGCAGGGTTTTTAGCCTGCTGGAAAAGTTTACATGTGTTAGATGTAAACTCTCCCGGGTTTATAAAGCCCATGTGTTTGCCATGGAGCTGGTTGAATGTTACCTAACCGGTGAGATGCCATGGAGCCGGTTGAATGGTACATAACCGGTGAGATGCCATGGAGCCGGTAACCGGAGGGATGCCATGGAGCTTACGACCATGAGAAAGGCAGACCAGTAGAGCATGTGATACAACTAAATATTTTGCATGCACAACCGAAGTTGGATTTGCTGCTCGGAGCAGTGTCATTGTTTGAGTGGCTTTTTTCTTCTGGTTTCGTTTCTTTCTCTTCCTGCTTCCCTCCGCTCGGTGGGTGCCCAAAGAAGGCAGCCGGGTGCCTTGACCAAATGCCTCGTCCTTTGACAACCCGAACTGGAGGGGCCACTGAACCCGGAGAGGAGAACGACCGGAGCGCAAGGACAACTGCACCGGAGAGCGAGGCCCCTCGACTGCCGGAGACGGCATCCGCTTGATCGCACGGAGATGGAGGCCCATCGCCTGGAGAGGAGAGCCAGCGGGAGGATGTGCCCGGCGTTCGTGCGTTCTCGCTGCCCTGCTGGACCGGGCGGGTCGACCCGCTGACCAATCCTACTGGGCCGCTGACCAGCCTACATGCTGCTGACCCGGGGATGGCAGCAGGGTCATTTTTTTTTCTGGCCGGGTATCTGCCCCGGTAGAGCAACACAACCTTTAGAACTAGTTCCCACAGACGGCGCCACTTGTTTCCGCTCAAACTCGTAGGCCTGACAGAAGTACAATAATAAAAGTAGAACATGAACAAAAGGATATATAGTGGTTCACCGTGCCACCGGAGGGCACGGCTACGTCCACTTGGAATGTACTACGACCGGCCAATAGGCCATCAGGTTACAAGGGTGGAGTGCCTTGGATCCAAGATTTCTAACTCTAAGGGGGAAGCCTTCAATTTATAGGGAAGGAAGGCTCCCTCCTTTACAATGTTTCTAATGTGGGATGCAAACCCACTTTTCCTACTCACGAAGCTATTTCAGGAGCCCGGTGGCATGCCCTCCGGGTGCGACACCGGTGATCTCTGACATTGGGAATGTAGCCGGGGTGGCGGTCTACCCGCTGGATGCCGGAAGTAGGACCTATGACGCCGATTGCACGGTCCACGAGGTCGCCGAACAAGCTTGGCAGTGCACCATATATACTTCTAACAACTAATGTCCCATGTTATTCCCTGAACCCTCCACAAAATGTACTCGAAATTCATATAATTAATGTTCAATGTGTGAAACTGCACAGTTCTTAGTTTGTCTTTCCTATTCGTATCTTCCAACAGATGTATTCACATCACATTTGGGATCACTCTAGTATGGATCAAAAGAAGCATATACATCTGGGATCATTTAGTAAGGTAACAGCAAATACAAAACGAAGAAGACAACAGTAGGCATTAGGCAAAAGACCATACAAACAAATTTTGTAACACCATTATATCATGCAATTTGCAATCTTCAATTCTTCCTTATATAAGATGACTTACACTAATCACTATACTTCTGTCATTCAAACGGTAGAAACAATAGCTTAGCAATTCAACTGAAGTTCCTCCAACCAAATAGCTTCCTCAAGTTTGTTGCACCTGCACTTGTTAAAGATAAATGATCAGCTGCTACCATCCAACACAGGTATACATGAGAAAACATTTAGTACCGACTACCGACCATAATCATATTATCTGGGCACTTCACATGTTCAACACAGAACTTATAAAGGTGCCCAGACACTTAGAAGTTTTTTTTCTTTCAAAACTGTAGTATATGACATCCCTCTAACAATGTTGGTGACATAACAAGAAAACCAGAACGTGGAAGGTTTGTACATAAGATGCTTTCATGCTTTAGATACTTTTGTCATAGATGCAATCATGTCTACTGTGAAAATCAAAGTATCTAATATCTGTAGCTGTCCAATGTAAGTTTCCGCACATTTGTGTGCACTTTGAGTTCCATTTTGTAAATATCATTATATGCTTTGTAATTTGAAAGAAAAAAGTGGGAGGATCTGCACTGTTACCTTAGCGAATGAATTCTGGCTTGAATGGGTTTGGAATTCCATTATTTGGAATAACTGTTTCGAAAGCCTCAACAAGCAGTGCTACTTTTCTACTCCGAGCTGGAGTTAATTTAGCAACAGCCTTTTGAAGTGCATAATCAAGCATCCACTCTTCAGCATTCTTCCTCTCATCCATGTTTTGATGCTTAAGATTAACTTTTTCTGCTTCAGGGTCTGGCTCCAAGAGCAGATAATTTGGCCCTCGTGAGTCGGACTTCTTTCCTTTCTCCAATGCCTTGATAAACCTATTAAGCAGAATCATTTTCTTCAGATTTCTCCAGTTCTTTGACATTTTCTGTTTTGGTTTTTCTTCTACCATCAGCACTTCCTTTTCTTCATCCTGAATGACAGCGTTATCGGATTTGAGTAATATTTGTTCTGGATCTTCCCCTGCTTTACTTTTAGATTCTCTTAAGCTACCTTTGGCAAAGTCGGAAAAAGTAGCGAAAGATTTTCCTTCTATGCCAACTTTAGATTCTGGTGGTTCCTGGTGTGGGATGAAGCTCGTAGTGTCTGCTTGATCGTCCTCTGATTCATCCTGGCTTTCTGGAAGAAGGATTTCATCAATTGCTTTCTCCACCAGCTTAACAGTTTCAATACGGCGGAGTTCATTCTTTTTGTGGTCTGCATGCTGATTTTTCAAGCTCAGCTTTGGATCCATCTCTGCTTGAGGCAATTTGATGGTGTCATTTCCTTGTTCCTCATCTGCTCCTTCAGGTGGTTCATCTCCATCTTTTTCAGCAATGCTTGATACCATGTGCTTATATACAAAGTACCATAGCCTTGTGTAGTTCTGTTTTTCCATCTGAGTAACATGCGTTACATCAGCATTGGTCTCCGAAGGAGAATCTTCAGGTGGAGGGGATCCAAGAAAGGATCCTCCTCCATTTGATCCTTCTCTTGCTGTCATTATTGTGGGAGCTAAAGAGACCACCATGTCCTCAGACAAATCTGAGTCTGCACTGTCCGTTCCTCCATTACTGATTTGCACATCAGAATTTATATATCCAAGATCTAAACTACTGATAGATAGATGTTCAGTGGGGATCTCTTGAACTGTTTCATTTTCGAGAACTTCATAACTGGTGCTACCATCTTCCCCTTGCTTCAAGGAGCTTTCTTGGGGACCTTTACTTTCTGATAAAGAAACAATGGGAAACTCTGTAACATCGTCAATGGTAAAGACTCTGTCCTCCCCGTCACCAGCCTTCATAGAAACATTTCTTCCCTGATGGTCCTCGTCTGTGGCTCCAGAAGCAGGTATATCGACTTCTCTTTTAATGGACCAGTCTTCTGCACTTGATTCTTTCAGAATAAAAGATTTCACTGGACTTGCTTGTTGATCCATTTTAACAGCAACGAACTTATCTGTACACTTGCTTGAATTTTGTTCAGGAGATGACATCCTGCCGACCAAGATTTTGGCAGTAGTTCCAGAATCGCTCTCTTTACCAATTTCATCAGCAATTTGAATTGACAAGCCATTGCAGGCTTGAATATCTGCTTCAGTTGAATCTATTGCGTTGGACCTCTGCTGAGTTCTAATATCAGGGAAAGGGAGAACTGTTTCAAAAGCTTCTACAAGTAATGTCACTCTTCTTTGTTGAGCAGAAGGTAGCTTAGATATCACCTTCTGAAGTGCATAATCAAGCATCCATTCATCAGCACTCTTTTTGTCTTCAATTACCAGCTGCCGTAGATTAATTTTTTCTGCCTCTGGGTCAGGATCTAAGGGTAGGTAATGTGGCTTCTGGTAACTGAAGTTCCTTACTTTTTCAATTGCCTTGACAAATCTCTTGAGAAGAATAAACTTTTTCAGACTGCTCCAGCGCTTGGGCGTGTTCTGTTCAAACTTGTCTGCCACTGCTTTCTCTTTGGGAGCATCGCCGTTTTCAGTTTCCAACTGAGTTTCTTCTGCATTCTGTACAATTATGTCCTCTGAATAATCACCAGAATTGAAAGTTCTACTCTCCCCTCCATCAGTCCTCAGCTGCATTCCTTCCTGGTCTGAGTTTATGTCACTGGTAATTGATTGATCATCATATGAGCTGTCCTGAACTTCTGGGAGAAGAATTTTATCAAATGCTTCCTGGACTAAATCAATGGCATTTTTCTGGCAGAGCTCAAGTATTTGGTCTACTGGACTGTCATTTGTTGAAGCTGTATGCTCACCTGTTTCAGGAAAAAATGGATTGTTGGTTTCAAGCACGCCAGTGGTATATTCTACTTGATCTTCTTTGTCTTCCCCACGAAGTGGGAGAGGGTTTCCAACAGCTGCTGCATTACCCTTTACTGCATGTTTGTACATCAACTTCCACATAGTGATATACTTGTTATTTTTTGCCTGCATACTACACCCCGCACTTTCTTTTTTGTCCAACTCCACACTACCTTTTTTGTCTGTCACCAAACTACCACAGTTTTTCTCAAAGGCTTTTGTTTGTTCCTCTGGTGCCTCACGACCAGAAGCACAATTGTTTTCATGGCTTTCACTGTCACTTGTTGATTCCACAACTTCATAAGGGAGCTTGACAGTAGTGCAATCATCAGATTCCACGTTTACTGGAATTGATTTAGGACTGCTGCTGTTCATTTTATCAGTGGAAGTGAAATAACCACCATCATTGATACAAGATGCAGCACAATTCTCTTCTTTTAGGTCTGTGTTGGTGACTTCAGAAGCTGTTCCAATGCAACAACTTTCGGGACATAAATCAGTAAGTGATGGCGGTGACACCAAAGCATGTTGTTCTACTGTGGCAAGATCACTTGTTTCTTGCAGATTCCCCTCCAAAGTTTCATGAAACAGCTTCTCAGAAACATTGGAAAGATCATAGTTGTCTTCATCTTCTTTGCTGCAAGTTTCATCATGGTCTTGCAAGAGCTCTTCCCGGCCCAATTTTTGCACCACAAGAGAAGTTGTTCCATGAACTTCATCATGTCCATTGCTGACCATGTGACTCATCCCATCTTCCTTAATTTTGCCAGAATTTTTTTCCCAAACTGGGGATTGAGTTGCCTGTTTGGTTCCCTTCTGAGTCTTCAATAAGCGCCTCCTTATCGAAATGACGCGCTTGAGTGGAGGTACAGTAGCGTGGCGATGGCCATGCAGAGAACAATAAGTGAACGGACAAGGCTTGGTAGCTGAAGCTCCTTCGGATTCACTTCCCTCTGCATGAACATCCTTCACCTCAGGAGGAGACTTGCAATGCTTGAGAGCTGAAGAACATGTAGCTCTTTGGACCCCCAAGTCTGGAAACTCAGAGATTTCAGATTGTTTCCGAATCACACGAGTCTTGGATTTTGTTCTAGACAGTCTAGCTGACTTTCGAGCAGAGTTGGGGGTTGAATTAAAACTTGATTCCGAAGAGCAGTGAGGACTACCCTGAATGTGGATCCTTTTCTCACTAGAGCAACAGGTCTCCTTTAAAAAGTTTGGTAATGATGATCTATACTTATTCAGCTGAGTTCCTCCAGAGCTTTTCCTCACCAAAGGGTTCTTAAATTTCACACTCGACATTCTTGTTAAACTGTTTACAGGCTTAAAACTAGACCTCCTTATCAACACTCTACCTGAGTTCTGCAGAAACACCACCACCCAAAAACAAAAACAACAAAAGCTATTGATCCACAATCTCATTGTATATCAGCCAAAGCATTAAAACTAAAGCTAGATTGCAAAAATGAATGACAAACTTGCCTGTGGATCATCTGCAGTTGCATCATTGGATCTGCGCTTGGATCTTCTTCTCGACGGCGATTTTGCAAGCTTGATTGATCTCAACTTGTTCAGTTTCTTCTGCAGCTCTGGCTCTCCTCTGCTTCTGCCATTCTGGTTTTGGAGAACAAATGATTCAGTTTTATCTGAATCACATGCCTCCACAACTTGAAGCTCATTTGAACTCATAGTTTTGATGTTTTCTAAGGATTTTGGAAGCTGGGGGGGGGGGGTTTTGAGTTTTCTGGGATTTTTGTGTTTGGCTATAGCAGTTGGCCTTTCGCTTCAAACTTCATATTAAACTCTTGAGGCTTAAAGTGGGTTCTCGTCTTCGAACATGAGTTGGAGATCGGAAACCTTTGACTGGTACACAGAGCACAAACAGAGAGATTGACTTGGCCATGAGGACTTGACTTTTGCTTGTGATGTAGAAATTTGAGACCATCCAATTCAAAGTCCCTGTGTCACTTTATGCCCTGTATAATTCCCATTTCAATAAATGAAGAGATTTGCCCAGATCTTGAATTTAAATGGTGATTGTTACATTAGAGAACCCACCAGAACATAGGGCTGGGCGTTTGGGCCCGAAGGACCGAAAGCCCGGCCCGGCTCGGCCAAAAAAGCCCGACGCGGGCCGAGCCCTGGAAATTTAAAGACCGGCCCGACGAAGGACCGGCCCGAGATTGTCCCTGTCGGTCCGAGCTCGGGCTTGAACATTTTTGGGCCCGAAAGCCCGGTCCGGCCCGACTTTTTAATATATGTACATAAAAAAAAAAAAAATTCTTCATTTCTTCATTTCTAACCGAACCCCTCTGCGCCTCCATCCCTCGACTCCTCGGTGGCTCGGTCCTCCTCCGTCTTCCAGTCGCCTCCAAGACCGGCAAATCGGCAAGACCTCTTGTCGATCTGTCCTCCTCCAGTCGCCTCCAAGACCGGCAAGACCTCGAACCTCCTGTCGCGGTGTCGCCTCCCTCCTCCAGTCGCCTCCCTCCTCAAGTCGCCTCTACCCAACCTGCGACCGGCGACCAAATCGGCCAATCGTGCTCCACCAGTCCACGGCCCACCTGCGACCCAATCGACCTGCGACGCCGCCTCATTTACTCCCGGCGCCTCATCCTCTTCGACTTGTTCTTCTTCTTCGTGCTCCACCGACCACTACCCAGGTTTCTCCCTCATACCCAATCGTGCTCCACCACGAGGCTTGGTTGATGCTATGTGCTTATTGTGCTATCAATTTGGGATTTTGTTACTGATTTCTCCCTCTGCGCGGGACAGATCTGCCTTTTCTGATAATTTCTCTATTTTAGGGTTTCTGCCTTTTCATGGCTCCGTAATTGATGACGGAGGAGGGGGAGGGAGGAGACGAGATTGGAAGGGAGGAGAATGGGGGCGATGGGGCAGTTGAGGAAGTGGAGGGATTGGAGAGTTGAGAGCGACGTCGTCGGAGCAGTTGGAGAGAGTGAGGGAGAGGAGGTGGCGCAAGGGCTTGGAGGTGTCGCAGAGGGTGGTGGGCGGTGCTGGGGTGGGGGTTGGAGTTTGGGCCCGAAAAAGCCCGAGGGCTCGGCTCGGCTCGTCGGGCTCGGTCTCGGGCCGGTCCTCGTCTGGGAAAAAGCCCGGCTCGGCTCGGACCGAGGGGGTCGGGTTTTGGGTCGGGCTTTGGGATTTTTGGGCTCGGCCCGGCCCGCGCCCAGCCCTACCAGAACATGATTGAATATTTCAGTGTGACGGAATAACTATGTGGTAGTGTCTAATAATCCTCCCTACTAATGAAATTGTGACACGTGAGATTTTGTGACAGAAAATTATTTCAGTTATTTTCTTAAATACCATTTTAGATTTATTATTGTTTTTCTAAACCCTACACCCTAAATTCTAAAACCCTAAACCCTAAAACCATAAACCCTAAAACCCTAAACTCTAAAAGATTGATTAAAGTCATTTTACAAAAAGTAAAATACATAAATTTATAATTTATGTGATAAAATTTCACGTGTTGAAATTTAATTGGTAGGGAGGACCACTAGGCACTGCCACATGGTTCTCCCGTCACACTGAAAAATTTCTCCCAGAACTGGTCACATATATGAGAAATTTTTCAGTACTACGGGAGAACTACGTGGCAGTATCTAGTGGTACTCCCTTCCAATTAAATTTTGCCACATGGAATTTTATGATATAAAATTATTTCAGTTATTTTGTCAAATACCATTTTGTGTTTTTTTATTATTTTTTAAACCCTACATCCTAAATCCCTAAATCCTAAACTCTAAACTCTAAACCCGAAACTCTAATCTCTAAACCCTAAACTCTAATCTCTAAACCCTAAACCATAAACTTTAGTCTAAACTCATCACATATCTATTAAAATCATTTTACAAAAAATAAAAATAATTTATATCACAAAATTCCACGTGTTGAATTTTAATTGGGTGGGAGAGAGGACCACTAGACAATAAAAAAATAATAAAAATAATAATTGAATATCTGAAATAATCTTATGTCATAAAATTTCATGTGGCAAAATTTAATTGGAATGGGGTACCATTAGGTACTGTCACGTAGTTCTCCCGTCATATTTAAAAAATTCTCCACATATATGCAGCTGTTATATTTTTGCCTTGAATATCTGCTGTAGTTTTGACTTGAGTAATTTTATTAGTTACTAACTTACTAATAATTAAAAGTTCAACCCTAAATTGCCGTTCTGACTTTGAGATTAATGAAACCTGCAGTAAAAATTTGACAACAAATACAATTTCACTAAATTAATCGATTTCGCCGATCCGATGCTATTAATTTATCGGCTAATGACAAGTTGGTAAAACACGAATAAATAGTATCTGATTACATAACTTGTTTATCTATAAGTTAATTGCAACTAATTGCTTTGTTCATCCAACTCTCCTTGTATTTCTACGGATTCCTACACACTGTTGATAACGAAAGAAATGAGTTCTATTAAAAATAAAAATAAAATGAGGCTCATATAATATCAGTAGCCTAATTTGGTCTATAGAACTAAACTTTTTTATTCTTAAAGCCTTTCAAAATATTTTTAATAAAAAAAGGGACAAAAAGGATGAGGGACAAAACGCAAGTGAAACAATCAAATACATCAATCAATAAAAGAAAAAGGAAAAAAAAAAAAAAAAACAACTTCAGCGAAACGATAGTTGATGCAACTCATCCCAGGGGAGAAATCACGTCTATATATTTTCCAAGAATGAAGCTAGCAACAAAAAATCATAGCTCCAAACTCTGGTCACTTATCGCCAGACTATTGTGAGCCATCCATATAAATAGGAGATTGTTTATATTGTATGGACTTGGTAAAAATGCAAGCAATTTAACTAAGCTACCATACACCTGCAAAATTAAGTTGAGAGAACTGAAGTACTGAAGGACAAGAGCTGAATTTGTTTGCAGCCATAGGCAATCTTTCATGCCTCAATAACATCCAAGATTTCAGTATCCATGCACTATGAACCGATAGAACTAAATCTGCAAGGCATAAACAAAAATTTGTTATGCCTAACGCTAAGTTCAAATTAATAACAAAAGGCAGACTAAGACTAAGAGTGATGGGGATCAGGGTACCGAATACGGGTCTCCAACAGTCACTCAACAAACACCAGAAATAAGGAGCAGTGATAGGAGCACAAAGTGTTACGATATTAATGTGTTTATGCCTACATTTATGCTTTTCTTAACTCTTATTCACTTAAGATCGAGTCATAATGTAGAGTAATGAATATTTGGTAGAGCTACAAGAAAATGTGCTTAAAAAGTCGAAAGTTTACCGAAAATTGACAAAGTGTTTTTGATGGGTTTTTCTTTTCTTATGAGAACTACACACATATATGATTGAGTATTGAAAATAGTTAGAGGAATTGGAGCTAAAAAATCTGCCGGAAATTGCTATGCAAATTCGGATTCAGCAAGTTTCGGGATTTTTCTTGAACATATCACTCGACTTCCAGGAATTTCTCAAGTCCGCTCATTTGGAACTAGATGGTGTGCCTTACATGCATGGAAATCCCTATGAGTCTAGTTTCCATAGGATTTGGAATCGTATCAATAGCTGCTCCGAGGAGGAAGTTATGCTCGATCAAAGACGAAAAGGTCAGATCTGCCGAGAGAAAGTCAGAAAGTTGGTTCAGTCCCTGCTGATAGGCTGCAATGCCAGCCTTGGCGATTTGCAGCCTCTGCCGCAGCGCAGCATGCCCAGCATGACACCAAGTGCCGCTGAGACGTGTCATACATGGGCACCTCGTATCCAAGCCATATCCCAAGTTCAACCAGACGTATCCATTGGCATATCCGAGACGTGTCCGGTGAGGCTCAAGCCTATTTTTGTGTCGTATCGGATACGGACATCTCGTGTACTAGCACTTGACCCTGCACCCGCAAGCATGCCATGCTGTCTACCGCCGCCTATCTTTCCTACCGATGTTGCACTTAGCCTCGCTAAGCCATCCCATGTGCATATGCGCACATGCACCCACACACGTTGCCGAGAAGAAGCGTGCGCAACATGACAGCCATACGCGCTAGCACATGTCCCTGCAATTTGCCCTGCATCCGAAACAGAGCATCTGCCGAGAGAGCTTCTGGGGGATTTCCAAGTATTTTTCTGCCTTTCCAAGTGATAGCATGTGACTGCAACATATCCTAGGACTACTGTGAAGACCAAGAAGAGTCAAGGCAGCCACGTCAAAGCCGAGAGAAAGAAGGAATCCTGCCGAGAGAAGGATAGGTGCTTCCGGGTGAGTTTGGAGGCTGCGATCAATTTGTGGGCTGAAAATCCATCAAGTAACCGGCTGCCGATCCATTAGAGGAGTCCATGAAGAGTTGCAGCCGGTCCATGAGGAAAACGCATGGAAGAATCATGAAGAATCTAGAAGGAGAGAAAGCTTAGCCAGCAAGAGTACCTAAACCGAATCGGATTAGGATTTCTTTACCTTATTGCTGTCGGCAAAGCTCTAATCTCTCTCCTATATATATGTGCCGATTCCCATACAGAAAACTTGTCACATCTTAAGCCAAAACACAAAGCATAAGCTCTACCAAAATTCTCTTAGAATCCTACATTGAAAAGTTAGCCGAAACACATCTCCACCACCACCAAAAACAGTCCATCCGTGCCATCATCACTATCATCGATCAACACATCTTGAAGCTCCAAAGGTGGCTACAAAGTGCGATCTATCCCCTACTTTCGGTATAACAATTTATTCTTTGTAGTTATGTTAAACTTTGTCTATGAAGTTAGCATGAATTCTTGGTTTCAGATTATATGCCTATGTATGACTCGGTTTGGAGTTTGGTTTTATAAATTTCATGTTAAAAATATCTTTGATTCCATTCTTAGGTCTAGGTCTAGGTCTAGGTTTCGGTTTCATTGAGTCTTTGCATGTTAATCTTGTAATATAAAACTTGTAAGAATTTCGGATACTAGATAATTAGGACAGTCGGTATAGAAGCATGTTTTAGGATTTAAATCGGTTAGAACTAAGGTGAGGGCATTTAATTTGTACTTAGTGTTGTCTTTGAACGGTATCTAGGTATTTGGTTTAATCCGCTTGAGTTATAATGAACTAAGTTTACGTGTGTTGCTTTGATTTGTTGTGCTCACCTAGAGTAGTTTAACCTTAGGACTTGTATGTTTAATAAGAAGATTGATAACCTTATTTGTTTGCGTGTCTTTGATTATAGACTTTGTGCTTCAATATTACATGTCGTATAACGGTAACATAAACTTTAGGGTCCATAACGTATGTTTGGTCTTAAAAACATTAGAAGTCTCACAACTAGGTAAATTCGGGTTCAGTGCTAGCTGTAAATAAAAAAACTTGTTTGACTCTAAAGCATGCTAAATACTTGTTCCTTACTTTCTTGTGTACGTGTCTTACTTGTTAAAGAGTTATGTGTTAAGTGCCTTGTGTGAAAGATGTCGACCAAAACATGTACATAGTAGTTTTTAGGATTTTATTTTGTGTCTAGTTTAGAGGGCAGCCCTTGCTGCCGAACCTCATCTTAATCTCCCTTTGACGTTTCAATGTGTGAATATGTATATTTTTGTGCTAAAATTCTCATATTTCAGGTACCCTTAATCCCCGGCTTAGAACGATCCTTACTTGCTCATGTTACTAACGATTGTAGGGTTATTATTGCATGCGTGCTTCGGCACTCGTCAAGCAGCCAACTCATAAAATAGGGCAAATCCATACCACAAATAAACTAAATTTATTCATAAAACATAAGCTTCCTAACAATTATTACAATACCCATATGTATAGGGTTTACAAAACTTAGAGAATAAGTAGGCTTAATCTAATATGGAAAGCAATTATAGGTAAATCCTAAATAATTGTAAAACTATTCCCTAAAAGAACCTAAATAATGAAATATTAAAAATTGTAAATCTATAATTAAATGACTAAATAATAACTTGATGTTGCATCATAAATATTCCCGAATCAGACTCCCCTGGTTGGAAAGAATTTGTCCTCGAATTCAAGCCTTTAATTGATAAAATTCCACACAAAATCTTCCATTGATGTAGATCTTCTTTTGACATACTAGCTTGCAATTGAATTCTTCATTTCTAAATAAATAAATACTTGGAATACTTTCCTTGTATTGCCTTAAGAAATCGGCTCATCATAACTAATTTCCTTAACCCAAAATCGCTCTCACCTTTCTTGATATGATTCACAATATCAATTAATATTTTTGGAATAATTGGTGATGTTGTTTCCATGACCTCATCTGGCACGGCTTCAATAATGTTTTGTTGCACAGAGGAGTGAAACTTTTGCATGAGGAAGTCAACCTCCTCACTCTCCAAACATTTATTCGCACAATCTTCATAACAATTAAGTCTCGACGGTTCATCCAGATCTATGAAACTATTTTTTTCTTTTTCTGAAAATAATTCTTCAACAACTGGAAAATTAAAGATAGTGGACTTATAACCGGAGTAGTTGAAAGTACTATGTCCCTCTTCATCAAACTCACACAACGGAGCGCATTTATGAACAGGGTAACACATATCTCCTCGTCGGAACCATCACCTTCTTGGTAAAAAATTTCGATGCGATCAATACATTGATGATAGGTGGTAACATTTCCATCCCCGTCGGAACTCTTATGACCCCGTCGTCGAGCTTCGATACGATCGATACGTACCTCAAGTTGCTTAAACATCATTTTGATTTCAGCCATGTCATTGTTGATGTCACGACCCTCCATTCTGAAACCTCCCCTTCTTCGCCCGATCTGAGACATGGAATCCACCACGCTCTCCTAGAGCTCTGATGCCAACTGATGGGGATCAAGGTACCGAACACGGGCCTCCAACAGTCACTCAACAGACACCAGAAATAAGGAGCAGCCAACTCATAAAATAGGGCAAATCCATGCCACAAATAAACTGAATTTATTCATAAAACATAAGCTTCCTAACAACTATTACAATACCCATATATATAGGGTTTACAAAACTTGGAGAATAAGTAGGCTTAATCTAATATGGAAAGCAATTATAGGTAAACCCTAAATAATTGTAAAACTATTCTCTAAAAGTACCTAAATAATGAAATATTAAAGATTGTAAATCTATAATTAAATGACTAAATTATAACTTGATGCTGCATCATAAATGTGCCCGTATCAAAGAGAATAAGCACACAATTGAGTTAATGAAAACAAAAATTGTTGATATAGCCAAACATGTTTGACTTAAAGAACACAGTAGTTTAAGCTCTAGCTTTACCTATGGAGTTTCTCTTAAATCTCAAATCTTGATAAAAGAGCAAGCTTTCTACGAGAAATCAATTTATAGTTGGTGCCGTATCAAAAGGCATTGCTTTAAGCTAGTTCTAATGCTTTTCAATTGGTGTAAAAAGTTGCGGCAAATAAAACTGAATGCTATAAGATGTGAATGAACGAGAAACAACCAAAGTACAAATTCCACAAGCATGGCCAAAACTACAGAATGATTAAAATGAAAATTCTCCCATCAGTTCTGGACCTGGGCAGTAGGGGTGGACACGGGTCACTTCGGTTCGGGTTTGGACAAAACCCATGACCCAACCCAAATTTAAAATTCGGTTCGGTTCGGTTCGGTTTTTTAATTTTTGAGTCAGTGACCCATAACCCGACCCAACCCGCAAAATTCGGTTCGGTTCGGTTTTTTTTCGGTTTTACCCACTTTTCAAGTTCGAATAAAAAATATAAATTTCATAGTTTATAAGTCAAAAATTTCAAAGTACAAAGTTCAGCTTGAGTCAATACTCCATAATTCAACAATTTCAAGTCCATCAAAATAAAGTCAAAGTCCAAAGTTTAATATTTAAACATAACTAAATAAGGAAGAGAAAAATAGAACAATATAAGAGTCCATGACATGATTGGCAATTTGGCATCATCACAATTCTCAACTCTCCCTCAAGCTCGCATGAATGAGTTTGACCTTGGAGGTAGCATACCACTTGATCCACTCTCGGCACGATCGTCTCTAATGCCATGCTGCAAGCTCTTCAAATATAATCATGCATAACACAAAACCAAATCACATTAAGCAATTCAAATATTCAATAAGAAAAAAACAAAACTATTACCTATTTCCGCATCTTCACAAATCTTCATCTCCTCAATAGTAGGCACATGGTGCAAAGAAATATGTTCACCCCTAAGCCAACTTTGAGTACATATCAATGCTTCCACCATTTTAGGACTTAGAGAGCTACGATGTGGATTAATTACTCTCCCACTAGTGCTAAAACAAGATTCGGAAGATATAGTTGAAACCGGAATAGCTAGAATTCGGGTAAGTTTGGGTCAGTTCGGTTTGGTTCGGGTTTTGCCAGACTGAAACCGAAACCCAACCCGAACTACTTCGGTTCGGTTCAGTTTTTTTTTTCGGTTCGGTTTTTTTCGGTTTTCGGTTTTTTCGGTTACGGTTCGGTTTCGGGCTCGGTTTTTTTCGGTTTTCGGGTCCGCGTGTCCACCCCTACTGGGCAGATAAGATCTTTGAAAATGATGATTAGTTTAACAATCAAGGTCAAACATTTTTCATTTACACAAAAATTAACACATTGAATGCTGAGATATTTTAATTTTCATTTAATTTTTGCTTACAAAAACCTTACATATCCCCAACACGCAGTATATCAGAACTTTCTTGTTAATGAAAAGTATTGCAACCTCCATGGTATAATCCACTGGTAACAACCAATCCAAGAAAAAAAAAATGTAAAAAATAAGGCATCTGAGAGATATATACATCAAATACCCAATGTGCGGACAGACTAACTCTTGGGTTTATAACCAACCAAGTGAACCAACCCCAGATTTAAAAAAATAAATAAAAAGATAAAATAAAATCATGTAAGAGTTATATATCAATAACCAAATGTCACGACAGTCTAACTATTGTACCTGCAATGAGTTCCTAACAGAGCACAGAAAGTTTTTCCTTTTAGATCTGCTTTTACATCCTGTCATCACTAATGTTAAATAGTTGAGTCAAAAAGATAGTTGATTAAATTATCACGTCATTATGCATCACAGATTCTCAAACAACTTTTAAGAACAATAAGGGAATAAAGCATGGAAGGAATGTTTCGGCAATGAGAGTGCAGGTAATAAAATGCATGAATGGCTATTTGAGGCTATATTATCAGTTTATCATATATGATCTGATCTCTCTTTGACAAATGCATGGATTGACCCATACTTTTATTATCCTAGATGACAAAGTGGTTATATTTTATATATTTTCATACTGACCTAGGAAAAGAAACCTTCAAAAGACAGATCATTCAAATCACTAAAGCATGTAGCAGAGGTCCTTACAAAGGTTTAGAGTTTAGAGTTTAGCGGCATCAAATTATTATATATAATCATATAGTAATAGAGATGTTCCATTAGTCACCGACACCTACCATTAAATATATATATTCAAGGGATCAGATTAAGAAAAAAGGCAATTCGACATTCACTCAACTCCTTAATATGAAACGAAATGCCTGCTACTGCAATGGGTAGGTCATCTACACTTGCGCTCATTTTACTTATCTTACTGCAGAGTTTTGAACTGGGTAGATCAGCTGCAGTTACCAATTGGCTTCAAATGTTGACACTAAGAAAATGCAGCATATATATTCGGAGCATGAATTCCCAGTACATCCTAGTCCACAATGACATGCTTTGGCCTTCAGGATAATCTCTTGGTTCATCCACAGCCATTATCCTCAGACAAAAGGCCGTAAATGTAAGGAAGATTGCCGACATCCTTCATATGGTCTGCTAATTTCCCAATCATATCATTCATCTCTCCCGTCTGACAGTGGACCTTGTCTTTTGCTACGAACTCATGCCTTGCATTTCTCAGCTCAATCAAACTATAAGCTGACTCTTTTGTCAAACCTCTTTCTTCCATGAGTCTTCTGACTCTATGGGCATCAGTCCATCTACCAGCTGCGGCATAAATGTTTGATAACATAACATATCTTGCACCGTTTTGGGGCTCCAACTCAAACAGAGCTTCTGCAGCCCTCCTAGCAAGGGCCAAGTTCCCATGAACTCGACAAGCAGCCAAAAGTGCACCCCACATCTCAATATGATCTGAGGCACCAGGAGCTCTCTCAATCAACTCCATTGCTTCCTTCAGTTTATTTTTCCTCCCAAGCAAATCGATCACAATTGCATAATGAATTGACCTAGGTTTAATGCCATAACCTTTTTCCATTAACTGCAGGATTTGAAGTCCTTCAGAAACTAAACCTGTGTGGCTACAAGCAGATAACACCAAAAGAAAAGTCACATAAGTAGGCTTTATATTTGCTTCTACCATCCTCTTGAAAACAAGAAGTGAGTCCTCCCCCAGCCCATTCTGAGCAAATCCAGTAATTAAAGAGTTCCAAGAGACTACATCCTTCTCATATATCATCTCAAACAATGTTTTTCCCGATGTCATGTCTCCACATTTGCTGTACATGTCAACTAGAGCATTACAAATAAATACATTGGACAAGTAGCTTCCACTATAACTTCTAATGATATGCCCATGAATCTGCTTACCTCTTTGATTAAGTGCTAGATCTGCACAAGCACTCAAAATGCTAACATATGTAACTGTGCTAGGCTGGATCCTCTCTTCCAACATTTTCTGGAAATGATCCAAAGCATCATTACCACGCCCACTTTGTACAAAACCTGAAATCAAAGCAGTCCAAGAAACTGTGTTCTTAAAAGGCATACCATCAAATACCCAACAAGCGTCATCCATTCTTGATGCGCGTGCATAAGAAGCAATCATTGAGGTCCAAGACACAACGTCCCTCTCTAGCATACAACTGAATACAGAATATGAGGTGTCTGGCTCACCACATTTTCCATAAGCATTGACCAAAGAATTGCAAGCAACGATATTCATTTCTAAGCCAATTGCAATTGCCACCCCATGAACTTGACGCAACATCGCCAACGCACTTAAGCTAGCACAAGTTCCCACTATGCTTACAAACGTGAACTGGTCTAAGAATAAGCATTCACAATCTTGTTGGATCCTCTGGAAGAGAGATATGGACTCTTTATGATACCCATGACGTGCTAAACCAGAAACCAAAGTATTATAACTCACAAGGTTTGGTTCTGTCATTCTAGCAAGCAAATGGCGTGCATCGTCAAAACTGCCATTTCTCGAGTACATGGATATCATGGTGTTCCAAGAATGGGTGTTCTTGGTTGGAAGGTCGTCGAAGGCCTTTTGGGCATCTTGCATGGAACTGCATTTGGAGTAAAGATCAATGAGGCGGTTGGTGAGGAAGGTGTCGAAAGTGCGAGCTGTTTTGATCAAGTTTGAGTGCAAAACCCTGCCAAGCCTGATGTCCTTAGTAGTGATGCATTTCGAGATGAGAGAGACATATTGATCAATCAAAGATGAAGCCAGGATTGTTCTTTATTTGGGGCTGGGCTAAACCTCCCTACTAATCTGGATACCCAATTAGAACAGCCTGCACATAAAGCAGTGTAAAAATATAAAATCAAACTCACAGCAGAAACTGGTTCTGTTTAATTGACAGACAAAACTTGGACTAGATCAAGAAAAGCCAAGAATCAAGTGCATAAATGTTAGACGCCAGGATATTCTAATTGATTGAACAAAGATTTTTTTCCTAGTTAATTGGAAGTAATTTCAAACATAAGAGATGCAACTGTATTCGAAATCTTAAATCGGAAATACAGAGATAAAGGATTTTCACAAGCAGTTGGAATCGAAAAATCAAACAGGCAGGGAAGGAGATGCTCACCTGATTTGGTAGAGAGGGAGAGTGAGACGTTTAAAAGTGAATGAAATATTCGCAGGGAAACAAAACAGGAAGAGAGAGAGAGAGAGAGAGAGAGAGAGAGAGCGTCCGTCGAGCTGAAGAGGGAAATTTGTAAATAAAATTATAGATAATTACCCAAAACTACAATTTTGTACTCATAATTACCAATTGCAAGATCTGATTTTTTTATACCACTAGCAGGATTTAACACTAACAGACTTTTAATCCGTCCAATGTTAAATGACATAATTAACCCTGAAAATCTAAAAATTACAACATATGCCATCTATATATAATTTAAAAAAAAAAAAAAAACCCACAACCCAAACTCTCCTCTTCTCTTCTCCTCTCCTTCCCGACCAAAATCCCTAACCCTAATTTGCGATTGAGCGGGCGGCGGTGGCAGAGCAACGGCGGAGGTGCGAAGGCGCGAGGGAGAGAGGCGGAGGCGCGAGGCAGAGGAGCGAGGCGGCAGCGAGCGAGGCAGAGGCGCGAGGCAGCGACCGAGCGAGGCAGACCTCTCCTCTTCTCCTTCCCGATCCAGAGCAGATCGAGGCCGGAGCGAGGCGAGGTTCGGGTGCCGAAGGCGCGAGGCGCGAGGCGAGGCCGGTGAAGGCGGGGCTGCGAGCGCGCGAGGCCGGTGAAGGCGAGACTGCGAGGCTCGAGGGGGGAGGCGCGGCGAGGCTAGGAGGCGAGGCCGGTGAAGGCGAGGAATCGAGGCTCGAGGGCGAGGCAGGAGCGAGGCTCGACGGCAGAACGAGGCCGGAGCAAGGCGAGGCGAGGCGGGACGGCAGATCGAGGCCGGAGGCGGACGACGACGACGAGCGAGGAAGCAGAGGAGGAGCCAGGGGGACCGAGCACGACGGCGGAGCCGGGGGGACTTTGGCGCGACGGCGGAGCCGAGGGGACCGAGGCGCCACAACTCCTCTCCCTCTCTGCCTCTCTACCTCACCCTCTCTGGCTCTCTCTCTCTGCCTCTCTCTCTCTCTCTTTCTCTCCCTCTCTGCCTCCCTCTCTGCCTCCCTCTCTGCCTCTCTCTCTCCCTCTCTGCCTCCCTCTTTGGCTCTCTTTCTCTCTCCCTCTCTCTTTGTGTGATATTCGATTTGTTGTGTATTGATTTGATTGTTTTGTGTTTGGAATTGATTTGTTGTGTGTTGAAATTGATTTGGTGTGTGTTGGGATTTTTGCTTGTGTTGGGATTTTTGCTTATGTTGATTATGGTTGAGATACTGAGGATCAGTAATATTGAAACGCGGCGGTGGACGGCGGAGCTACTGAGGGTCAGTAGTATTAAGACGGCGGAGCTACTGAGAATGAGTGAGGGATCTGAATTTTTTTTTGGGAGAATTAGGGTTTTGAGTGGGAGATATTGAGGGTCAGTAGTATTGGAGCGCGGCGGAGGACGGTGGAGCTACTGAGGGTCAGTAATATTGAAGCGCGGTGGAAGACGGCGGAGCTACTGAGGGTCAGTAGTATTAAGACGGCGGAGCTACTGAGGGTCAGTATATTAGGTTGACTTCTGAGGGTCAGTAGCATTAGGCTCACTGAGGGTCAGTAGTATTAGGTTGAGTTCTGAGGATCAGTAGCATTAAGCTTAATGAGGGTAATTATGTAATTTAAGACTTAACTGATTCTGTTAGTTTTGGATGGAACCTTGCTAATGGTAATTTAAAAAGAGGACCTTGCTATTGGTAATTATGTACCCAAAATTGTAGTTTTGGGTAAAAACCCCATAAAATTATAGCAACACTATTCACTCATATTCTTTTCCCCCGGTCATTTTCCAAGTCACTTAGAGCAAATGCACTAATTTTGGATGAGTTGGACTAATTCTGAGCCCGGGTTAATATACTATTTATCCATATCAGTCTTTGGTACTCTATTCAACAATATATCAATGAGATTAATTCAAAGACCAATTACTATTCACTTTTTAAAATAAAATAATATTTTTTTAACTAATAATTATTGTCTTTTACTTTATTGTTTGAATTCAATAATTAATTATTTATATAAAAAAATTTCAGACAGCTACTGTCAGCACACATAACTGTCAACACCCATAAGAAAGGTAAACAGACAGCTACTATGACAAAATAACAAAGCTACACCAATAGTGTTAGAAATCTACTACAAAAATAGACAGGTAAACAGACAGCTACTATGGCAAAACAACAAAGCTACACCAATGGTGTTAGAAATCTACTACCAAAAAGAGTTTACTGTTGCTTTTAAATATTGACCATTAGATATTTGATCAAATGACCCATATTAATTGTCCGTTGGCATTTTTGTACTGGGTCAAAGTCAAACTTTTACCACCCATGTGCAGCAATCGGTTCTGATGGTTTGTCAGAGAAAAAAGTGGTTCCTGTATGAAATTGGTCCAGACTAAAGCTTGAGCTAATTTTTAACCCACCATCTAGTCGGGTCAGTTAGGGCCCAGTAATTAACCCAACCAATATACAACCGGTGGATCATCCTTTTTCAACAAAAATGAGTCCAACCCACCATATTGAACCATTGGTGGATTTGCTCTTAAGGGAGTTAAGGCAACTCCAACCCAGGTCTTGGATTTAGAGTCTTATATCCATTATAAGACCTCTTATTACATTATTTATATAAGACTCATTTTCTCATCTCTAACAATGAGTTTTATAGGAGTCATACATTCAATTTAATTGATTAAAATAAGTTTTGAGTGGAATATTTATGAATATTATATTAAATAATAAGTTAAACTTGTAAAATAAATATAAATTTTACTATTTTTATTTTTATCACAAAATATTAAATTATACTTATTTATTTAAATAAATAAAAATTATAAGAAAAAATAAATAGATTAAATTTTTGACATCTTATGTCAGCATAAATGACAAAACAATCACATTATTGATGTAAATATTTTCATATATTGTGTCGGTATATACGACAAACAACTCGGTTATCAATTCTGATAAAGACTAAGAAGAGGCCGTTAGGAGAAACCAACGAAGATCCACGATGATGTCTGCTATTGCGTTGCAATCCAAGATATGGAAGATGTCACGTCCCGAAATTCAAATAACAAAAATCCGAAATTCGTAAACGTGATTAATCACAAATAAACTCAAATACTTAAAAGTTATTATACAAATAACTAAGTATAACATCAGAGTTCAAATGCGTGGCTCACACTCAAAATACTACATCATTAAATATATAGATGCAAATAGAGTCTCACGCTATCTCTCTAACCCAAAATAATGACAAGTTAGACAACGGATCACACCTACTAGCCGCGCGACTCAGACGCCGCCTCCTGGCTGCTGGTCAACTCCTGCAGGTCTAACCCCTACACCATTGATTGGTGCACCGGGTTGTAAACAACGAACCCGGTAAGTTTTGAAAGCTCGTGTGAGTAAAACAAATACGAACATGATAATGTAATTAAACCACAAATGAAGTTCACATTTCCAAAACAACAACAACTCGAGAACTATAAACACGTTCTGTACAATCAACCAACAAAGAGGTAATTCATTAAATTACTCTTTCATACAATGCAAGCATGAGACCCAGATAACCCCAACTTGGTTACCCTCATGACGTGCAACGGCAGACAGACTAGAGCTCTAACTGATCGTAACCAACACCCGGCCAAAAGTTTGGTTCCCGATATATTGCCTCGTCACATAGTGACCGTCCGAAGACAAAAGTACGCCACAACTGTGGCCGTCCGAAGACAACAATAAACACACATCACAATATATATTTCACGTAAATATATATATATATATATACGTAGGCATTCTCTCAGGAAGCACTACCAGATCGGACATAATAGCCGACGAAAAAAATTTCGTCTACTATTCAAAATTTTCGTCGGGTATTCCTTCTATCGACGAAAATTTTGTCGGCTATTATTCGTCGATAAAACGGCGTTGGTAAAAATATACCCGACGACAATAACGACATCGTCGGCCATTCCAAAGTTATCACCGACGAAAATACATTTCGTCGACCAAACCTTGGCATAATGCCCGACGAAATTCATCGGATATTTTCACATATGGCCGACGATATCGTAAAATATAGCCGACGATCTCTTCTGTTTCGTCGGTTATTTGTTCTGAAATATAGCCGACGAAAAAAAATTTTGTCAGAATATATTAATATTTTAAGAGGCATTAATTAGTTATAGCTGACGAAACCGTCACTATTTAACATAGACCACCGACGAAATAATGTCATTTTCGTCGGTTATAACAGTTATAGCCGACGAAATTTGGTAAAAATCGTCGGCTATAGCAGTGATAGCCGACGAAATAATGTCAATATCGTCGGCTGTTCTTACATTTTGGGAAAAAAAATTAAATTAATTTCTAAATTACCATTCCAAGCAACCTGCAATTCACAATGACAATCCAACAAGAAACACGTTTTTCATTAATTATTTAATTTGTTCCATCCTGGCCACCATCCTGCTGTCCATCATGCTCGTCATCCTGCTAAATGAACTCGGGAGCTCTCGGCATTCGAGGTTCATCTAACGGCTCAAACGGGGGCGGGGGTTCAAGGCCTTGTTGTTGTGCCGCGAACATAGCATACCACCAGTTTTGTTGGCCGGCGTAGTTCTGTCGTCGAATTCTCTCGCATTCAGCATGCCAACGCTCCATTTCCATCTGATATTGCTGTGTTCTGCGTTGTTGCTCCTGTGATCTCTGGAACTGGGCCGCCAATCTTGCATTTTCTTCTGTCAATCTCTACATTTCCCCCTTCATCTGTTGGGTGTCCCCGCCTCCCCTCTTTTGAGCTCCCTTAGTTGTCTTCAGGACCCCTATTCCAGAACTTCCCAAACCCCGGCAGTAGTAGTTGTTTGACCGTTTTGGGAAGGCTGCGTCGAATATCCTAGCTGCAGTTTGGACATTCGATCGGTCGACCTGGCTCAGGGCTTCTTGCAGATCTTCCTCTGAAATGTTCGGTTTGTCTCCCAAACTACTGCCTGCAACACTTCTTCTTCGGCCCGGTTCACCCTCTCCTAATTGAACGGGAAAAAAAAAAAATTAATATTCTAACAAATATATAATTAAGTAAAATTAATAATTAAAATTTTAAAATCGTAATCAACGACTTACAAGCTCTTCTGTCGCTAATGGATAAGTCTTCTTGAACGTCTCTACGTACGGGTTGCTTAAAGGATGATCTCTAAGCGCCTCCTCCTGATATTGTGAAAATGGCCTAGAACCACCATGATAGGGGGTTGTGTTACGGCGGCGGTTCGCAGAGTTCTGCCGAGACCGTTCCTTCAAACAAATAATAAAATATTAGAAAAATGCATCAAAAATATTAGTGTAATAATTATAAAATAATTAAACTAATAATTAAAATATTAACAAAATAAACATTTATAGTTAAGTTTAGTATTTACCTGCATAACTGGGTTGTTGAAGTCTACTGTCTTCAACCAACGCCACTCGTACTCCCTGAACATGAACTCTCTTGGAGTACCCATACGATCATATTTGTCGTATTCGGTAAAGTGGGTACGGAGTTCGTTCTTCCACTCTTTGAACCTACGGAAAAAACAAAAGTGCATTAGAAATATTATTAATATCATAAAATATTTCAAATTATAAGATGAGGAATTCCCAACGTACCTCGAGTTCTGCATCGCGTACGCCCAAGCCTGCTTGTGTTCGGCAATCTCGAAGTATGCCTGAAAGATAATATTTTATTAGTTTTAAAATTATAACAATACCGAAAATTATTAAATATTACGATAAAGAAATTAAGTTTTTTAAATTACTCACCGACGCCGCGTTGTTGACCTCTCTCTTGATCTCTTCCGACACATCAGCCCACCGTGTCCACAACATAGGGACTCTATCCCTAATTAGTGCTCCCACGCAACCCGCGTAATCGCGGCGTTTTTTCCCCTTAACATCCTGATTAGGGGGTTCGTTGATCTGGATCCTCCCGCTGGTCTCAACACTTTTCCTGAGCGTATCAAAACATATGACACCTCTCATATTCCTGTTTGAACTGATAGCGGCGGTCCCTATCACATAAACGACGATTGGTTAATAAAATTAAATATTAGTGCGTTAATTTTAATAAAATATTTAATTAATAAAATCAAATGTTACCTGAACTCGATGACCCTTCTGTCGACTTTTCTTTTAATCTCGCCGAAATCAGGAGCTCAGGTCTCTCAAATGGCTCATAATGGTATGCCTCCGCAACACTCACGTACTGAGGCCTAGCAGGCCATATGGGCACACCACGCTCGTCGACCTCGGGTATGGCAGGAATGTTATATGGCAGATATAGCTGATTAGGGAGAGTAGGCCCCTCAGTAGAGTCAGCAGCAGACGGCGCAGGACTCGTCATCGGCTCCCGATGAACCTCAGGCATACGGACCTGATGAACGTCTGGAGCTATGTCGTCCTGAAATAGCTGCGTACTACATCTCGGAGGATCTGGCCGGAGAGGGGGACATGAACTGCTCGACGGCCGCCCCGCCGATAAAAGGGTCTGGTGCCGGTTGCTCACACTCCTCCGCGGCTGGGATGAATCGATCCTCTGAGGCTGGCTGGTGGTCCTCTCAGGCTGGCTAGGGGTTCTCTCGGAGTCTCCGGATCCGCCAGAACTTCCAAAACCCCTAGATCTGGAACGACGGCCTCCGAATAGCTGTCTAAATGCATCGGCCATCTGGAAACAAATAAATTAATACATTAATTAATATTAAATTATATTACATTAAATAACAAATTCTAATTAATATAATAACCAATAATACTAACATATTTTAAAACATACTAACAAATTAATATTTATAATTTAACAAATTTTAAATAATACTAACCATTAACATAAATATAACCATTTATATACAAATATAACTATATTTCATCATTAACATATATATACATACAAATAACCATTTGTTGTGGGAAATACTGAATTGGTCTACTCATTTCATTGATAATCCCCTTTATATAGGGTGAGTATTACAACGGTAATAGGAAATACATTAATGACAATAATGACTACATAATTATCTATCGTCAGTTACATTGACGAAGGCACATAATACGTTTTTCCTTCAACACTCCCCCTTGTGCCGAGTCAGAGATAGAATGGTGCATGTGGTGTTGCCTCATTAAAAACCTTGCCAAGTAACAAAAACCCAATGGGAGAAAATAAAACTTTGGTCGAAGGACAAAAAGAGCGCAACGCACCTATTACATTTGAAAACAACATGTATGTGCTAGACTCCCCCTGATGTCTGCACCTCCCCCTGATTTTTACATTAATCATGGGATTCTCCCTGATTCTTTCATTTGATCAAGGGAGCTTCAGTAACATTAGCATAGTTATGCATTTTCACATGTTTTTCCAAATATGACTTTGAGCAATGATTTAGTAACTAAATCTTGCCACATCGTCCTTAGATCCAACTTGATTTACTTTGATCTTGAGGATAAGGTTGTTCATGAACTGAATACATAGGTTCATATTGAACATCAGGTTCACTCGTGGTATGACCAAAATAGTCATAACTTCGTCTAGAGTATGAGTGAACCATTAAGAGATTTGAAATTGATCTGTGACAACAGATTTTCTTATTTCACCTTTAATGCGTTTTTCTTTACGCATAGTTAGCTATGACGTGGATAATTTCTTTATCATGTCACATTCTATGTAGAGATTGAATAAGCCCAAATCTTTCATATCTTTAATGAAAGAACGATTTGCGTTGCGTAGGCGCAGAGCTAAACATAGCTTTACAAATTTACATCGAATGAGAGGTCGAGTCTTACATATTATGTTTAAGTACAATCATGCGTCATTGCACTTGTATAGGAATTTCATTTCCCAATACTTCTTCGTCATCTTCCTTTAGATGAAAAACGGATCTATTGTTAGAGTAAAGACTTCGACTGATCATGGGAATATCTGTAGGCCTCACTTTATTCTTTAGAGTGCCTAAGCCGATTGATGGATGATCACCATCATTACAGTCCTTGAGTTCCATTTCAAGACTGTGTATTCCCAAAATCTTTTTCATTCTCAACTTAGGATTTACAATACACTGAGTTTCTCTTATTTCATTTAGAGTTCATATATATCCATAATGAAAACGCAAGGGCATAATTCATCAATCCCTTTCCAATCAAGTAGTCACTTTAGTGAACGTTTCAATTTCTTTTGCAAACGTACTCATGTGATCTAGAGTCACTTGATTTGGGTGGATGAAGTCCGTTTAGGATCCTCATGTATATCTCTTAATTTAGATCCCCATAGAGATATATGTTTTGATCACTTTTCGTAAGCTGCATGTTCAGTTTTTCGGAAAACTACCAAACTGACAAGGTAGTGGAGTGCAATGACATCCATTACGAGGGATTGTCTCATCGTAGTCCATTACGAGAGAATATCTCCTCGTAGTCGATTCCAGTGCGTTTTTGAGAGACCTTGCGCCATAAGGTGAGTCTGCATACTCTTATTCTCATTACGCATTCTAACAAAGATATATTTGATAGGGTTTATATTTGCGGTGTCGGCGTCACCTGCCCAAATACCTATCTCTTTGTTTATACTGGATCGCTTCTTTCCATTAGGCCAGTTTACTAAGTTGACATTTTTCAACGAAGTATGGTTCGATAGTAGACTCATTATTCCACGTCCTCATGTACACTAGTGTAATGTGTTTGTAGAGATCTCTATACTTTAAGGATTGGTTCTAACATTTGAGGCGTCCCCCAATGATAACCACAATCCTTAAATATTCTCATGAGACGGATTTGAGTATCACTGATCAATAGATCAGGTTGTGCCAAACTTGTTTTCTTCCTTTACACAAGTATGTATCGAACCTAAGGTGGCCTCCCCCTCTTCCTTGGAGAGCCACGGCCTGTGACACCATTTATGCCACTTATGGCGTCACCATGCCACCATCCATGGTGGCAGTGCATTACCCAATTCCTCTTGGGTGGTACCATGTCCTTTTGATAAAACACAATCCTTGCAGGTATATTTGCAGCAGGTTTATATGATCTCGTCACTTTAATGTATAAGATATCTACACACCTTACTTTGTGTGATTTTTGGGGATCGAGATGAGACACAGTGGGGACAAACCACGACAATTCCTGTCGTTCCACTTGAACATGCCTGTTCTTATCTCCCCCTAACGACGGGAAGACTGTCTCATCAAAGTGACACTCCGCAAATCTAGCGGTGAAGAGATCGCCTGTCAAGGTTTCGACATAGCGGACTATAGCTGGAAGTTCATATCCAGCATAAATATTTATTCATCTCAATGGACCCATCATTGTGCGCTGTGGCGGCGCAATTTTGGCACATAAAAACATTTAATGGAGCTCAAAGATTGTAGATCCGTGTCAATCCAAAAGAGTTCAAGGATTATAAGTTCGTTTGAAATCCTTTAAAATCCTTACACATAGTCACTAGCTATGGTGTAAATTGGTTCAATGATTATGGCCATAGATGAAAAAGTAACGCTGCATGCAAAAATTGCATAACCCAAAACGGAAGTATTGGTGTGCTTTACCAATATTAAGACTATTACTGTAGTCGTTTTCAGTGAGACCAATTGGGTTTTTATATTGGAATATGATGTCCATTACAAATCCCATATAATAAGCCATAAAATCATCACACCTACGGAAATTAACCCGGCCTAGGTGCTTTGACTTTCTAGCATAAGCAGCATAAATTTTAAGTGTGGATGGTGTCATGACACGTGACCAGCGTGTCGACACAACAACCAACACCATAAAATATCTATGGTGTCCGCAAGTTGGTTGAATCGATCCACTGAATCCTCTTTTGATTCAATATAACATCATAATGAGAAACTCATGTGTCCTTTGCATATGATGATCTCAATCATAATTGCTTTAACGAATAGGCTTTGAATGATAAAATCATGACGGATAGGAGAAGCATAATAAGGTATAAATGCATATGCTTGTGCATCAAATATATTATAATGCCACATTGGGGGAGCGGCAGAATTTAGGAATTGAACATACGTCTTCAACCCTATATGACAATATTTGAGGATAAAATGTTCATTGATCGTCCTCAGATTCGTGTGTGAACCATATTCTTCTGGTGTTTGCTTCTATTTATCCAAAAATATGGGTGTCCATAGTAGTTTCTTTAATGTATGGATCTCCATATCAAAGCCAATCTATGTCAGAATTCCAAAAGATCATTTTCTTATGACGTTGGATTTAATTAGCGGTTACTTAGAACCTACTAAGTTGACATATAATATTCTCTAATACTCGTTTACATTCGCAGTCATTTAGAGGTAATGCAAAGGAGCTCAAATGAATTCTCACTTGTGTCTTTTTCACATGAAAAATCGTGGCTTAAATTTCTTTATAATGTGGAAAACAAAATTCAATTTTCTCTTGGCATTATTTGTCAATTTGACATATGTTCAATATATATCGAAACGTAACTCAAGTTCTTTAGAGTAACTCGATTGGGAAATGGGAATTGTAATAAAAAAAAGATTTTAATCCCAATTAGGCATGTGTATTATGAATCCCAAAGGAAAATATATACTGATCCTTATTACTTTCTTTGATATACTAATCATTATCATATACTACTGATATAGTACTACTGTTCTTCAGTACTATTATTTTAGGGATTACATTGTGCGTTTCTTTACACACGGTTCTTTGTTTCATGCCTATATTATGATATGTTGCTTTACTTTATGCAATACTTTGCAAAGTTAGATGTAGAAAATTGAATCATGTGTATTATGAATAAAATTTGAATAATCTCAATTCCTTTAGAGAAAATTCAAAAAATTATCATGCCAACGATTACATTTAGTCTTGTCCAATTTAGAGAGAGAAACTTTAAGACCAAAAGTCTAATTTATGACAAAAAGTCGTATTTAGGCGTAATAGCCTTTATAAGGATATCTTGTAAATTTAAAAGTAGACTTAATCAAAGTCTATCTTGGATTGAGCAAAATCCTTTTTGCTCTTTTAATAGCTGCAATGATGAGATGTGTCATTTGACATATTCTTCCCATATGTTATGTCTTCAGTTGTAAATTCATTTTCGATGTTCTTGTTGGATATTGAAGATACTTTTCCAAAATCCGCGTATTTATATGATTCTTCATATTTATTAAAAGTCGTAGCTAATTCTTTGCTAGCTTATAATGTATGTATCAATACTTCATTGATTTACAACAATGACAGAGTGCTTCACTGCACATGACATGTCCCCTATGTCATCTTTTAAATGTTACATTGTTTCCACTTACTTTTGGATGATTATATGAATTTTACGTCCATGGTAATTACCCTTTGTTTTAGGGTCGTTGCATTACTTTGTCCAATTTGTTCAATAATATATATATATTTTTCTAAGACCTTACATCGTCATTGTTTTTTGATTTAGGGTTGTTGCATTACTTTGCAAAATGTGTTCCAGAAAATTTCTTTTTCTCATACCTTACATTGTCATTACCCTTTGGTTTAGGGTTGTTGCATTACTTTGCATAATTTGTTTCAGGAAATTTCTTTGTCTAAGACCTTACATCGTCATTACTCTTTGTTTTCTCATAACTTACATCATCATTGCCCTTTGTTTTAGGGTGATTGCATTACTTTGCATAATTAAATTTCAGGGATTTTTTTCTTAGACCTTACATTGTCATTCAAGATATTGAAATTATTTATTTAGCTATTTACATAAAGCAATTTGCATAAATATACCATGCTCAAGCCTTAGTCTGCTTAATAGGGGAATTTGGTACTCAAATTCTTCAGAGTCCAATATGTCAAAACTAAACTGTGATGGTTAAACCATCTATAAAATAGAGGGAGAATAAAATATATTAGTTTCGCGGTCTATGACATTCACGACAACTAAAATAAACCAATATACTTTATGGAAATCAAATGCTTTGTGAAATTTCGTTATCACAATAAAATTTTTGATTTTTCCATATTCATTGCATGTAAAGCTAATGAAATTTCATTATCATTGCTTTTTATATAATCAAGAAGATATCCATGATGAAAAATTTTTCAAGAAATTAAAATTGGATCTCAAGACCAAAATTTGTAATGGTCATATTTTTCTTACTTCGTGAATATGCTTTATCACAATAATTGGTTTGTCCATTTTTATATTGTATTGCTCATGAGATTTGCATTATCATAGCAATGCTCAAATTAAATAACATGTTAAATAAAAACAATTATTTAACATAATAAAATAGACATATAATGATGCTCAAATTTTCATAAATATATGTCATAATATAATAAGATAAGTTTGAGCATTATATCATTAACGATTTAATGAAAATGATAACGTTAATTAGATCTTACTTGTTAGTTTGCCAAATAAACTGCATATTAAGCGATTGCTCGTTCTCCGACTCCAAATAGTCGTCACATATTAATCGCCGCATCGTAATTGATAAGTCACATAAAAACAAACAATATTCATATGATTAGTCACTTCAATCATATATATTTCACATTTACTATATAAATTAAAAAAATTTCATATTTACTATTAAATTCGAAAAACAGTAAATAGTTATATAGTAAATAGTTATACAGTAAATATAAATTACTGTACGGTAATTTCAAAAATTACCTTTGTATTTTACCCCCAAAAAAAAAATCCTTTTTTTTCTTCTTTTTTTCGGGTTGGGTCAGGCCCAAGGGGCTGGGCCGGGTCGGATCAGGCCCAAATCCGGGTCGAGATCAAGCTTCTGCCGACGAAGCTTTGTCGGCAAAGGTCGGGTCCGATCTGAAGGCAGGAGCGGCAGAGGCGTCGCGGCAGAGGCGCTGAGCGGAGGGTAAGCCGTCGTCGGCTCTGCAGAGCAGGGGTGCGATCGGGGGTCGTCCGAGCAGTGGACGATCGTGGCGAGGCGATCCGATCCGGGGCGAGGTCGAGCGGAGGTGGTGAGGCGATGTGTCGACGGATTCGTCTGGGTTGACCGGCGACGGCGTCGGGGCTACGGGGTCGTGGCTTCATCGGCGAGCGGCGATGGTGGCTGGGCTGCCGTCCGGAGCTGATCTGGTTGATCAGAGAAGGGTGATGGGTGCCCAGAGAATAATTCTGGGTGTCGAGTCGATGTGTGTGCTGCTAGCGTCGATCTACGTCGATGCTGCTAGGCCACGGTGGCGCTGATCGGAGGGGATCGGATCGGGGTCGAGCGGCGGGCCGGGACCGGAGTGGGACGGGCTGCGGCTGCGGCTAATCGAAGGGGACCGGGTCGGGATCGGGGCTGCTGCTAGGAAAAAGAGGGGCAGCGGCGGCGGCGGCCTGGTGGAGGGCTAGGGCGGCGGAGGCAGAAAAACAGAAAAAAATAAAATAAAAATTAGGGTTTTTTTTCTGTGTTGTTTTTTTTTCTCTTTTTTTTTTTTCTAAAAACTCATGGTTAGGCAAAGTGCTGATAACGTGTTGTGGGAAATACTAAATTGGTCTACTCATTTCATTGATAATCCCCTTTATATAGGGTGAGTATTACAACGGTAATAGGAAATACATTAATGACAATAATGACTACATAATTATCTATCGTCAGTTACATTGACGAAGGCACATAATACGTTTTTCCTTCAACACCATTTATATATTAACATAAATATAACCATTTATATAATTAGGCTATCAATTTATATATATAATTAATTTAACAATTTATATATAACAATTAAAATATACATTATCATATATATATATATATATATATATATATACAAATATGTGTATATATTAACAAATATATAACAATTTATATAATTAATCTACAAATTTATATATATAATTAATCTAACAATTTATATATATATAACCAATATATATAACAATTTAACACATACTTAAATATCTAAATTATATACCTAAATTATAGAATTAAAATAAATTACAAAAAAAAAAAAAAATTACCTAGCGGAGGAGGAGGGGAAGGAGGAGGAGGAGGCCGGAGGAGGAGGAGAAGGAGGAGGAGGAGGAGGAGGAGGCCGGAGGAGGAGGGGAAGGAGGAGAAGAGAAAAAGTCGGGCTGAAAGCGACTTTCAGCTTTTATAGCAGAGAGAATAGCCGACGATTTAAAATATTTTGTCAGCTATTCTTTGAATGTCGTCGGCTATTCTTTGGAAGATCAACAGCCGTCGGATCTGAGCCATCCAACGGCGGACAATAAAAAGGCGCGGATCGCAAGAGTTTAGCCGACGAAATATAATTTTCGTCGGCTAAACTATAGGTCAAACCACTAAGTCAAACCTCTAAACGCTTAAAAACGGAAATTAGTCTAGTTAAACGACGGTTTCTGGCCTCACCTTCAACAGATAATAGTTTCAAATCAATCAGACGCAACTAATCATATAAAAATTTTACAAAATTGATTTAACGAACGTCAGGCTACCCATAGAAAAACGAAAGTAAAAAACAGTTAACCCAACATTCGGCACATAGATTTTATCAGAACCTTGTCATTTTTCAACTGTAGACGTATTTCATTATTCCCCCTTCATATCTTATTTCACAACATTTTTGCATTTGAAGAGTCTACGTATAGTAACTATTTGAAACTATACATTCACTTAAAACACTTAGTAAACAAGTTAAGGAACATTAGTGCATATGTTCTGATTTTGAATCTAAAAGTTTAGAAAATCTATTCCAACCGTCAGATATCACCGTTAAGATTAAATACATGTATGGAAAAAAATCCAACTTCAGCTGACAACGTTAAAGGCTCGATCGGAACGGTCAACCGGGTAAGTCAAACCTCTAAACGCTTAGAAATGGTAATTGGACTGTCTAAATGACGTTTTTTGGTCTGACCTTCAACGGATAATAGTTTCAAATCGATGAGATGCAGCTAATCGTATAAAAATTTACCTCAAAATATTTACCGAAGGTAACGCTACCATTAGGGAAACGAAGGAATAAAACCTTTGACCGCATCTTTCGACACTCAGATTTTATCGGAATCTTGTCATTTTTCAACCATAAACGTATTTTATCATTTTGGTCATATCTTATTTCACGACTTTTTTCTGTTTGAAGGATGAAGCAATGGTTTATCGTTAGTGATAGAAAATGGAATCTGGTCATTTTTTATTTTTTTTTTGTTTTAAATCATAGCCGACGGGAGACAACCTCGTACTCGTTGGCTATTCTTTTGTCATTTTCTGTCTAAAATAAAATATGTATTTTTCAATATAGTTATGACCGACGAAATAATGTATTTTTCGTTGGCTATTATGAGTATAGCCGACGAAATAACGTGTTTTTCATCGGCTATTATATGAAAAAGGTAAAAAAAATCAGTAGGTTTACACCTCTCGTATTCCTATTTCCTGTTCATATATAACCAAAATTGAACATCAAGAAAACAGAAACCCAGCAGCCAACATATTTCAATTTTTTTTTTAAGGGGTTTGGAACTCAGCCTAGCTGGGAGGCTCATCCCCACGCCCGTTTATTAGAAATTAGTGGATTACAAATGAAAGGATTACATCATCTAAATTACTTAATCCGTCGGATTGTAATCGGAATCATCGGATGAGTCTTCTTCGGTTTCTGAATTGCTCGATAGGGGTAATCTATGTCTTTCCTCACCACTAGAGTCCTCGTTAGTTTCTTCATTTGGATCAACATCAACAAGCAGTGGATCTTCACGTCGAATTCGCACCGGCATGTCTAGGCGAATAAAAGAGGAGTCAGGAATACCGTTTGAGTTGGGCTCTTGATACGCGGTGCCACCTTCCTCGTTCTCTTCAGCCACTCCAAGTGTAGACGCCCGGTAAATGTAAGAGAGGACGGATTTCAACAATACCCACAGATTTTTCACTCTTTGTCCCGTTTTTTTTCGTTTTTTTTTTAAATGAGCAGCTGCTGTCTAGATCTAAAAATATATAGACTTATAGCCGACGAAAATGTCAATTTCGTCGGCCAAAATTTCAAAAGTTTTCGTCGGCTAATGTTTCAGAGAAAGGCCGACGAAAATCCAAATCGTCGACTGAAATATGAATATAGCCGACATTTTTTTGTTTATACCAACGAAAAAACAGTATCGTCGGCTATGGTTAAATTATGGCTGACGATTTTGTTTTCCACTGACGAAAAATAAAATCGTCTGCTATTCGTTGGAAGTACCGACGCAAATTTTAATTAGTCAGCCGTTTTTTTTAATTTCGTCGGGAAAAACCTTTTTTCTGGTAGTGAAGTACCCACTAATACCAACTATAGTTCATTGATCAAAATACTTTAAAATTTATTTTTATATTAAATTCATTTTACTTACCGATGAACCGTAGTCGATCGAGTTCATTTAATTTAAAACAAATATCATTTCAGTAAATTCATTTTACATTTAACAAATACAGATACTATGATTAACTGGTATTTAATACAAATACAGTGAGGTTTACTCACCTTAATTCACCAGAAATGGTAAATATCCGTTTCGCGTCGGGCCTCGGAGAGAACGGGTCGAATCGGGCTGAAATAGCGTCGGGTCGGATCGCTACAGTACCGGTCAACGTCAGTCAACGTTGGTCAACGGTCAACGTGGACCGGGTCGGGTCGGGTCTAAATCGGGTCGAACAGTGGAGATCGGATCGCCTCGAATTCAATCTGCTCGATTCGGCTCAATTCGGCGTGATCCACCTACACAGAGAGTTGTGCAAGGAGGAGACGAGTCGATTGGTGGGCGGCTCGAGCTCCGGCGACGCCTGGAACGGCGAGAAGCTCCGTCGCAGGCGGTGGTTGATCTTTCGGGCGCTGCTGCTCCGTGCACCGGCGGTGGGTCGAGTCTATTCTTGGCTCAATCGATAGAGGAGAAGGAGATGAAGAGCTTGCTGGGTGGCGCTCGAGCTATGGTGGCCAGACGGCAGAGATCGCAGCTGATATCGGGCGGATGAACAGTACCCGATCGGGAGAGAAAATTAATAGTAATTTTGCTACAGTAAAAAAACTACAGTGCTGAGAAACGAATGAAATGAAAAAAAATTCTGACGTTTTATAGTTAATTTCAGAAATAGGAAATAATTTTGACAGGTCGTAACTTCCTCATACGACGTCCGTTTCACGCGTGCCGCGTGTCCACGAACTCGTTTCGTCGCTCTGTACAACTTTCGTGAAGGAAACTTTTGGAGACTCATAACGGATAAAAAGTCAACTTTTGACCCATTGAAACTTGAACGTTTTTAGAATTTTAACTTTCGGAACCACTTCCGACGTCACGTAACGACTAAATAAAAGTGTACCAAAATCCAAAACTCATAAATCAACCTCCGATAAAGATGCAATTTTATAAAATTAACACGAATAAAAATAATAAAAAAAATCGGGTTATTACATTCTACCCTCCTTAAAGGAATTTCGCCCCGAAATTCAAGCATACTACCCTACAAACAACTGCGTGTAGTTAGCCCTCATATCAGACTCTAATTCTCAAGATGTATCACCCTCATCATGGTGACTCCACAGCATATTGACCAACTCTACCTCCTTCCTTCGTAGCTTCTTTGTTGACCTATCCAAGATACGAACTGGTTCAACAACAAAGGTCGCATTCTCATTCACTTTGATAATGCCATAATCAATCACATGCGACTCATCCGGTACATACTTCCTCAACATCGAAACATGAAAGACATTATGCACACCGGACATGCTAGGAGGTAAGGCAAGTCGTAGGCTAAATCTCCAACCTTCTCGAGAATCTCAAAAGGCCCAACATACCTTGGCGCCAGCTTTCCCTTCTTGCCAAATCTCACCACACCTTTCATAGGTGAAACCTTCAAGAATACATGATCACCAAACTCAAACTCCAACTGCCTTCTCTTCAAGTCGGCATAGCTCTTCTGCCTACTCTGAGCAGTTCGGATCCTATCTCGAATAATCGAGATCTTCTCTGTGGTCTCCTGAATAATCTCAGGACCCAAGAGCGCACTCTCACCAACCTCAGCCCAACACACAGGAGATCTACACGGCCTCCCATAAAGAGCCTCATATGGCGCCATGCCAATACTAGAGTGATAGCTGTTGTTGTAGGCAAATTCAATCAACTGCAGGTGGTCTTCCCAACTTCCCTTAAAGTCCAAGACACAGGCTCTCAACATATCCTCCATCACCTGATTCACCCGCTCAGTCTGAGGGTGGAATGTTGTGCTCATATCCAAGGTGGCCCCCATGGCCTTCTAAAAACCGGCCCAGAACTTGAAAGTGAAGCGAGCATCCCGATCCGATACAATGGATACCGGCACCCCGTGAAGTCTCACAATCTCCTTCACATACAATTTGCACAAAGCCTCCACCGAGTGCGTCATCGACACTGGGAGAAAGTGCGCCAACTTCGTCAATCTATCAACAATCACCCACACAGCATCATGCCTCAACTTGGACTTAGGCAACCCAGTCACAAAGTCCATAGAGATGTGCTCCCACTTTCATTCCGGAATAGATAGCGGCTTCAACATGCCCGCTGGTCTCTGATGCTTTACCTTCACTTGCTGACAGATAAGACACTTGGACACATACGCTGCCACATCTCTCTTCATCCCATTCCACCAGAACTGCCTACAAAGATCTTTATACATCTTCGTGCTCCCAGGGTGTATTGTTTATCGTGATCGATGTGCTACCCGGAGAATCTCCTCCTTAAGATCAGCAAAGTCCGGCACGCACAATCTGCCCCTGAATCTCAACCCACCATCAGATCCGACAAACCACTCAGACGGACACTCATCCATCAAATCAGCTACTAACTCAGCCAACCTTGCTTGAGAGAACTCATCATGTGCTTGACTCTGAATAATCTTGGAAACCAAGGTAGGCTGCACAGAAACACTACCAAGGAAGGTCTCCTGCTTTCCACCGGATGGCACAAGGTCAAACTCAGATACAGTCTCAAGCATGAGCCACTCCTGGACCATGAGAGAAGCAACCGCGCCTCTCGATCTCCTACTCAAGGCATCCGCCACAACATTAGCCTTTCCCGGATGATACTCCAAGGTGAATTCATAGTTCTTAAGAAGCTCCATCCATCTCCTTTGCCTCATGTTCAGCTCCTTCTGAGAGAATAAATACTTCAAACTTTTATGATCCGAGAAGAGTTGAAACTTCTCGCCATACAAGTAATGCCTCCAAATCTTCAAGGCAAAGACTACTGCAGCTAGCTCTAGGTCATGAGTAGGATAATTCCTCTCGTGAATCTTCAATTGCCTGGAGCCATAGGCAACAACACCGTCCTGCTGAATCAACACACAACCCAAGCCTTGATAAGATGCATCACTATATACGACATACCCACCCCCACTTGTGGGAATAATCAACACCGGGGCCGTGGTCAGTCTAGTCTTCAACTCATTGAATGCATTCTCGCACTCATTTGTCCATACAAACTGGACATCTTTCTTAGTCAACTTGGGCAATGGAGAAGAGATACTAGAGAACCCCACAATGAACCTCCGATAGTACCCAGCCAAACCGAGGAAACTACGAACTTCCGTAGCAGTCTTGGGGCGACCCCAACTCATCACGGCCTCAACCTTAGAAGGGTCTAACGAACTCCATCCTTCAAAACTACATGACCAAGGAACTTGACTTCCTCCTTCCAAAACTCACACTTCTCGAACTTGGTGTACAATCTAGCCTCTCTAAGAATCTGCAGCACAATTAGCAAGTGCTCCTCGTGCTCCTCCCAGGACTTGGAATAAATCAGGATATCATCCACAAACACCACCACAAACTTATCCAAGAACTGACTGAAGATGCGGTTCATCAAATCCATGAAAGCTGCAGGTGCGTTAGTTAGACCAAAGGACATAACAACAAACTCATAGTGCCCATAACGAGTCCTGAAAGCGGTCTTGGAAATGTCCTGCTCTTTCACCCTCAACTGATGATAACCGGACCTCAAATCAATCTTAGAGAACACCACTGCTCCTCTAAGTTGATCAAACAAGTCGTCAATCCTGGGCAAAGGATACTTGTTCTTGATGGTTACCTTATTCAGCTCCCGATAATCCACACAGAGCCTGGATGAACCATCCTTCTTTCTCATAAACAACACCGGAGCACCCCATGGAGAAGTGATGGGTCTAATGAACCCTTGCTTGAGTAGCCCTTCAATCTGAACCTTCAACTCCTGGAGTTCATTCGGTCCCATACGATACGGCATCTTCGACACTGGCGCGGTACCGGGTACCACATCAATGGCAAAATCAACTACCCTCTTCGGAGGTAACCCCGGTATCTCCTGGAACACATAAGCAAACTCTGAAACAACTGCAATATCTGTAACAGCTTCCTCACTGCTCACACACTCGATATGTGCCATAATACCCTTCCGCATGGCATTATCAGACTTGAGGCAATGATTACTACAAAAAATAAGATTTTTAGCTACCATAGTTTGCGTCGGCGCATCAATGCCGTCGCTAATAGTCATAATTTTACTACGGCAAATGGTAGGTAGCAAATTATTGCTACGGCAAGGTTACGCCGTCGCAAAAAGAGAAAGAATTTGCGACGGCAATAAAATGCCATGGCAAAGAATTCAAGCATAAGCTTACTACGCTATAGTTTCCGTAGCAATTTTTTTTTTCAAATTGGCGCTAGGTTCCTAATTTTTTTGGCGAGATGCCAAAATTTGGTTCCAAAATTTTGGCTCTAAAAACAAAAAAGTAAAACAAAAATAAGACATAAATTCAAAAGATCTCATACTCTATATCCCTCACTTGTTTCAGATAGTCTATAACAAAAAAATTTCTAAACCTATTGAAAACTTAGGTAGTCTCTCTCCCTGCTTGTTTCAGATATAAATGGCAAAACCATTTACCTTGGAGCCTTCATTGGAGACGTAAAGATCTTCTTATCAATCTTCTTAGGTAGTCTCTCTCCCTGCTTCTCAGTTTTGAATTTGATTTAGAAAGAAGGGCTGCTGCACAGTTTGATTTTGATTTTGATTTTGACTTTGATTTTATTTGCAGAGGACGCGGGGATTCTGGGCTTTCGTTGATTTCAGCCGACTTTGTGTTAGAGTATGTCAGTATAGTAGAGATTCTATAGCAATAGATTAAGGAATTCTGGGCTTTCGTTGAATTCGAGCGGGAGCTTGCGATCTGCACTCAAAGAACCTCAGGAAAAGAAGCAGAGTCTTCAGCACAAGCTCCACTCTCTCATTAAGGTAGGGTTTTCGATAGTCGAGATTCGAATTAGTTGATTGATTAGATCAAATTTGGGTTTCTGTGGTTCACTTCTTTATTCGCTTACTGAGTTTTAAGGCATGGTAAACGTAGTTAGATTTGTGTTCATAATCTTTGATGGGTTTATTTTGATTTTCTTACTTCTTTTTCTCTATTTGTTTATAATCTAACTTTTCGCAGTAGAGGTTAGTTGTGGAAAAACTGTAATGCTTGTTGGATTAGATATTGGTTATTGCAAATTTGGACATTTTGGTAGCCTTGAATGATTGATTCGTGTCAATAGAATAGATGAAGGCTGGTGGGTACTTTGTATAATAAGGGTTTCATGGAATAGGCTACTGGGTACTTTGTATAACAGGGGTTTCATAGAATAGATTATGGCTGCTAGTGTGGTTTTGTTGTAGAGACATCAAATATCAAATCGTCGGAATGATAATGTTCTTGAGGTTAATATTGAACGTAATGTGTTGTTTCCTATCTCATTTGTATGGTCTAGAAAGTTTTTTTTTCTTTCTTTTTTCAGTTTCGTATGATTTTTTCGTACTTGTTGTTGTATTTGAGTCATGCACTATAAGTTTGTCTTCTGTTGGTTTTGTCCTTATCTCATGGCTTGTGTATAATTTATATTTAGGTGGGGAGCAATATTTGTGTATCAGACCACAAAGAAAAGAGCTAGTGGAATCAAGTGTCCTGCTACTGGAAAGATAATCCAACGGGTATGTCGATTGCTTTCAATTGTGACTCGTTATCTTCTTTGTATTTCCCTGTATTGTTATTATAGATTTCACAAATTTTTCTATAGAAGTATTGTTATATATTAGACGACATTCACTTATTAACTTCTAAGGTCTATAATGTGCAATTGCTTCTACCCATCCTTTAGAGATTGTAATTATTATCTTTGATCGATGTTTCTAGCTAGTATGATAATGTATTTGAAGTTAATACTGAACCTAATGTATACACCTAATAACAATTATAATATATACTGTATGTTAAGATAAGTGAGTGGTGCAGGCAACACAGAATGTCCAGTCTCTTCATTTTCCTGCTCCTCCACGACCACCTCCTCCACCGCCACCTCCTTCACTGCCATCTCCTCCACCGCCACCTCCTTCACTGCCAACTCCTCCACTACCAACAGCACAAGCAGGTATTGCATCTTTAACCTTAATGTAAACATGATAAAACTAAAATTGTAACATGGTGAAGAAAAAAGACAGGAAAAAGAGAGAAGAAAAAAAAATTAAAATTTTACAAAATAAATGAAGTTCCATTTCAGGGTTCCACTTTTATATATATCAATGGATAAACTTCATGAAGTAAGATCTTTGGCTATGAATAACTTGGATTTTGAGTATTGAGCTGCTATCTTGAGAGTTAACTTTGTATTAGAAAATGTTGTGGTTGTTGTTTACTTAATTTTATTTTCTGAGTTCAAGATATAAGTGTGTCTTTATATCATATGAGAACTAAGTATTTGCATTATATGCTTAAGAAATGGAAGCAGAAACTACTGCTGCAAATGGCAGAGGTCAAAGCAAGAGTATTCCAGAGTGGAAAACAGGAGTTAAGGTTGAAATCCTCTTCGATGACAATTTCCAGCCTGTAGGAAATAGGGCTGGCGAATTCAAAGGGCAATTGGGACAAATTGTACGAGATGGGCACAGGATTCCCTTGACAATATTGGATTGGAAGTCTGTTGGTGAGAAGGTGAAAGAGGGGATATGGAAAGAAGTGAAGGTATTTATATATTTGCTTAAATTTGTTGGAACTGAGCTTTTGGTATATATCTTAGTTTTCATTTTAACTTTTAGATACTTTTGTAGGAAAATTTGCTAAATGTTCCAGATCAGTATAAAACTATATGTTTGAGATCTTGCAACACTTTGTGGAAGGATCATAAAAGCAAAACAAAGCTCAACTACTTTGAGAAGAACAAGTATGATCCAGATCTTATAAACAAATGTCCTCCACATATTGTCTTAGAGCAATGGGCTGACCTAGTTGCTTATTGGAGTAGTGACGATGCTCAGGTACTAGTGGCACAAAAATTTTACTTTAGATTGTTCAACACTATATATAGTTTCATATTATTTGGTTTGATATTGCAGATGATAGCTAAAAGAAATTCTTCCAACCGGGAGCAGCGTGGACCAGCTCATAATACTGGTCGAACACACTTTTCTCAAATGCGCTATAAGGTAAGCAAAGTTTTCAATAACTATGGTAATTGGTTGAATTTTATTGATGAGTCTGAATTGACTTAAGGTAATGAATGAATAGAAATATAGATTGAGTTTGATTATGGTTTTATAATGTACAGATGCAGCAAAATGGAGAGGAAATTAGTAAGATGAATGTGTGGGAAAAAGCGCGAGACCAAACAAATCCAGAAGTAGCTTATAAGATTGTAAGTTCTGTAATTATGTTTCAAGATGTTACGTGATCTATTCTCAATCTTCTTTTTTCCTTTTTGGTGCAATCTAAATATTCTTGTTTTATTTGAATGTAGAAACAATATGAGCAAAAGCTTTCATTGTTGCCTGAGGATCATAGGAACCTTGTCACTTTTAAGGATCGGATATTTCATGAACTGATTGGGGATAATGGACATGGCTATTGTCGCACTTATGGATATGGTGTGCCTCGAAGATTTGTATATCCGCAATCATCAAGCTCTTCTGAAAATACTGAAGACTTAGTAACACAAATTAATAACTAAGTCTATTGCAGCAAAGCTTCAACAACAACAAGCACAGTTTCAGGAACAGATGAAGCAAGAGTTTCAGGAACAGATGCGGCAAGAGTTTCAGCTGCTTCATAATCGAATGAATATCATGGAGAACAAAGAGGGGAACCATAGTAGACATGTATTGCATTATCTTCCTTTTTTATTTTTAGTACACAAATGATAAGCAATTGTGTTATGAAATATGGATGCATAGTTAGCCATGATGAGACATTTATGTGAATTAGAGGTTGTGTACTCCCCATATTATAGGTACTGTTAATATGAACTAATATAAATGTTATCTTACTACATATATATGTGTATTTGAGATTTGTTGACTTAAGTTATTAACGTAGTTTACTTCTTGTTTGGTGTTGGTATTTGGATTAATTGATTAGCTCTTAACCAATGGTTGTTGCTTTGTTAATGCGTTAGGTTCCGGATGCAACTAGTGGCCATGACATAGACATGAGGGAGTCCATTGGTGAACAACCAAATGCAAATGAAATGAACAGGGAGCTTGAAGACCAAGTTGATGAATGATATTGCACCTTCTGGCTCCATGCAATATGTACTAAATTTGCTCAAACATTGTTAATTAGATTTATTGTAATCGTTCATTTCGTACTTTAAAATGGCTACTGAAGTACTTTAGTTGTACACATTTGGTTGATGTTATGTGATTTGGTACTTTCTATCATTTGGTTACTGTTCATTTTGTATTTTTAGGTTCTTTTGATATTTTGTTGTTGGTTTTGTGAAAATTGTTTAGAAATGCAGGTTCTGTAATAGAAAAGAAAACAAAAATGTACTGGTAGATTTCCAGCAACGGTATTATGCCGTCGCAAATTTTATGTTCAGCGACGGCATCTACGCCGTAGCTAAGGAAAACAAATGGCGGGAAATGAATTTTAGCGGGAAAAAGAAAAGGCGGGAAGTAAATTTAGTCTCATTATGCAAATGTAAATCCAATCTTAGCGACGGCATTATTGGTAGAAAGAAACCGTCGCTAAATTGGCGTCGGAAATTCTACTACGCCAATTGTCGTCGCAAAGTATCTTGCCACGGTCAAATTGCCGTAGCAAAGAGCATTAGCGAAGCCAACATTTGCAACCGCCGTATTGCCGTCGCCACGCCATCGCGAATACAGTTTTGCTACGGTAAAACAGCCTTTTGCAACGGAAACGCGTCGTCGCCGAAGAAGAATTTTTTTGTAGTGGATAATGAAACTTCGGTTGCCCGGGAATACGAAATGACACTATCAAGCTAAAACAGTCAATCAAAGCATGATGCGGCCCCAACCAATCAACTCCCAAAATCACATCGTAAGTGTGGTCTGGAAGCACAATCAAGGATGCAGAGAACTCTCTGCCTCCAATCACCATAGGGCAAACTTCACACACCAACCCAAGCTCAAGAGAAATACCCAGAGGTGATATGACACACAAGGATGCAGCAAGAGGTGTAGGAACCAGTCCTAGTACCTCTACCACAGAACTAGATATGAAAGAATGCGATGCTCCCGTATCAAACAATACTCTAGCAATGTAATTTAAAATAGATAAAGTACCTTCCACTCCTGTGCCTCGCTGGCCAATGGCATAGACTCTGGCTTGCCCTGCTGGCTCCCCTGACCGCCAGGCTGAGGATGAGTACAATCCCTTGCAATGTGCCCTGCCTGCCCACATCTGAAACAACCCTGCCTTCTAGGCCTCGTGCACTCACTCGCCCTATGGCCCACAACTCCACAAGTGAAGCATCTCACGGGTTCTGCCTGCATAACAGGTGCGGCTCTGATGGGTGCACCCGCCACCCTAGCTGGAGCCTGCTGAGCGGTCTGCTGTTTCTTCTAAGGTCCCCCCCCCCCCTGTGACCTGAACCCCCACTCACTGCAACCGCCTTCCCCTTCCCCTGGGGATCTCTCGAGGTCGCCATCTCATCCTGATACATCTGAGCATCCAACTCAACAGTCAAAGCCTTCCTCGCGACCTGCTCTACGGTAGGTAACTCCCAAGAAGCCACCATTCTTCTCAAGGAAGCCTTCAACCCCCGCTCAAACTTCCTAGCCAGACTCAGCTCATCCCAAGGCGTCACAAACCGATATAATCTGAAGAACTCAGCCTCATACTCTCTGACCCCCATAGTCCCCTGGACTATGTCAAGGAACTCCCTCTCCATCAGCTCAAGCACTGCGGACGGAAAGTATTTGTCCCGGAAGCGTCTCTCAAACTCCCCCCAAGTCATGGTGGTCACATTTATGGCCCGCTTCACGCCCTCCCACCATACATGTGCCTCACCCTTGAGAAGGAAGGAACCTATCCTCGTCTTCTCCAGCTTTGTACAAATAACCATCACAAAACAGCTTTTCAAACTCCTGATCCACTGATCAGCTGCCATATGGTCTGTACCTCCTAGAAAGGGCTCCGCCTTCAGCTTCAGAACCTCCTTCAACAATACAGATGCGCGAATTGCATCTGCCACATCTACAACAACTGGAACAGGCTGCCCAACCAATGGCACCTCCTGCTCCTCCTCCTCCTCAAAGAACTCCTCGATAGGGCGGGCTATGCCTCCACGTTGGTCCATCCTACGAAGCAAGGCAAGACTTGATTAATACTTGCATAAACTTAAACCGAAGTGTAAGTTAGACACGACATGCATTAATCAAGGCCATAAAGCTAATCGGAAGCGCAAGGATCACTCTAACTCATTACAGAGACATCGCTCTATACTTGAACTCAACTCCCTACCCCCTACATACCCAGTGATATACCAATACGAGCAAGCATGATGGTGAACCGCTGCAGTCAGACCATCTCTCGAAGGTACCAATTATCACCAAATATGTAACCCTACGCTCTGATACCAACTGTCAAGTCCCGAAATTCAAATAACAAAAATCCGAAATTCGTAAACGTGATTAATCACAAATAAACTCAAATACTTAAAAGTTATTATACAAATAACTAAGTATAACATCAGAGTTCAAATGCGTGGCTCACACTCAAAATACTACATCATTAAATATATAGATGCAAATAGAGTCTCACGCTATCTCTCTAACCCAAAATAATGACAAGCTAGACCACGTATCACACCTACTAGCCGCGCGACTCAGACGTCGCCTCCTGGCTGCTAGAAAACTCATGCAGGTCTAACCCCTACACCATTGATTAGTGCACCATGTTGTAAACAACGAACCCGGTAAGCTTTGAAAGCTCGTGTGAGTAAAACAAATACGAACATGATAATGTAATTAGGCAAAATTACTGCTTTGGTCACCGATGTATGTCAATAACGACAGTTTGGTAACTATCGAATGTCAAATATCAAAATGGTCACTGAAGTTAGTGTTTCGGTATCAATTTGGTCATTAAAAGTCAAACGGCTGTTAAATATAGAATATTCTTCGAATATTCCGTTTCTTGCCAGGGTATTATGGTCACTTAGGGTCACTTAGGTATATTGGCGCCATTGTGACCAATTACCCGTTTTGACTTTCATCTCTGTACGGCAACATTCATCTCTCGAAATGGCTCGATCATGCAGAAGTAAAGAAGGTTCTTATTGGACTTATAACAATGGCTGCTGCCGATGTACAAGAGTCTCTAATATTCTCGTTGACAAGCTTATGCTGTGATGGTGTTGGAATCTGGGAGTCCATTGGCGAGAGAGAAGGAATTCAGCTGCTCATTTCGTTGCTTGGCTTATCCAGTGAGCAACATCAAGAATATGCTGTTCAGTTACTGGGGATCTTAACTGACCAGGTTGATGACAGCAAGTGGGCTATTACTGCTGCTGGTGGGATTCCTCCTCTAGTGCAGTTGTTAGAGACGGGGTCTCAACAGGCGAAGGAGGACGCTGCTCATGTGTTGTGGAACCTGTGCTGTCACAGTGAGGATATTCGTGCTTGTGTTGAAAGTGCAGGAGCCATTCCAGCATTTTTATGGCTTCTAAAAAGTGGTGGAACAAAGGGGCAAGAAGCATCAGCTATGGCACTTACAAAGCTTATCCGAACAGCCGATTCTGCCACCATTAATCAGTTGTTAGCTTTACTCCTAGGGGACACTCCTTGCTCAAAGGCCCATACTATCAGGGTGCTGGGTCATGTACTCACAGTGGCATCACACAAGGATCTTGTACATAAGGGTTCAGCAGCTAATAAAGGGTTGATGTCTCTCGTTCAGGTTCTCAACTCACCAAATGAAGAAACTCAAGAATATGATGCGTCTGTCTTAGCTGATCTGTTCAGCACAAGACAAGATATTTGTGATTCTCTTGCAACTGATGAGATTGTTCATCCTTGTATGAAGCTTTTGACAAGCAGCAGGCAAGCTGTTGCAACACAGTCAGCTCGAGCTTTAGGTGCTCTTTCTCGTCCTATGAAGACCAGAACAATAAGTAAGATGTCGTATATTGCAGAAGGGGATGTTAAACCCCTCATAAAACTAGCAAAAACTTCTTCAATTGATGCTGCTCAAACTGCAGTTGCTGCACTGGCAAATCTTCTCTCTGATCCCCAGATTGCTACAGAAGCCCTGTCTGAAGATGTTGTTTCAGCTTTGATAAGGGTACTGGGAGATGGAACTACAGAAGGTAAAAAGAATGCATCCCGAGCCCTCCATCAATTGTTGAAGCATTTTCCAGTAGGTGATGTGCTCACAGGAAATGCTCATTGCCGTTTTGCTATTCTCGCTGTTGTTGATTCATTAAATGCATTGGATATGGAAGAGACTGATGCTGCTGATGCTTTAGAAGTTGTAGCACTTTTGGCCAGAACCAAAATGGGTGTGAACTTCACTTACCCTCCATGGTCTGTGTTGATTGAAGCTGAATCAAGCTTAGAACCAAAATGTATGCATTAGTGGATATGATGAAGCCGAATTCTAGCTGCTCCTCTTTAGAAATTCAAGTCCGAACTTCGAAAGGTTTTATGGAAAGAACTGCATTCCATGAAGGGGATGAGTTTGATGTCCCTGATCCAGCTGTTGTCTTGGGGGGTACTGTTGCTTTGTGGTTGCTATGTATAATTGGTTCCTGTAATGCAAAGAGCAAACTCACCATTATGGAAGCCGGTGGTCTTGAGGCTCTGTCTAACAAGATTGAGAGCCACACTTCTAATCCACAGGTATACAGTAATTAACTATCTTGTTTTCTGTATTTAAACTCTTACTGTTTAGAACTGTTCTTGTTTTATTTGTTCATTCTTTTTTGGCAGTCATCCTCGGAAACATAAGTTATGTAGCTTACTCAATCAGTTCTTCATATACAGGCAGAATACGAGGATACTGAAGGTATATGGATTAGTGCCCTGCTTCTGGCTATTCTCTTCCAAGATGCTAATGTTGTTTCATCTCCCGCAACAATGCGCATCATAGCTTCACTTGCGCTTCTGCTGAGATCAGATGAGGTGATTGATAGGTTCTTTGCTGCCCAGTCGATGGCCAGTCTTGTTTGCACTGGTAATAAAGGAATAATTCTTGCCATTGCAAATTCAGGTGCTGTTGCTGGATTGATATCCCTCATTGGTTATGTAGAATCCGATATGCCTAACCTTGTTACTTTATCAGAAGAGTTTTCTCTGGTGCGAAACCCTGATCAAGTTGTCTTGAAGTACCTTTTTGATTTTGAAGATGTAAGAGTTGGGTCCACGGCACGTAAGTCTATACCGCTCTTGGTGGATCTCTTGAGACCAATGCCAGATAGACCTGGTGCCCCCCCAGTTGCTCTTAAACTATTGACCTGTATTGCTGATGGAAGTGATACAAACAAATTAGTTATGGCTGAAGCTGGAGCGCTGGATGCTCTGACAAAGTACCTGTCTTTGAGCCCACAAGATTCGACTGAAGCTGCAATATCCGATTTATTCAGAATATTATTTAGCCATCCTGATCTGATTCGTTATGAAGCATCAGCTAGTTCGTTGAATCAACTCATAGCCGTTCTGCGTCTGGGGTCAAGAAATGCTAGATATAGTGCTGCAAGAGCTCTTCATGAACTATTTGATGCTGAGAATATCAGAGATTCTGATTTAGCCAGGCAATCTGTTCAGCCTTTGGTTGACATGCTTAACGCTGCATCAGAGAATGAACAGGAGGCTGCTCTTAATGACCAATGGCGCCAATATACCTAAGTGACCCTAAGTGACCATAATACCCTGGCAAGAAACGGAATATTCGAAGAATATTCTATATTTAACAGCCGTTTGACTTTTAATGACCAAATTGATACCGAAACACTAACTTCAGTGACCATTTTGATATTTGACATTCGATAGTTACCAAACTGTCGTTATTGACATACATCGGTGACCAAAACAGTAATTTTGCCATGTAATTAAACCACAAATAAAGTTCACATTTCCAAAACAACAACAACTCGAGAACTATAAACACGTTCTGCACAATCAACCAACAAAGAGGTAATTCATTGAATTACTCTTTCATACAATGCAAGCATGAGACCCAGATAACCCAACTTGGTTACCCTCATGACGTGCAACGGCAGACAGACTAGAGCTCTAACTGATCGTAACCAACACCCGGCCAAAGGTTTGGTTCCCGATATATTGCCTCATCACATAGTGACCGTCCGAAGACAAAAGTACGCCACAACTGTGGCCGTCCGAAGACAACAGTAAACACACATCACAATATATATTTCACGTAAATATATATATATATATATATATATATATATATATATATACACACACGTAGGCATTCTCTCAGGAAGTGCCCACTAATACTAACTATAGTTCATTGATCAAAATACTTTAAAATTTATTTTTATATTAAATTCATTTTACTTACCGATGAACCGTAGTCGATCGAGTTCATTTAATTTAAAACAAATATCATTTCCGTAAATTCATTTTACATTTAACAAATATAGATACTATGATTAACTCGTATTTAATACAAATACAGTGAGGTTTACTCACCTTAATGCACCAGAAATGGTAAATATCCGTTTCGCGTCGGGCCTCAGAGAGAACGGGTCGAATCGGGCTGAAATAGAGTCGGGTCGGATCGCTACAGTACCGGTCAACGGTCAATGTCAGTCAACGTTGGTCAACGGTCAACGTGGACCGGGTCGGGTCAACTCCGTGTCGGGTCGGGTCTGAATCGGGTCGAACAGTGGAAACGGGTCGGTGGAGATCGGATCACCTCGAATTCGATCCGCTCGATTCGGCTCAATTCGGCGTGATCCACCTACACAGAGAGCTGCGCAAGGAGGAGACGAGTCGATCGGTGGGCGGCTTGAGCTCCGGCGACGCCTGGAACGGCGAGAAGCTCCGTCGGGCGTTGTTGCTCCGTGCACCGGCGGTGGGTCGAGTCGATTCTTGTCTCAATCGATAGAGGAGAAGGAGATGAAGAGCTTGCTGGGTGGCGCTCGAGCTATGGTGGCCAGACAGTAGAGATCGCAGCGGAGATCGGGCGGATGAACAGTACCCGATCGGGAGAGAAAATGAATAGTAATTTTGCTACAGTAAAAAAACTACAGTGCTGAGAAACGGATGAAAAGAAAAAAAATTCTGACGTTTTATAGTTAATTTCAGAAATAGGAAATAATTTTGACAGGTCGTAACTTCCTCATACGACGTCCGTTTCACGCGTGCCGTGTGTCCACGAACTCGTTTCGTCGCTCTCTACAACTTTCGTGAAGGAAACTTTTAGAGACTCATAACGGATAAAAAGTCAACTTTTGACCCATTGAAACTTGAACGTTTTTCGAATTTTAACTTTCGGAACCACTTCCGACGTCACATAACGACTAAATAAAAGTGTACCAAAATCCAAAACTTGTAAATCAACCTCCGATAAAGATGCAATTTTATAAAATTAACAAGAATAAAAATAATTAAAAAAATCAGGTTATTACAGAAGATGAGGATTCACAATGGGGTGGTTCTTCAGAAGGTAGTTCGTATACTGCTAGAAATAGAGAGCTCATGGATCAATGTCTCAAAGCTCTATACTTCACAGATCCGTGCAGGTACGAACCAAATATATTTCGTAGGCGATATAGAATGAAACCTTAGGTCTTTGATAAGATGATGCACGAGGTGACCAACTACGATCCATATTTTGTTCAAAAAAGAGATGCGACCGAGAGAGTCGGCGACAGACCCGCTCCCAGATTTCCCCTTGAAATCCGAGGTGGATCTGTGTAGCCAAGATTAGAGAATAATTATATCGAAAATTCGACATAATCTCCCCTAAAAATGGACTACCCCAAAACCTGTAAATTAAACATTACACTTCTAATATGGTACATCTCCATTAAACTCCCAAATAGGACCTCATGTCCCTCCCAAAAACATCCATCACCAACCCAAAAGAATAAACGTCACTAGCCCAACCATCACATACTAAGTATTCAACAGTTAACCCATGATTACATCAGAGCATAAGCTACAAGGTGTAATGAAATACAAATATAAAAGAGTACGAAGGAAAAAAATCCTACAAGTCCGGAATGGATGACGGTGGATAAGGAGATAGCCTCAACGTGGTACGGTCCAACCTCAGCGAAATCTACTACCTGGGCAAAACGCAAAACCAAAGAACCCCGAAAAAAACATAGGAAAACGTGAGACAAGCTCAATGAGAGGACAAAAATAAGTTATAAACATCCTTTTAAAAACTCGATTTCTTTGAAAATCATTTCTCTTTAGCAAATCTTTTGCATGCAATGAACAACAATTGTGGAGAACAATTTGCAAGATTATAATACAAGTGAAAACTTGAGAACTGAATCGTAATATATCTCATAGTGAAAATTAAATAAACATATCTTGATAAAATCTCATAAGAAATGAGGGCAATAACTGAGATAGAACACAATACTTCCTTGCAAACTCAATTTGTGTAAATAACTCGTAACCCAAAACTTTACCAAACTTGTACCTAAACTAAACTGGTCATGCACCTACAATGAACAAGGTCAGAATAGGCAGAGCGTGGCGGACAACTAGTCATGCACCCGTGTTAAGCGAACTTAACATGGGCAGAGCGTGGAGGGGGAAAAACTGGTCATACACCTGTGTGCATCAGGCAGAGCGGGGGACATGCACTTGTGCGTTCGCCGATACACAAGCAAAGAGGGGAGGTATACGTGCACGTAACCGGAGTAACTGACTCATCGTATCGCAAGAATACTGGGGTTGGGTACAGTTAAAAATCTCATTTTTTTATTTCCTCAAATTAAACATTTCCTTCCTTTTCATAACCGCAACGACTTTTAACATTATTTCAAAGAACAATTGAAAAGTTCCTTTCTTTTTCCCAAAAACAAGTAATTAAACTCAAATATATATATATATATATATATATATATAAAGGCAGTAATAACTAATTTATGAGGAAATATAACAAGCTTCATGAGGAATAAATAGGAAATTAAGAAGCTCAATAAAACATTGGGAAAACTTCTTTTCTTTTTCGAGGGTAAGCAACTTACTTTAAAACATAAATCACAAGATCATAAGAACACCTAAATGAGAAAATAAACTAAAAGTCTTGTGAAAATAAATAAATAATACATAGATGCATCAAGAAATTAAATATCAAAGTAATAACATGCAATAATTTAAAACAAAGTCCAACTCACTATGAAGAATGACTAGTGTCCCAACTCGGGATCGTCCTCAGAAACTCCCTCAACCGGATGACCTAGCCAAATAATTATGTAGATAATATTTAAACTCAAATTCAAATAAACCAAGTAGAGGAAACATGAATGCATCCTAGGAATCCTTCTCACCCAAACCTCTATGTCCTCATATATAATCGATACATTATTCCACCACCTTCCATTCAATCCCAACACCTCAAATTCACAATTTTCCCCAATTATTTTCATCACCAAACCCTAATTCCTCATCCAAAAATTCAACTAAATTACTTAGGCTAACTCTCACACTATCTAGGAGGTACAACAAGGCCTAAAATGACAAAATAATATCATGGAATGCCGCCGGAAGCGGCGGAGCCGTGGTGGCTCATGGTGGCCAACACCCAACCTTCAAAACTTTAAACTAGATGCAATCTTATACTTACAACGAAGCCCAAGAGGTAGGGAACAACTCTTTACCTTGAGATTTCTCCAAATTCTTAATAGTTTGGCCGAAATTTGTAAAACTTTCTGAAAACTACTCGATTTTCTCTTCTTCGATTTGTGAACCGCAAGAGGAATTAAATTAAAAGACTAGTGTATAAAGAAAACCCATGAGGAGACGAAGAGATTGATACCAATTTTATTGCCAGAAATCACCGGAATTGGAAACTTTGGTGGTGGCACTAGGGAGGCACATCCTCCCTCTTCTCCTCCGTTCTTTTCTGAAAGTTTTTCTGCCCGAGGAAGAAGAGAGGGATAGGGAATCATCTTAATTAAGCTAAGGTCGAGTAAAATGACCAAAATACCCTTCTAACATAAACGCTTATAACTTTTTCGTTAACACTCTGTTTAACATGCCGTTTGCGTCTACATTTTCGTATTGTCGCGCTCTATTTTTCTAAGCTATGAAACTAATTTATAAAAAATATATATATATTTTTCTAATAGGAGAAGCTAATTTAGTGATAAGACGAATTAATATCTAAGTGTGACGCAATTAAGCTAAGTCGAGGCAATTCTAGGTACAGAGCGTTACCCTATCCACTGAACAAAAGCTGACATGCGCCATGAGACAACTCGCATATGGGATCACAGCTGACTTCTTTGATGATTACATGAATATTGCAAAATCCACTGCCATTTAGATTTTAGAACACTTTACCAGAGCAATCTGGAATGTGTACCATAAAACTTACCTCCACCGACCAACAAATGCAGATCTACGACGGCTTCTATATAAGGCAACAGAGAGAGGATTTCCAGGAATGATTGGGAACCTTAATTGTATGCACTGGCAGTGGAAAAATTGGCCCACTGCATGGGGAGGGCAATTTACCGGCTATAAAGGTAAACCAACAATCGTCTTGGAGGCAGTGGCATCATATGATACTTGGATTTGGCATGCCTTCTTCGGCCTTCCAGGTTCTATGACCGATATCAACATCCTCGGACAATCACATTTGTTTGATGATGTTTCTCGTGGTGAAACTCCTCAGGTGAGCTACGAAGTCTAAGATATGCATTATCGACAATGTTATTACCTTGTTGATGGCATATACCCATAATGGGCTACATTTGTTCAAGCAATCAAAAACCCGAAGACGCCGCAGATGATAGGAGCATAAATGCGACGTTCTTAATATGTTTTACCCTTCGTTTATACTTTGTTTAACCCTTAATGTTATAGAATCTAGTCATATTATAGAGTCATGACTATTTGGTAGAGTTACAAAGAAATCGTGTTAAGTTTAGGAAAAATGCACAAAATTGTCAAGTAGCCGATTTAGAGCTTATGAGATGTTTCATTGGATCTGTAAAGCCTCGGCTATATTTTTGATGGATTTTTCTTCTCTTATATACAGGAGGCACATTGATGATTAAGCAATAGAAGGAGTTAGAGAAATTGGAGCAAAAGAAGCTCCCAAGAATTGCAAAGCAAAATCGGATCCAGGAACTCCAGTATTTTCATGGAAACCTAAATCAACTTCCAGAATTTCTCTAGGACGGACCACAAGAAACTAGAAGGCGTGCCATATATGCATGGAAAGATCTACGAGTCTAGTTTTTATAGAACTTAGAATCGCACCAAAAACTCTCTTGAGGAGAGAGTTATGCCCGTCACAAGAAAGCAAGGTCACTGCCCTGCAGAGAAGAGGAACGTCCTACTGCCCAATTTTCATGATTTTCTGCATTTGTGCACCAAAGTGATTTATAAATTCATTAAATAATAGTTACTGTATTACATGGACCATATGAGAGTCGGACATGCCAAATTGAAGTGAAGAATCAAGAGAAGAGAAGTTTCCTAGCTCGGATAGGAGAAATCAACAAAATTACCGGTTCTAGAATCAAGTGTTCCCGGCATAGCTAGGAGAACTTGCAGCCGATCCATGTATCCATCAAGCATTATTGCTGGTCTATAAAGGGGATCATGCAGTCCTAGTCCAATGAAGAAATCGGCAAAGAGGAATTCCTAGAAGAACAAAGAATGCGACAAAACCAAATCCAAAAAGGATTTGGATTTCCTTGCCGATTCACTTAAGGATTTCTGCCGATTGCTTTGCTTCTCTTCCCCTATATATAGAGGCACCCTCTATTCATAAAAATCATCTCATCTCAAGCACAAGTAGTAGCTAAAATCTCTATTAAGTCTCTCAAACACCAAACACCAAAATACTTATCTGAAACCTCACCACCACTTTCCATAAAATCCGTACCTTCACCCTATCTTCTGCCATGCGTCTCCACCACATCTTGTGAAGTCTTCAAGGTTTCTAAAGTGTGATCCACTCCCCTTATGGCTACTGTATTGGTTCATGTTTGTGTAGTTTGTAGGAATTTATTTCGTTTCTTGTTTCATTGAAACTATGTATGAACTCGGTTTGATGTTTGTAATTTAGTTTTGTGTTTTTAACTTGTAATTTTTGAATGCTTTGATAATTAGGTATATGATGCATGTTTATGATTTAATTCGGTTAGTAATCTAAGGTGAGGGCATGAAAATCGGTACTTAGTGTCGTCTTTGAATGAATCTAGGTACTAGGTTTAATCGGCTAGAGTAATAACAAACTAGATGAACGTGACTGTCTCTGTGATTTGTGTTGCTCACTTAGGGTTATTAATCTTAGAACTTGCATGTTAAATAAGATGATTGACAACCTTACTTGTTCATGTGTTTTTGATTTAAGACTCTTGTGCTTCAATATTACTTGTTGGAAAACGATAGCATAAATTTTAGGATCCATAACGGAAGTTCGGTCTTAAAAACATTAGAGGTCTAATAACTAGGTACATAGCGGAATCTCTAGTTATGGTCGAAATTGAATGAAGTCTACATTATATCAAATACTTGTTCCTTACTTTCTTGCATGCGTATCTTACTTGTTAAAGAGTCTTATGTGCTAAATGCTTTGTGTGAAAGATGATGATCACTTGTATATAATAGTTTTAGGTTTATTTCGTGTCTAGGTTTAGAAGGCAGCTTGCTGCCGAACCTCATCTTAAAATCTCCCATGTTTTCGTTTCAATGTTTGTTAATATGTGTATTGTGTATGAATATGTGTTTCTAACCTTTTACATGCCAGGTACCCTTAATCCCCGGATAGAACGATCCTTACTTGCTTTATACTACTAACGTCTTTTGTAGGGTATTATTTGCATGTAACGTAACCCTAGTTATGGCACTCGTCAGCAGACAAAACATTTCACAAAGAGGAAAGAAGCATACAAAAAAGACTTGGAGAGAGCTTTTGGTATTCTTCAAGCTCGTTGGGTAATCATAAGAGGGCCAGCTCGTGGGTGGAGCAAGGAGAATCTTCAATTCATCATGATGACGTGCATTATCTTACACAATATGATTGTCGAAGATGCGCATGATGAAGATGCATCTGAATGGTTTGATCTAAATGACATCCCTACCAAACCAAGAAAGGCATACATATATGATAGAGTCCCTCATCAAGAAACTGATGTTCAACGCAACCCAGCCCAACTAAATCAATTTATGCATCGCAATAGGGGGTTAGATGTCCTGTGATGAATAAAAACCTTCAAGATGATCTAGTTGATCACCTATGGACCATGAAGCTTCAAGCAGATGAGAACGACCAGTGATGAGTTTTAGATTTATTGCTTTCAATAAGTAGTTGTGTCGGCCCGACCTTTGTTTGTGTTTGCTTTAACTTTCTTGATTGGTTCCCATAATGTATTATTGTATTTGTAATTGAAAAGTTCCTATTTTAAAAAATAATAACTTTTTATTCATAACTTCAAACTTAAAAAATAAAACAAAACATGTTAACTAGAAACAAATAACAACAATTTAAATAAATAAAATGGATATTTCCTAATTGATGATTCTAGTCTATCCATTGTGTCTCATTAACCAGAACATAAAGATCCAAGCTTCGTTTGGCTCCTTGAGTTGGTGTTTGATCTTCGGTTGGACCTTGATCTTGAGGGTGCATCGAGATGCTTGAGGTTCCTACTTTCCTATCAAGTATCGCTTGTTGCCTTCTTTGCCAATAACCCTTTCTTCTTGGGGTATTGAGCGTTGACAGATCAACCGTCATAACATGATCTTCCTCGGCGCGTTGCTCAATTCGCTTGACTTCCTCAAATTATTGTTGCCTTTGTTGGTATTCTCGCTCACTTTGTTCATGTGCCTTTTGCATTTGAATGTGTAAAGCATCCATATCTTGTTGTTTGCCTTTCGTCTTTGCGGCCTTTTGAGCTTTTTGTCCTTGAGGACGTGCTTGTCTTGTTGGAGTTGGCCCGCTTCATTTTCTTCATTTTCTTCCAAGTTGATAGGATTAATGTCTTCGGTGGAAAGTGTTTTCCCAAACTTGATAGTATTTTTCAAGACTCTCCAACAATGATCATAGACAAAATCTGCCTTAACCTTCTCGTAGTAAATCGCTCTAGCTCTCATGAGCTAGACAAAAAATTAAATACCATATATTAGTATTCATGAGCTCATGGATACACACATAATGAAGTAGTATAAACTAAATACACAAAATTAAGTAATTTATATAATTCTAGCATGAGTAAAATTAAGTGCTCATATGCTCATGGCCACACATATAATTTCCTATATATTTTCTATAGCAACATAGCTATATACAAAATTTTATATAAATTAAATAAAAAATAAAAATAAAACATCACTTCACATATGAACAATATACTTACTTCGTCTTCTTTATTTTCACCGCTTCGGTGCTCCGATTCGGGTTTGATAAGACTTTCACGCCACTTCATGCATAGTGGACTAAATATCTTCCAACGAGCCTTACAACTATCTGGTGACCTCTCAATACAATCCGCCAGTTTTTGCACATTATATTCTACCGAAATACGTTCCCACATTGTATCCGCCGATTGATTTTTTCCGATAGCACCATCACAATTAATGGTGATCCAAACTTGACAAAGAACGGTTTCTTCATTGTGCCTCCATGAATCCTTTCTTTTGCCTATTGTTTCCCTTGGGAAAAAAAAATTATAGAACAAGAAGTAGTGAAAAAATGAAAAATTTGCAAGGAGAAGATGAATTTGGTGTGAGAAATTTATGAGAGTTTGGGTTTCTATATATAGACTGATCTTCAAAAAAATTTGCAACGACTCTTTTCAATCTTTTTCTGATTTAAAAAAAAAATTAAGGTAAAAAAGAATTTAACAAGGGTGGAATTATCCTGGCCTTTGGATATTTTTACTGAAAGAATTTGGGCTGTTTGATTGGTTTATTATCGTTAGAGTAAAAAATTTGTTAATCAGCAAGGGTTGTCGATCTTGATCTATGCATAAATCTAGCCTGTTCATATAGCAACCGTTGGTGGTCTCCAACAGACAAAAGGGAACAGCTTTATTTAGCTGTCAGCTGGCGGGGTCCACTTTTGTATGAAATGAGACAAAAAAGCGCTTCAGCGCACGTCTGCACCCACCACCTGCTTTCTCTTGCACGCGTCTTCATTCTTCTACCAAAAAACGAGTGTGTCCTTGCTGCAGCATGGACCCAACAAAAAGGAATGGGTCCCCGGTCATGGTCTCAGAATTTGATCAAATATAAGACTGAATATAAGACTAGGTCCTATATTTCCAAAACTAAAACCTCCTTCTATGGGCTGTTGGAGATGAAAAAACTCATTTTAAGACAAAGACTTGGGTTATAAACCCTAGGTTGGAGTTGCCCTTAGAGCAAATGCACCCATGGATCAAAAACATGGGTTGTACTGAAGAGAGCACCAATATCAGCTTCCACCGTTGTAAAATTAGTCGGGTAGGTCCCACTTGGATCCCACCTAACCCGACTAATCCATGGACCAATTCTCAACCCACGTATTAGTCCGGACTAATTCTAGCACGGGCCCCACATATGTCTGCCAATCATGTGCACTCCTTCAGTCAAAGTCAATGGGCCTTTAATTTAAGCCGTGTGATCAATATAGATGGACCAGATTTAATGGCAACAGTGAGTTTTTTATTATCTTTTAAAAACTAAAATAGTTATAAATAATTTTAGCTGAATATTTTTATCTATATTTTCTTAGTATTTTGTGTATAGAAAAATAATTACTGAATTCAATATCAAAGTAAAAGTAAAAGACAATTATTATTTGTTAAGAAAAATATATATTTTTTAAAATAGTAATAGTAATTGGTGTTCGGATTGATCTCGTTGGTGCATTATCGAATGGAAGCTCAAGGATGTTTTGATGAATAGTATATCAACCCGACTAAGAATCAATCTAACCCATCCAAAACGGGTGCATTTGCTCTTAGGGCATACGGTTGTTTCCATCATTTACTATTCACTGCAGATTACTTTTATGTGCCTGTTTTTATGCAGCGATGCACCTCCATCAATTTAGCGATTACTATTCATCGATTTAATAATCTTTTCTATCAAATATTTTAAACCAATTATCAAACGACACGTGGCATTGACATGTGTTCTAATTACCGAAAAAATGTTATAGGATTTCCGATATGATTTTCAGCCAACCTAAATGTAACACGTGTCATTGCCACATGTATTTGTTGGCCAAGTAATGTCATTAGATTTCCAAAATGATTTTCAACAAATGACGATTCGACACGTATCATGATCTTTAAATTTCATCATCTAAAATTGACCATAAATAAGCTTCATCACCAACTCTCTACTCACTCAATCTTCACAGCTCACTTCCAAATCTTTGAAAACACATTCCCTCAAACACTTCGCCACATTTCCTCAACATTACGATGATTTTTTTTTTGCAAATTGTTGAAGTAGAGGCAGCAACACAGTAAAGAGGACGCTGAGATGATGGATACTATGATGAATAACATGACAATGATGATGACACATCTCCATACTTCAAATGAACCACAAGGACACGGTTCATGTCCTGGTCGCTCTCCCAATCACCCCAAACACAGGCTATTTAGTGGAAAAAAATCTCATGGAATATTACTTTATCGAGCGTCCTATCTTTGGGCCGGAAGACTTTCGTCGGAGGTACCGGATGCACCCCCGTGTATTCAACCGCATCATGACGGCTCTCTGTAACATCAACCATTATTGGCATCAAAGAGCAGATGCACTGGTGAATTAGGGTTGCTGCTTGAGCAGAAAATGACAGGTTGCTCCAACAAAGGCCGACCTCCAAAGGCTTCTAGCAATGACTGATCAGCGGGGATTTCCAGGTATGATCGGAAGCATCGATTGCATGCATTAGGAGTGGAAGAACTGTCCAACCACATGGCACGGAGCTTACAGTGGACGGAAGGGTCGTCCCCCCATTATTCTCGAGGCGGTGGCCTCGCATGACACGTGGGTGTGACATGCTTTCTTTGGTGTGCCAGGAGCTCAAAATGATATTAACCTGCTCAATCAATCACCGATATTTGAATGACTCATTGCTGGAAACAGCCTGGCTTTCATGTCAACGGTAGGAGATATAACAATGCTTATTATCTTGTTGACGAAATCTATCCCTAGGTACTCCACGTTTGTAAAAACTATTTCAAACCCTAAGTCGCAAGCACAAAAACTATTTGCAAGGAAACAAGAAGCATACCGCAAAGATGTGGAGAGGTGTTCGGCATCTTACAATCCCGTTAGGCAATCCTATGGCATGGAACTCGGTTGTATAGGAGATCGACACTGAGAAGCATAATGGTAACTTGCATCATATTGCATAACATGATTGTTGAGGATCAATTTGTCGAGCCAGAAGAAGAATATCTCATGAACCCACAAGCGGCAAGAGTTTATGACGGGCCAGTGGATCAAAATGTGGTTCGAATTTCTTTTTACCAGTGCAAAGATATGGACGAAATCAACATACATTTTGAGATCGTATTGACCACCTCGAGTCAGTTTATACCCACAAGATTCTTCAAGATGATTTAATTGAGCACAATTGGGCATTAAAAGCCAACCAACAATAATCAATTATGGAGTTTTATTTGGTATTGTAATTTTATATAATATAGTAATTTTATTTAGTATTGTAATTTTATTTGATATTGTAATTTTATGGACAAAATACTTGTTACCCTCTATACTATGCACTTAAAAACAGTTTTGTCCCTCGGTTTTTAAATTAAACTGAAACATCTCTAATCTCTTATTTGTTAACACTTTGGTCTCTTCCGTCATACAACTCTGTTATCATGTTGACATTAGGGGTGGACACAGGAAACCGAAAACTGAAAAAAACCGACCCGTAATCCAAACCGCAACCAAAACAAACCAAACCGAAAAGAAATCGAACCGTAAAGAAAAAAAATTCAAACCGAACCGATTATATACGGGTTGGGTTTCGGTTTCAGTCCTACAGAAACTGAGCCAAACCGAAAAAACCGAAATCAATAGTAAACCTTCGAAACGACGTCGTTTCGGTAAAAAAGAAAAGAAAAACAAAATCCTCCTATGGACTCTAATATTGCTCAACTTTCCTCTTCTTAATTAGTTATGTTTAAATTATAAAACATAAGATTTTGATGGATTTTAAAGTTTAAACTATGGACTCTTTATTTTTCATGTTGAAGTTGAACTTTGTACTTTGAAATTTTTTAATTATGGACTATGGATTTTATATTTTTCATGTTGAAGTGGAACGATGGACTTTATATTCCTCTATGAAATTTTTGAATCATATGTGGTCAATGATTTTTTATTGTATGTTTGTCAATACAAGTATACAACTATACAAAGAATTAAGATTATGTATTTACGGTTTTTTCTTGTAAAAAATTAATGTTTAATACTACATTTTTTATATAAGAAAAAAACCGGAAAAAAAAACGAACCACACCGAACTGTGCAGGTTGGGTTAGGTTACGGGTCATTGTCTCAAAAAAAAAACCGAACCGAACCAAACTGAATTTTAAGTTTGCGTTGGGTATTCGTTTTGGCCGAAAACCGAAGAGAAGTGACACGTGTCCACCCCTAACTGATATGACTAACGTCCACTATCTAAATGACTAAAATACCCCTATTCAGAATCAATGTTCTTTTCTTATCTTCTCTTACTTTTTTTTTGTTTTTTTTATATTCCAAAACTGATCAGGACACCTAGTTGTGCACCTTCTTTCATCTCTTTCTCTCTCTTCTCCCTTCTCTCTTCTTTTCCTTAAAATCTTCCCTCCGTATCAGATGGAATTTTCTGATGACAAACTCTTTCTCTCCTTACCAAACTCTTCTACTATGAATCACATTTCCATGAATCACGTTAACATATTTCATTGTGAATCAATTTCATTTCTACAATCCTTCTAAACCCAGTCAACCTTCTGAACACAATCCTCCTAGTATCAAGTGCATCAAAATTTTAGAAAATCTATACCACCTTCCAACTTAATTTAAGTGATGAACCCATTGCCCCATATCAAACAAACAGGTTAATTGCCAAATGCACATCTTCCTTTTGTCCAAACATTTAATCAGCTACGGTTTTGGTAAATCTGGAATAACAATCTCCATCTCCTTTTTGCTTCATCGATCGATCGGAATACCGCTATCCTTGTAGGTATATAAGAAATTGATAGAACCATCAAATTTAGTAATTAATAATTAATCACCTTGGAGGCTATGCATTTATGGCGCACTCTATAGTGATTTGACCCCGTCGAGGCTGTACTCGTCCATGTACCAGCACCTGTGCTGCTCGGAGCTCTTGTTCTCGTACCGGAACTTCCTCTTCCTCCCGATTGGGGTTTATTTTGTTGTTCTTCTCCTCCATGAAAATCGGCCTCGACGGCTCGCCCTCGCACCAGGTTCCTGTCCTGATTTTACAATTAATCCGCATGTCGTGGGGGTTCACCTTCTTAAGCTTCGTGAAGAAGAACAAGTCCTGGTCGTATAGATTGGCGCCGCCGTTGCCTTCCCAAATCGTCCAAGGCTCCTCCTCGCCGTAAAGGTCGTACTTTCTTTCAAAGGTAAACGTTTCTAATTACATTGCAATTGAAATTTCAAGTGTTTGTAGTTTGTAATTTGTTTTAGATTGTCTGGCACAATGAATCTGGGTTGTGGTTTCCTGAAGAGGAAAAAAAATGTATTAGTGCATTATATTCAGTTCAACTGAAATGTCAACTGAAAGTCACTAAACAAAAAATGCAAAAACTGTATGAACCACTCTAGCATCTTTTCAATGCAACCGATAATTTTACGAGTTCGAGTAAGGCTTAGTTTGGTATTGAGGTGAAAAAACTCAAATATGGAAAAACTGAGTTTTAAATAAGCAACATCTCACCTGCTTTTTAAAATTGTGGTTTTTTTCAACTAAATATTATAAATAAGCACCTTATAAAACACTTACCAAACACATAATTAATCCATAATGATAATTATAAGTGATTATTTATCCCAAAACACAATACCAAACTAAGCATAGAGCATGTGAGAATAAGCACTTAAAATCAAAGCTTAATATCAAGGAATCAAATGTCATTAGGCCTCAAAATGCTTGTTCTAAACGCACAACTCTACAAAAGTGCTTTTGTTTGTAGCACTTTTAGCGAACCCAGAAAATACTCAAAATAGAAAATACATACACAAAATCTTCCTACTCAGTCTTTTTGTAGAGGCATCGAATCTGAAAATACACAGATGAAACGATAGATTAAGGATTATTAGACAACACAGAAGATATTGACAAACTAAGTGCAAAAACCTCTTTGAGGAAAAAAGGCAATTGGTCAGTTCTTGATTTTCAATTAATCTTAACAGAAATTCAATTACAGAACTTGCTCTTTGACACAGCAAGTACGATTTCACAACAGCTCTACAACACAGCTGCTCAAGACTCTAATCTAGTTCTTCAACACAACTAGAACACAGAATGAAGAACCTACTCTAATCACAGTAGGATTTTTATCTAAGATCCTTGACACGATCTTAACCTCTTTGAGATAAACAAGAGCTCTTCAGCACAACCTTGTAATCTCCACAGGTGAACACTCTCCTTTTAAAGCTGGCTTCTCTCCACACAGAAAGTTTAAGGAAGTGCAATCTTTCTTAAGCAGAACTTATTGCAGAAGAAGATATTTTCTTACAGACTGGAATATTTTCTTTTTCACTCAATGCTACACCAGTACCTGCAACCATGAACAAACATCAATATATATAGGGTAGAGTCCAAGAGATGAATCTCTTTAGACTCCCCCATTAACCAAGATCCTCACACCATTATGATTCACTGATCTTATCCCTAATACAGAAGTCCATTCCTAAACCATTTAGATATCTAGGAAATAAGATATAAATTCTAGAGGGATGGAATAACTTTGAGATTCAAATATGATATCAAATCTACAATTAAAAGATCCGAAATCTACCTTTGAGGAATACTGACTATTGTGCATTGAAGGATCTGATATTCCTATCTCGAATAGGAAGTTCTGTAATTGAAAGATTCGACATTCTTATCTTAACTAGGAGGACCTAGTTTGAATATGAAAACTAATACCTTCAATCTCCCCCATTAGCTTTCATTTTCAAACCATGAAGACTGACTTGCAGAAGGGTTAGAAGACGGGCACCATAAAAGAAAAACATCACAACTAGATTAAAAGTGGATCAGAAGAACAAGGGATTAGTTCCCATCCTTTCCCTTTTTCTGAATCAGAGAAACTTTAAGCAAATAAAAACACCAAAGATTTGTGCTTATGCACTTACAAACCAAAAATTGTTCAAAAAAAAAAATTAATTGTTTATAAGAAAACCGAAAGAAAAGATTAGTAAGCCTTCAGTCTTCATCTCTCTCCCATGGAAAATGAACAGCTATTTCGTTCTCTTTATGATAGTTGCTTGAAGAACAATGATCTGTTCTTGAAGATGAAGTTGAGCGCGAGTGAGAGAATCCAGACGATCAAGAACATCTTTAGCCCATTCCCGGATGTTGTGCTCCATACCAACAAAAAAAGCACTGAATCCTTCCATGGTGTCTTGCTCGATAGGGATGGGAGGACGCCACGGCTCCCCCACAAATTGTGCAAGAGGAATAGAGCCCGTATACCCCTCTGTCTGAGGAGGAGGAGGTACACGAGGTTCGGTTGGTGGGAGAGGAAAACCAGGAGGAAGAGGAGTCAAATCCTTCAAGGAGAAGGGTGGAGGGAGTACAGGACAGTCATCAGAGTCTGAGGAAGCTGAGGATGAAGAGGAGAGACGAGGGCGCTTTTGCCTGCTTGAGGATTCTCCTGTGGTCATTCTGGTAGTTTTTAACTTCCTCATAAAGATACCTGCAATCAAGAAGAGAAGAAAAACTAGAGAGAATGTGAGAGGTTAGTGGGAGGCACGAGAAGAACAAACATGGGTATTTATCAGCAACTAAGGAAGCCTGAGCGTGCTATAGAGAACCGATCTAGGAATGGAAACCGTCATAAATTGGGAAAATCAACCGTCGAGAATGAAGACGTGCAGATCCTCACTTGCAATCCTTATACAACCACACAAGATACGATGCAAACCAGACATGGCCAAGAAAAGACAGTTCTTGAACAGATTAGGGAAAAACAATATGCCAACCAGATAACTAAACCAAGGACACACAAAGTGAGCAACCTAAATCACCATTGAGATAAGTACCAACCCTGAACAGATGAGAAAGCAATGAATGCAGTATGAATGAGTATTGTTATCATGAGTGAAAGCACTGGCAAAGCACATCAATGAGTAGAGTCAGATAGATTGATTTCAATATCTCACCCAATTATTTAGAGAGTGAAGCCTTATGGATTCTATTAACTGAACCAAGACAAGAAGCACAAACTCGAGAGTATATCAGTATAGGAATCAGAAATCAGACGATGTGGGAAAAATAGATTTTTGAGCATTTCATATATTTTGGGCATAATGACTACAGCTCACCCCCTTATATCATCTTATAACAGTCTTTTAATGGTTTGAATTTACACAACTCCTATAACGGGAGGCAGAGAACAATCCCAAGTCGATAACTTTAGGTTGCTTAGTATAACAGCGATACCATTAACTCTGAGTCCCAAGTTGGAAACATAACCTGCAACCTCCAAGGGACCAAGCCATTTATGTTTCTTACCTACCATCTCGATTAGCGCATAACTAAAACAGTAGTTACTTTGGGAATAACCTGGTCAGACTTCAACAAGTTTTTTGTTTAAAGAAGTCACGATGAGAAAGTATTCTTTCTTTTTGATACTGCAAATATCACCTTGTAACTCTAATGCCATTTAACTTGTTTGTGCTCATTCATCATTAAACCACCACAAAAGAAGGAAGCTGAATTAACCAAACTGATACACAAGATACATGAGGGACTCATACAGGGAAAAATCCAGAATCATAATGACTAGCAATCTATTAGTTTCAGTAGGAGACTCAAAACAATAAATCTGAAAGAACAAATCGAGCTAAGCTCCAGTAAGACATCACATATCAAGAGATGGAGCACAATGATGATTATGATATGTGATGAACATGATATATCCTTCAGGGTTCAGTGCAAACGCCAATGGCGTGTCGCAAATACTCAAAACGAGCAGTGTCCAGAGATTTAGTCAGGATATCAGCAAGTTGTTTTTTCAGTTTCAATAAAGCATAGTTCAAGAATATCTTTTTCAACCAAGTCTCGAATGTAATGATACCTGAGATCAATGTGCTTAGTTCTGGAGTATTGTACATGATTCTTGGCAATGCTGATTGCACTTGTGTTGTCACAGAATATAGTTAACTTTCCTTAATGGAGTCCGTAGTCCTTCAACATCTGTTTCATCCAGATCATCTGAGAACAGTAGGTTCCTGCTGCAACATACTCAGACTCAGCAGTGGATAGGGAAATGCAGTTTTGCTTTTTCCTATGCCATGACACTAGATTCGTTCCCAAGAAGAAACAGCCTCCAAATGTACTGTTTCCATTCTTCATTTCAACATACTCAGACTCAGCAGTGGATAGGGAAATGCAGTTTTGCTTTTTCCTATGCCATGACACTAGATTCGTTCCCAAGAAGAAACAGCCTCCAAATGTACTGTTTCCATTCTTCATGCTTCCACCCAAGTCTGTATCTAAATATCCTGCAATTTCAGCATTAGATTCAGTAGTAAAAAATAATCCACAGTTTGTTGTACCAGCCACATATCGTATAACCCGTTTTACAGCTTCAAGGTGGGACTCCTTTGGAGCAGCTTGAAAACGAGCACAAACTCCCACACTAAATGAAATTTCTGGTCTGCTAGCAGTGAGATAAAGAAGACTTCCAATCATGCTACGATACAGAGACCGATCCACAGGTTTACCATCTTTGTCCTCATGTAGTTTTGTGGTGGTGTTCATGGGATTTGCTAGAATTTTCTTCTTGGAAAGACCGAATTTGCTGATAAGGTTTTCTGCATACTTAGTTTGAGATAAGAACATCATTGACACCATTTGCTTGACTTGCAAACCAAGAAAGAAGGTTAGTTCACCGACATTGCTCATCTCAAATTCACTAGTCATGACAGAAGCAAATTCTTTGACTAGTTTATCTGTGGTAGAGCCAAAAACAATATCATCAACATACACTTGAGTAACAATGAAATCTTTTTTCAGGTTTTTAACAAACAAAGTTTTGTCAATAGATCCTCTGACATATCCTTGAGTAATTAAATACTTAGAAAGACGATCATACCATGCTCTCGGTGCTTGTTTCAGTCCATACAAAGCCTTTTGAAGCTTGTAAACGTGATTTGGATAATGAGGATCAATGAACCCATTAGGCTGCTCGACGAAAACTTCTTTGTCAATGTGGTCGTTGAGAAAGGCAGTTTTGACATCCATTTGATATAGTTTGAACTTTAGATGGCATACCACAACAATGAGAAGTCTTACTGACTCCATTCGAGCTACATGTGCAAACGTTTCCTCATAGTCCAGTCCTTCCCTCTGTGAGTAGCCTTGAGCCACAAGTCTGGCCTTATTCCTGATAACAGTGCCATGTTCATCAGACTTATTCCTGAAGATCCATTTTGTTCCCACAACATTTGCATGAGTAGGTCGTGAGACTAGTTTCCAAACTTGATTCTTGGCAAATTGATCCAGTTCATCTTGCACGGCCATAATCCAGTCTGCATCCAGAAGAGCGTCTTGTACCTTCTTTGGTTCAGTAAGAGAAACAAAACCATAATATTTGATAGTATTTGATTCTCTGATATGACTCTCAATGAAACAAGCCAGGGCCACTTCTATATTGTCACTATGAGCAGTTCTGCTTCTGGTTTGGATTCCACTCTCTAACTTGCCAATCACATCATCTGAATTATGGTCATTTTGAACTTGTTTAAAACCAGTCCTCCTTTGAGGAACAGCTTTAAGATTTTCATCTTCACTTTCTGAATTCGAACTGTCCTCATTGCCATCTTCTTGAGGGGGTCTTAGATTATTAACTGGTGTGTCCTCATCCTGTCTAATTGGCGAGTCATCAATAGACACATTAATGGTAGCCACTATACGTTTGGAAATTTTGTTGTATACTCTATAAGCAATACTGCTTATATCATATCCAACAAAAATACCAGGGTCAGTTCTAGATGCAAATTTATTCAGAATTTCACATTCTCTTAAAATATGACATGGACTTCCAAAGATATGAAAGTGACTTACATTTGGTTTCTTACCTTTCCGAATCTCATGAGCTGTTTGATTACCACCTGTTCGAATGAACACTCGATTTAAGACATAACAGGCTGTGTTCATGGCTTCTGCCCAGAATTTTTCACTTAACTTTGCTGAGTTAAGTAGAACACGTCTGATTCCAAGCAATGACCTGTTCTTTCTTTCTACCACACCATTTTGTTGTGGAGTATGGGGAGCTGAGAACTCATGAAACACTCCATTCTCATGACAAAAGTTAGCAAAAGAAGCATTTTTAAATTATGTACCATTATCTGATCTAATTCGGGCTAACTTCAATTTAGAGTGCTGTTTAAGTCTGGTTAGCTGTTTACTTAGACCAATAAAAGATCCAAATGTTTCTTTCTTATTCTCAAGAAAATCAACCCAGGTATATCTTGAGAAATCATCAACAACTACAAAGATGCAGAACTTACCTGACATGCTCGGAGTTTGTGTTGGGCCCATTAAATCCATATGAAGCAGTTCAAGACATTTTGTAGTTGCAGTGGAGTTTATAGCATGATGAGAAGCTTTGGTTTGTTTTCCTGACTTACAGTGTCCACAAATTTTGTCTGTTCTTCCACTTAGCTTTGGAAGACCCCTCAAGCACTGATTGTTTGATAGTTTTTAGAGATCCTGATAGTTTACATGCCCTAGTCTCCTGTGCCACAACTCAAAAGATTCATCAGAAGTAATGGTTTTCAAACATTTATTTTTGAATAAGATTGAGGAATCAGTTGAAGCATGATAGCAGTTATCATTGGATCGCTTACCACCAAGCACAATGTTGCCTTGATCATTTAACACAATACACATATTTCTGTTAAACCACACATCCTCAAAATCATCAGTCAATTGACTGACACTTACCAAGTTTGTGGCAAGACCATCCACATAGAGAACATTTTCAAGTTTTCCAAGGTTCTCAGTCTCCACAGTTCCTCGACCTAAGATGATGGTCTTCCTTGCATCTCCAAATGTGACAGTTCCAGTGATTTCATCTACTTCCATCTTGATAAAGAAACTTTTATTTCCTGACATGTCTGGAACAACCACTATCAATGTACCAGATATCACTATCTCTGGAGTTGACAGCAGTTAGGGCAAAAAGACAAGTTGCTTCAATGTATTTTTCGTTGAACGTCACACTTGCCACCATGCATTGTTCACTGAGTGAGGCCTTCTTTCGCCATACTTGGTAATTGTCAGAGGTGATCTTCTTTGACCTGAAACATTTCTCAGATAGATTGTCAGATGGAGATAAGATCAAATGTTTGTCTTCAAGATTAGATATTCTTGAGATAACACTCTAGAGCAATTCATTGTTTCTCAAGAACTGATTATCATAGTTTGAACGAAGGTCAGACATGTTAGAAAGTTGGACAACAGTAGAGTCACAAAAATTTGAAAAAGACTGCTTTAACTCAGATAATTCAATTTCTGTATTTCTCAAGATTTCCATCATGGACGACATACTTTCCTAACTTGTGCAGGAAGATGGAGTATCTTCCGGACAAGTATTGCTGCTAGATTGACCTGGATTAACAAACTTAGATTGACAATCATTTTTACAGTTGGATAATACATCACCAGAGTAGCCAAGTCCAAATGTATTCTTGAACTGTTTACCAATCCAAGCATTTTCACAGTAGCCTGAGAGCTCAGTTGAAACTGGCTGAATTTCTCATTGGTTTTGATAACTTGATCCTGCAACATGTGATTTTCACAGGTTAGACTATCAACAAGATTCTCATAAGATTTTACCTGTTCCAATAAGCTATCAATTTGTGACATGACAGAGATCCTTTCACACTTCCATTACCTCTTCTTTACTATCATATTCTGATTCCGAGTTACTTTGATCAAACCTCAGTTTAGCAATTAGAGCCAAGTTTTTCTTAGAGTATTTTGAAGAAGAATCTTCATCATCACTTTCTGCATCACTCCAGGTTGCCCTCATGGCTTTCTTTGTTCCTCCTTAATTTTTCCTGTTTCCACAGTCAATAGATATGTGGCCTAGACCACCACATTCATAACACTTGGGTTTAAAGTTAGGATTTCTCCTAGTGTTAGTAGGAGAGTTTTTCACATCACTTTTGTTATCAGAAAATCTTGATTTTCTATCTGAATTATTTTTCTCACCACTTGCATTCCCATTTCTATACTTTAGAATCTTCTTAAATTCTTTTGTTAACAAGCTAAGTTTATAAATATCATTTGTGACTTCCTTTTTCTTTGAGGGTTTCAAGGCAAGACTTTTGGAGCTTCTTGGATCATCTTTGTTATCTTCATTGAGCTCGGCTTCATAAGCTTTGAGACTTCCAATCAGTTCAAACAGTGGATAAGTTTCGAGATCTCTGGATTCAGAAATGGCATGCTTCTTCATGGCGAATTTCTTTGGAAGAGATATCAAGATCTTCATGACAATGTCCTCCTCAGAGATTTCCTTGTTCCTGTCAACATATCGTATTCCACTTGTGATAGATATCACTCTCTTGTAGAAATGATCAACATACTCATCTTCCTTCATCTGTAAAATTTCAAACTCATGAAGCAACAATTGTAGTTTATGACGTTTTACCTTTTTGTTACCTTCATAGGTTTGCTCTAGAGTCTCCCAAATCTCCTTTTCATTCGAACAGTGTTTAATGAGAGCTCGATCATCTTCAGACAAGGCAATATACAAAGTATGTTTTGCCTTGTTTTCAGCTTCACTATAAGCAAGGTCAATTTGATCTCATTTATCAATTTTTTTAAATTTTACTTCACTCGTTTTTTCAGCAGCTTCAGTATCAATAGGAGGTGACCAGCCATGAACAACACACTGCCAAACTCTTGAGTCTTGTGCAGAGATGAAAACCTGCATCATCCCTTTCCAATCCTCATACCCTTCACCTTTTAAGAGAGGAGGCATATTGGCTGAAGTTCGTTCCATCTTGTCCGAGATCTACACTATGTATATCTTGTGAACCTGCTCTGATGCCAATTGAAAATACACAGATGAAACGATAGATTAAGGATTATTAGACAACACAGAAGATATTGACAAACCAAGTGCAAAAACCTCTTTGAGGAAAAAATGCACTTGGTCAGTTCTTGATTTTCAATTAATCTTAACAGAAATTCAATTACAGAACTTGCTCTTTGACACAGCAAGTACAGTTTCACAACAGCTCTGCAACACAGCTGCTCAACACTCTAATCTAGTTCTTCAACATAACTAGAACACAGAATGAAGAACCTACTCTAATCACAGTAGGATTTTTATCTAAGATCCTTCACACGATCTTAACCTCTTTGAGATAAACAAGAGCTCTTCAGCAAAACCTTGTAATCTCCACAGGTGAACACTCTCCTTTTAAAGCTGGCTTCTCTCCACACAGAAAGTTCAAGGAAGTGCAATCTTTCTTAAGCAGAACTTATTGCAGAAGAAGATATTTTCTTACAGACTGGAATATTTTCTTTTTCACTCAATGCTACACCAGTACCTGCAACCATGAACAAGCATCAATATATATAGGGTAGAGTCCAAGAGACGAATCTCTTTAGACTCCCCCATTAACCAAGATCCTCACACCATTATGATTCATTGATCTTATCCCTAATACAGAAGTCCATTCCTAAACCATTTAGATATCTAGGAAATAAGATATAAATTCTAGAGGGATGGAATAACTTTGAGATTCAAATATGATATCAAATCTACAATTAAAAGATCTGAAATCTACCTTTGAGGATTACTGACGATTCTGCATTGAAGGATCTGATATTCCTATCTCGAATAGGAAGTTCTGTAATTGAAAGATTCGACATTCCTATCTTGACTAGGAGGACCTAGTTTGAATATGAAAGCTAATACCTTAAGAATCTTCTCCTTCATTTGGGTCAGCAACACTCTTCTCCTCTTTGTAAAATTTTGACTTCATCTTTTTCACACAAAATATCAAAACCACAAAATTTACCATCAACAATCCACATTAAATTTTAGCCTACTTTACTGTAAATAAAGAGTCGGTTACTGGAAGCTTTACCTTCTTGAAGGTATCCACCAAGCTTTGTGTTCAGCCATGGAAGCAAAAACAAATTCATGAAAGTGAGACCTTAAATCCGAAACAAAGCTGCCGCTCCCGAAATTCTTCTTCCTACGGCACGAACTCGCCGCCGAAGCTTCGGAAGATGATGCCGGGGAATCCATTGGATCGCAAAATTTCGATTGGTGATGCTAAAACGACAACGTTTGATCTAAGCAACTGAGCTGAAAGATGAAAAAAGTAAAGTAGAAGGGGCAATGTGACTTAGGGTAGGAGGTAAAGTTTGTTATGACCGTACGTTTAACAATGGAACGCTGTCGTATGATTGTTTTTTTTTTTCTTTCTTTTTTTTCTTTTAGAAAAATAGATTTTTTTTGTTTGAAACAGTGTCATTAGTTTGCTTACTTTGCAACACTCAAATATCTAAAATCCAAAAAGATAGAGAAACTAAAACCAAAGCAATAAGGAACCACGGAAAATTAACCACACAATTTTAATTATTCTCATCCGTTTTGAGTTGTTCGAGGACTAAAAACTACTTGATCACCTCCAAGCATCAAATCAGTAAACTGTTTCAAAACGGTCATATCTCCGTGATTTATATATTTATTTTTTAAAAAGTAAATAGTTGGTCAGTGACTAAAATATTGTCATATGACATGAAGTAGAACTACGTAACTACTGTAAGTGACCTAGTTGTCGAGTGTCAGGTATAGAATCCCCTAATTGGTGTTCGATTCACGAAACAATCAAAATAGTCAGACACTATATTGTAATGTATAGTTGGAGCATTTCATATACGCCAAGTTATTAAATCTTGGGCCTAAGAAACTTTTGAGTAACCCAAACTCAATAAAAAAAAATTAAGTCATCTTTAAAAGTTTTTCTTTTTTCAAAAAATCTTTGTACTTTGTTTAACATCCCACTAACCCGAACGGCGTCGTATTGGCCAAAAGCCGGTATAATCCCCGAAAGTTCGGATTGGACGAACCATATTAGGTCCAAAACGGAAACCGGATACTGGAAAAAGCTGAGAATCAAAAAACTGTGGAGGAGAAAGATGTCGTTTCAGGTTGATTGCAGAAGCTCTGCAATGCCCACCAAATTTAGAAAGCTAAAATTTGTTACTTTCTATTTTTGGTGACAGATAATCTTGGGCTCGGCGTCAATGGCACGCCGGCATATACTGGCGGAGATGGGCTACGAGTTCACAATCATGGTACATTGCATTGTCTGAAGGTATAAGAATTGTATAGGAATTTCAGAAATATTGATTTGGGTTTTGGGTTTAGACTGCAGATATAGATGAGGAGAGTATCAGGATGGATAAGCCAGAAGAGTTGGTGATGGTTTTAGCTGAGGCAAAAAGTAAAGCAATGTTCTTTGTTTTTTGGGTTTGTTTTGCAAGAGTTGGGATTTTTATTGCTCTGTGTTTTGACTTTTAGTTCAAAGTTCAAAAGATCAAAACTTGACTGACAAAGTGTGTTGTATTTGGCTTATTTTTGTTAGGCAGATGCCATCATTTCAAGGATGCAAAGTAGTGAATTGGATGGAGAGGCTGAAAAAGCAACACTGTTGATTACTGCAGACACAGTAAGAGTTTTTAAGTTGTATATGTTCATTTTTTTACTTATAGGAAATGTGACTGACCTGCTAGATTGGTGTCTTAAGAGGCTTAGAGCCTTAGAGGAATAATATGGTTAACAAGATATGCTAATTTTAATAAGTATCAGTACAACTGAGTGTATAGTGGTCAGTAATGGCATTGCATCTATGCTTCAGTTTTGCATTATATTCACAGCCTGAATTGATGCCTCTTTTGGCATGTATTTTTTTATTGATATTATTCTCACTACTACATGTTATTGATTTTGAGGTGGTGGTGTATGAAGGGATCATAAGGGAATAACCATCCAGCAAGGAAGAAGCATGGGAGTTTATCAAAGGTTTGCATATATGGGAACTGACATGTTATATGTTTATTAGAATTAGCTGGTTGTAAATGGTCAATAACTTGACGTGTTGCAGGTTATTCTGGTGATCAAGCTTCTGTACTCGTGGCAGCACCATTCCAAATTTCACCCCCAATTCTTATAAGAGTTCTAGTCTAATCCTTTACCCAATTTTTATAAAAATTGGAACATATTATAAAAATTCTGACCTAAGAATTTCCCCCAATTCTTTACCCAATTTTATAAAATTCCAAATTGAAATTTTATAAGAGTTCTAGTCTAATCCTTTCCACCCCCAATTCTTATAAGAGTTCTAGTCTAATCAGAAATTTCACCAATTTCTGGGTCATGAAATTTTAATAAGTATTGGACGCAGTGCAGAGGTACATATCCTGAACATACATATTAGGAGTATATCAGAAATTTATGTTCAGGATATGCATCTCATACATATCATTTTACACCAATTTCTGGGTCATGAAATTTTTGTAAAAGGATATGCATATCCTTTTACACCAATTTCTGGGTCCGGAAATTGGTGTAAAAGGATATGCATGGTTGTGGCTTTGATAAGGTAAGCCACAACCATTGTAAAAGGATATGCATATCCTTTTACATCAATTTCTGGGTCATGAAATTTTGATAAGTATTGGACGCAGTGCTTTATTTCATCTAATTAAGGTACGTAATGTACCACCATTATTCTGGTGGCGCAGTGCAGAGGTACTTAATCATTCACTTCTTAAGCTGGTTTTCTTAGATATCCTCTTCCTAAAGATAATCAAGTTGTTTGAGTAACAATTTGAAGCTATATCGGAAGGATAACGTATGGTTAATGGTGTTGTGATACAGGTTTATTTTCATGTCATTCCAGATGATATTATTGACAACCTGGTAAGTTTGGATGCATAAACCCTTTTAGATTCTCTGTGGGCAATTTTCTTTGTTTGAAACTGTTTATGATTCTGATGTGGACCAGATAGAGGAGGGAACTATGCTCAACGTTGCTGAGGGTCTGATGCTTGAACATCCAATGATATCACCCTTTGTAGAAGCCGTGGTTAGCTCTGTCTTTCTCTCAATTCACTACAGGCATAGATACAATCAACAGTCTACTACTCGTATACTTGATGCACGTTATAGTTTATATCTGCGTCTACTCTAGATATTTTTCATGTACGAATGAGTCGTCAACCAAACCATGGTTCATGACGAAATGGGATAGCTCAAGTGGTAAGAGCATAATTACTTAGGGTTTAGGTTATTAGGTCCTGGGTTCGAGTCACGACAGGGGTAGGTGTGAAACCTTAAGATCCTCTTAAAAAAAATATAAAGAAAACCCAAACCATCGTTCATGCAACTGATTTTCCCAGCACGCATCTTTTGATTTGCTAAGCACAGCTACTGATTGCAACTGTTCTACACTTCCTTGCCATGAAGTTCTTTGTTTTGTGCATTTTTTGGTTTGTGGCAGATAGGGACAAGTGACACGGTAATGGGACTGCCTAAACATCTCTCGGAGAAACTCATCCATGAAGCACACTAACTACCCTGGTGCAGCCACCATGTTCTTAAGCCTCGCTGCAGATGAATCTACAGTCTTTTCCAGAATTGTTGGATCAAATCTGTCATTACTGATTTCGACCAAAGTTGTAATTCTTGTCCTTGAGTTGAATAGGCAATGACTAACAGGCCAAACATCCTAACAGTGATTTACTGGTGACAAACTGATGATTTCTGATGACATATGGTCACACCTTATTTTGTTCAAATTGCTGGATGATTGATAACATACGAGAAACACCTTAATTGTACGCTCTCTGTACGCTCTCTAATAGCTTAGTTAAACTTACAAGACAAGTTACTTTCATTCAAATAAAAACTCTCCATTCCTTCTGTTCCAGAATATTGGAATTACCATTTGGTAAACCTGATACTGAACATGGTACAAACAAGATCCTCTAAACTCGATAGACCGGTCCACTCACATTTCCAAGGTGCACGAGGCCTCTATGGTTGTATGTAGCTATAAAGCAGAAGCAAAAAAATTCTAGTGCATGAATCGAGTGTTTAAGAATTCAATAGATCAAATTACGACTGCCTCGGGGCTTTGAGAAGATGAATGCCCCTCACGAATCCTGTACCAACTTTACCAACATCCTTCAACAAATCAATTGGATCCTTTACTTCCTCATCTGCTTCTTCCCGCCCCCGTTTCTGCAAACGATAGCCAGAATGCAACTGATTAATAGCATAGATAATGAGAGAGAGAGAAAGAGAGAGAAACTTTTTCTGAAATTAGGAATACACATTTGGAACATGTTTTCCAACTGACTAATGTCATACGTTCACTTCCACTTGTATCTATAGTCTATACCTTGAAACTGCATCCTCTCCATGTTATGCCAACAGCATCACCGCCCAAAGAATCATACCATAGCTTGAAAGTGTTGGAGTACTCTTTCTATATTGAAGAAAAGTGAATGTGAGCAAATACAGCATTGACCAAAACAAGAACTGATTAAAAACAAAGATAAATAAACCAATGTATTGTATATACTTGCCTCTAAATCCCCAATAAAACACCTCAGCGGATCAAAGTTTACCAATACTTTGTTTCTTAGATCCTCTAATCTTCCTTTAACATCTCCAGGCCAAAGAAAGGGGTGGAAACCCTTGCTTGCATTACCACGTGCCACATGCACCCCTACCCCAAAATGAGCATATCAATTGTTAGAAAAGGGGTGAGAGAAGAGTAAAGCCATAGGCACATAAACACCTGGGTACCATAGAAAATCTACCTTGATGTAATTCGGATGGAAAGAGAAGGCGTTGGGGATAAGGTAATTTTTCTCTATGGAGAAGAATCACAGCGTCGTAATTGTTCAAAGGAGTTCGAAAAAGACACTGCAAGCCAATCGGTACACTCCAATAACTTATATGTACCACAACATGCAACAAGTAAAATCATAAGTGGATAACACTGATAAATTAGTGAGGCTCACCTCCCATATATAAGAATCACTGTGGTCCTCCAATATGAGCTTGGTCACCAAGTTTGCACTGCTTCCAGCATAGGCCATCAACCTTTTTAGCTCCTGTCATATCCAACAACATCAATATTTGGATAAGCACTAGGAAAGAGAGTAATACAAACCACATCAGAAAAAAGAGTTACTGATTGGTGCAATCATATAAATTCTAGTGCCAGCACTAACAAATTTCACCGATGCGTCGATCTATGGAAGATTACTCATTTCAATGTTCTGTCAGTACTGGACTCAACAAGTGCCATATATTCACAATCATCATATGAAAGAAGGAAAAAAAAAAGTCCACCATGCTATACTCATGTCCACATGGAAATCGAGTTTCAAACTGTATTCTAACATGACTAAAGAAAAAAATCAGCATACATATTCTAATAGAAAAGTGGTAAAGTATCAGGCATTGATAAGTTATTGAACTTCATAAAATTGGCAGGATCAAAAAGAAAGTGGCAGAATGGAAAAAGCATCACAGACCTGATTACTAGAGAGTATCAAGAGGTTCAAACAAAATTAATATTATGAACAAATCAACTAAAACGGTCAACTAACCACTGAATTTGGTGAAAATCTGGTCCACGCCTCGGATGCCTTGTCGTAGGCTGTGGCTAAGAACATTGCTGAGTTCACATTTTGAGGATTTTCTTCATAGCCTTTTCTACTTAACATAAAGTTCTCCTGAAGTGGAGCTGCTATTAGTAGCAGTCAAACAAACAAGAGAACAACAAGTATCAGAGATTCCTATTATGTTAATGCAAAACTTACTCTTATCTCTTTCTCATCATTTGGCGTCAAATCATTATTTATGTCAACAACTAATGCAGAGAAGGTCCAGTCATAGTCTGATAGTAATCGCAAGAACCTGTCGGTGAAATTACCATGTAAGACGGTGGAAAATATACCACTGATATTGACTAATGTCTCTGTGCACTACAATACAATTCTAGTTCCCAGTTTATCTGGAATCAGGAAACTTAAATTGTTCAAATATAAAATGAAAGTAAGTGTTGTAGTTAGTCTATCTTTGTGAAAAAGTATCATTGAGAAGTATCTAAATGCCATGGAAGTTGCTTATGGAATACCGACCTTAAAAATCCAGTGATCCGTGAACATGGAGCACTGAGTGGTAAAGGCTTCAAAAATATATATGCCACCAATAACTCAATTGCCTCCTCTTCCAAGCAAGCCGAAAATAGATGTGAAGCAGCCCATCGTTTTGCAAGCCTTCACATGAAACCAATCGGGTTATATGCAGTAACAATCAACTATAAATTAGATTTCAAATGCTAAACCTAAGGTTTACCTAACAACTGGCCCATATGCTGGGTAACAAGTCTGTAATCCATTAATCATGCTGGCATGTTGACTACGAAAGTATAGCTCCTTGTCCACATTAGAAACCTTCTTGAAATGTTCATTCCCAGCTGCAGTTTGAAAGAATTTCAAGGGGTCAGAATAAAGAAAATCTGACATCTCCCTTCTTTTAAAAAAAAAATTAAAAAAAAAAAAGGTAACAGAATCTGAAAACGGGTCATAGGTAATCATATGCAAGTCAAGTTCTTACTTTCTCTTTTCAACAAAGTTAGGCCTCTCTCATGCCAAATTTTAAGGCGAAAGGCATATCCAGAGACAAAAACATCCACATCATCCTCAGTGGCTGTACATGTCATCCCCCAACTATTCTCAAGACTGCCATTAGAGAACAATCAGATATTTTTATTAAGGATAGATAATTCAAAAGAGGGTAGTGAGTATTGAGAGGAACACCAGTCTACCCACCTCTCTCCGATTTTAAGAAGGAATGCTGATTTAGTTTTCTCAATCGCTACATCATCCATTGGCCAGTTTCCAGAACCTTCCAACTAGAATAAAATCAGTAAGGTTTCATAAACTGACTGGAGCATTTCAGTAAATGCCATAAATCACTATACAGGGTATAATTTCATGCCTGGATCATAACTTCCAGCGGCCGGATGCAGGAAGGAGTTAACGGGTTTAGTCTTACAGAAGAACCTTTTTCATTAGCTAGCGGATGAGGTTCAGGTGGGAAGACAGATGAGAACCTGAAAGCTGTACATAATGATAAGTTACATAGTGCTTTTCATCTTCAACAGAACAGGGTAGAAAAAATTAATATCAATAGCAAACTTTTACAGAATTTTATGCACACAAACTTGTGAAATAAGAAAAAGAAAACTAATATATTTCTACAAGACATATGACTTGTTATGTAAATAAGTGATCAATTAAAAATTAAAAATAAGTTTGAGCGTTGATCAAATAAGATATACGTGTTAAGAGGAACCTGGATGAGTGACAGAAACTATGGTTCCAAAAAAAAATTAACAAGTAACATAGAGAAACAAAAGCGATTACATCAAGAGAATGCTTCTAAAAAAGATCATATAACTGCTCTCTTCTAAAAAGGGGACAGCATTAAAAGAAAATAATTGAATCGAAAATAAATGCAGTGCAACTTTAAATACTTATTCATCCCAAACAGAAGAGAATAGACTATTCAGGTCTCCAATATTTATGATTAGTTGTAGACTTAGGCCAGAGAAACACAAGATGCAATAGTTTTGACCAATACACTAACCATGACAAAAGGAAGGATGCAGCACTAAAATAAATACAGATTGCTTTTCAAGAAATTATACCTGAATCTAGGGCCTGCACTGTAGAAACTTTCAGAGGAATGTCTTCTATAAGGCGCAAGCGCTTCGATAGAATTTCGAAGGCCCCAAGCAAACTCCCGGAAGAAGATATAGGATCTGAAGAATTTTGATAGATTTCAGAACGCAGTGTACAAAACAAAGAGACTTGCATAGAAATCACATATTAGCAGTAATACATGGCTCTGGTTACCTTCAGCACCATATAGCAAAGAGAAATCTAGTTGATCCACGATATGCATGATATTCTCTTTTGATAGTGAAAGATGTCGAAGAAGCACATGCTCAGAAATCTTTTTCATAACAATGTGTCTTTTCCATTGCTCAGTTTGCCAAACTAAGAAATTATGCACAGTGTCATTTCATTAGTTATTACGATAAGTGATTTAGATAGACTAATAAAAGGAGGGAAGATTCCTAACCTGTGCTTTCTGCTATTTTGCCATCTTTGAATCTCCTAAGCTCAGCCTTATCCCCCCAGAACTGGCGGAATTTGAGAGCCTAGTGAAAGAACAAGTGTAAAATCAATACATGAATCAAAAGAAATAATTGGCTATGACAATTCCTAACAAGTAATCACATACCTCCTCCTTATTATCAGCATCAGGACCAATATCAACAATTCTTAAAGCTTTATCTAAAGAGCTAACTGAAATTCCAATTAGCAATGGCTCTGTATTCAGTGTCGACAATCCCTGAAGTCAGAAATCAAGTTTACACAAACTGATCTGAAATATAGTATTGAGATGAGATAATACAGTTAGATACTTCGATGCCATACATTTTGTAGAACGGAATCTGATAACTTGCTTTTCCAGGTTACACGTACAGTCTTCACTCGGTCATTCAACCCATGACTTAATACATTAGATACCTTCTGCTCATACACTCTCCAACATTCATCATCCAAGCAAAATCCCGATACATAAACTGAACTCTTCCCCTTTAAGTTCAGCCTAAGAGAACAAACATGGAAACCAAATAAGAAAGTCACAGCACAATCAGGAAGGAAAGAAGGAATATGCAGAATCACGTTTAATGTGATTGTTGTACTGAAGACAAAAACATAGAGGAAAAAGTTATACCTAATCACATGGTCATATTTTACAGGATAGTCAATCTTGGTCATAAAAACCTCCTCGAATCCACTATCTCTGCATTTCTCTATGCATGCCAGTGTCATTGTAGATTCATTTTGGAGCTGAAATGATGAGAGATGCATTATCTTCTAAAGAGGTTAATCATGTCTCTATCTCATTTTGATGGAGAAAATGAACTGCTAACGGTACCTCAAGAAATCCAACCCTTGTAATCCGGAAGGCTAAATTAAAGCTTCTAGATGGAGTACATATAACAATTGGAAATGATTCTTTAAAAGGCAGCCTCTCCTGCAAAGTTCATTGACATCAGTAAAATACAATGGAGCAGAGAGCATATTGTACAAATTACAAAATAGAACATGAAGAAACAATCAAGTCAGGAAGGATACTTGTTAAGAGTAGTACGGCAAAAGTAACTTTTGAATCATTAACAACGTAATTGATGAAAAATGCCAGTCAGGTGGACAATTTGTAACCAAGTTTATTATGATACAGTCATCTCATCTGGTTATCAAAAATATCATTTTTTACTTTTCCGCGGTTTTCCTTACTACACTAGCAATCAATTAGGGAAATTAAACAAAGACATACAGAACAAGTCAAATACGTAGAGTACACAATACATGTCTAGATTTTACACAAAAATTACTAAATTCCAGTGAAAGCAAAAATTGAAGACATGAAGATCCAGGAAAAGGAGACCTCTTTCGAAATAGCTTTTTGACCTTTCGGCGTGAAGTAGAGCCCATGTTTCCACAAATCTGAAGTAGCTGCATATGCAAAGACAATAGTAAGTATAAGTATCATAGTGGTACTGTTATTTGTGAAACTAGACTACTTTTAGTGCCTGAAATGCCAACTATGAGAGTCCAGGACTCTATTTTCTGCAGTGCCCAGAAATTTCTTTCCCGCAAATAAAAAAATAATCATTTAAAATTAAATAATACAATTGACAGATAAGTGTGACATTCAATAGCTTTTAGCATAATGCAACAATTCTTTTGCTAAATAATTAAACCGACGTATTTCTCTTGAGCACAAAACCCTACATAAAAATTTCACTAAGCATAAAAAGAATGCAAGTATTTCCAAGTAGATGCATGCAAGATAAATCTGAGTTGCCAACTTGGTTCGATGACTTCAATCAAGTTTTGATAGAAAAGGGGAAAAAGACCATACCGATGAATTTAGTTGTAATACGAAATATTTGCATTGCCTTCATTGATTTATTGACATGGTTCCTATCCACAAGATATGCCAAGATGACGGAGATCAGAAATCCATTCAGGCAATCATAAGTGTATATAGGCGTCCTGCGGCGAGCCCAGACCTAAATTAATGAGATACACCCTGGTCACAGAGATGTTGCATTAAGATCTCAAAATAAGCATTGGAGCCTGATAGTATATACCTTCAGCAAAATTAAACCCTCTCGTAATTCCTTTGATCCAAGAAGAGTTTTCTTAACAAGTTCTTCAGTATCTTCTATAAACATGTCTTCTAAAATACTACTATTGTACTTGGGAGTAGCCTGAGGAATGCCCCCTTCAGAAAAAGAAAATTCCAAATATCAATAACAATCTACATTCAAAAATGAAACTTCTCAGAAACCAAAACTTTACCTTTACTCACAGCACGAACATTATTCCGCTGCAGGTTCAATTTAGGAACGCTAAAAAGGGATGTTGCTGTAGGAATTATTCTTACAAAAAAACCAGGGAGTGCACCGAGTTTCCTGACTGTCAAACCAAAGTATTACAAGTCATAAGTTCACCGACGAAACTAATAACTACATCCACACATTCAAACTCATGGAAGAGAAACGTTATTCACAGTGAAGACATGCGGCAAGAAATGAAACCTGGATACACAACCAACACAGGTTTCCGGACTTCATTCTGGAAGGTGGACCATTCTACATTACCAACAGACGGCGACGACATCAAGTACTTTTTTATCACACAAAGGTACAGGCACCTCTTAGCATGGTACCGGTAATTCAAATAATCTTTCTCATGGAAACACTCCTGCAACCAAGCAATCACTAATTAACCTCGGCATCTCTATCACCTACCTAATCTTGTTATCTAAAACCAACTCTTAACCTCCATTTGCGATATCGATAACAACGATATACAGAACTAGCTGAATACCTTGGGCAGCTGAACGAAAAGATCCACATTGAACTCAGGCTTCACAAGGCACTCTATAGCATAACTGCCTCCAACTTTCACAGATTTCGGCTTCTTGAAATCGAATTCGACTTTGTCTGCACCAATGTCTCTGACGAATCCCGGAGCTAAATCCGCCGTGACCTGCCAATTTTCATAACCATCAACCTTAATTCACAGTAAACTAAACTGAACACTAAGAATCAAATCCGTCTACAAATGCATTTGAATCAAACACAGTAAAAATCGAACTCGAAATGCTAAAGTTACTGGCAACAAATCATAACGAGGGGGCTGTAAATTGGGAAAGAGACCGGACCTTGAGGTTTTCTGGAATTTTATCGATGGCGTCTTTGATTGACGAAACGGCGTCGTCTACGAAGTTGGTGAGCGCAGGTGAGTATTCGAGCTGGACCTCTTTCAAGAGCTCCTCCACCTTCAGGTCCACCGAGTTATCGGCTTCCATGGTTTTAGTTTTCTTCGGTTTGGGTTGTGGAGATGAAAGGGAAGGAGGAGCTGGTGATAGTGAGCCTCGGGAGATTAGGGTTTAGGGTTTAGTGTAATAGGTGGCGGGAGAAGGAAGGGAGAGGAAGAAGGGAATGAGAGGTTAACTGAAAGTGGGCCTAACTGATTTTCAAAAACTCTTTCGCTGTAATATTTTGGGCTGGGCTTCATTATGGCAAAGTATATATAGTTATGTACAACTACAGAAATGCCCAATTTCATACCAAGAGAATAGACTTGAAGAAAAATCAGTTTTTAATGACGAGTATTTAGATGGGTGATGTTATTAAGACGCAAAATCTATATTCACAAACCCTATCAAATATTTTTTTTTTCTTTAAATTGGGTGTGTGAATAGAGAAAATACTTTTTATTATTATAGGGACCTCTTAATTACCAACGGGAGTTAATTTTTAAGTCATTCCATCAATTTTCTCTTATTTTTCTTTGCATTAAATTGAGTATTAAGAAGTGCCTACAAGAATAAATTGACATTTAATTTCAGTTGACATTTCACTCCAGATTCGGTACTGAATTGGCGACAGCATCTACCAAAACAGCTTCGTTTGAGCGAAAAAGATGAAAATAACAGGAGGCATAAAGTGACATGCTTTGGGGGAATTCAAACCCGGTTCAGATCTGATGTTGTGCGATGGGCAGGGCCTTTTACGGTATCAATTTTCTCCATCCACATTTTTATTAGGATCAATTTTAGATTTATAATTTGTCACGTCCCGAATTTCGAATAACAAAAATCCGAATTCGAAAGTGTGATAAATACAAATAAACTCAAATACTTAAATGTTATTATACAAATAACTAAGTATAACAACTGAGTTCACTGCGTGGCACCAATACTCGAATTATTACATCAATAAAACAGGAATGTAAAATAGAGACTCACGCTAGCACTCAATAACAAATAGAACCCAGCTAGACAAGGGACCCCACCTTCTAGCCACTCAACTCAGACGTCTCCTCCTGGCTGCTGGTCAACCCCTGCAAGTCTAACCCCTACACCATTGGTTGGTGCACCGGGTTGTAAACAACGAACCCGGTAAGCTTTAAAAGCCCGTGTGAGTAAACAGACAGAAACAGAGTAAAGCAATTTCACCCACAAATAATAAACACAAACAAAATAACCACCACACTCAATCACACCACAAAACACAACTAGGGCGCAATGACCACTGTCATCCCCCACCAAATCACCCAAAGGCAAACAGATTAGAGCTCTAAAGCGCTAACTGACAACGTTTGGTTTCCGATAAAATTGCCACAAGGATCCCAATTCAACCATCTAGGCAAGATCCTTTTCGTAAGATCTCAATTCGACCATCCAGGCAAGATCTTACATCCACACAAACACACACGTAAGATCCCAATTCGACCATCCAGGCAAGATCTTACGTTCACACGCCACACATGTAAGATCCCAATTCGACCTCCCTAAGGCAAGATCTTACACTGGCGGTTGGTCTCCGTACCAGCTCAATCGCACATTCCACAACTCACACAAACCCAATTATACCAGTTTTCCAACAATATAAATCAACCAAAACACACCCTCAATATAAACATATATTTCACACATCCACATCAATACACTTCCACATCAATCAACATATATATATATATATATATATATATATATATATATATCACGTAAATATATATATACGTAGGCATTCACTCAGGAACTGCCCACTAATACCAACTATAGTTCACTGATTCACAAAATACGTTTAAAAATCATTTTTATAATAAAATCATTTTACTTACCAATGAACCGTAGTCGATCAAGTTCATTTAATTTAAAACAAATATCATTTTCATAAACCATTTTGCATAAAACCAAATATAAACGATAATTAACGATACGATAAGTAAATCGTATTTAATGCGAAGACAGTGAGGTTTATTCACCTTAATTCACCAGAAATAGAAAATATTTGTTCAGGTCGAGTCAGATCGAATCGCTACAGTTTTCGGGTCGGGTCAACTTTCGGTCAAAAGTCAACGGTCAATGTCTGGTCAATAGTCAACTGACGGTCAACGCTGTCAATCGGGTCAGTCAACGTGGATCGAGTCGGGTCGAACAGTGGAATTCGGGTCAGGGAGATCTGATCGACGCAGCTCGAATCGGCGAGAACCACCTACCCAGGGAGGAGCGCACGGAGGAGACGAGTCCGAAAAGTGGTGGCTCGAGCCCAGTGCCGCCTTATCCGTCGCGTGTGGTGGTCGGAACCTTCTGATTGACGCAGCACCGCCCACAGCCACTTCCCCGGGTCACGCCTTAGCTGGAAATGAAGAGGAGGAGGAGACGAACACGTTGCTAGGTGGCGCGCGCGACGTTGTGGCTGGACGGCGGAGATCTGCGCGTCGACAATCCGGATCAGGGAGAGAGAAAATGAACAGTAAATTTGCTGCAGTCAAGGTGAACAGTAAATGGTAAATGCCCGAAATGGAAATTCTGACATTTTTCCCGAAAAACGACGTTTTATAGTTAATTTCTGAAATTGGAAATAACTTCAACAGGTCGTAACTTCTTCATACGATGTTCGTTTCAAGCGTGCCGCGTGTTTACGAACTCGTATCATCGCGCTCTACACCTTTCGTGAAGGAAACGTTTCGATATTCATAACGGATAAAAAAGTCAACTTTTGACCCACTAAAACTTAAACGTTTTCCGAATTTTAACTTTCAGAAACACTTCCGACGTCACGTAATGACTAAATAAAAGTGTACCAAATTCCAAAACTCAAAAATCATCCTTCCGATAATTATGAGAATTTATATAATTAACACGAATAAAATTGGGTTATTACATTCTACCCTCCTCAAAGGAATTTCGCCCCGAAATTCAAGCACACTACTCTACCAACAGCTGAGGGTAAGTAGTTCTCATATCCGACTCTAATTCCCAAGATGCATCACCCTCATCATGGTGACTCTACAACACCTTGACCAACTCTACCTCCTTCCTTCGAAGCTTCTTTGTTGACCTGTCCAGAATACGAACAGGTTCAACAACGAACGTCACATTCTCATTCACTTTAATAGTTCTATGATCGATCACATGCGACTTATCCGGTATATACTTCCTCAACATCGAAACATGAAAGACATTATGCACTCTGAACATGATGGGAGGTAAGGCAAGTCGATAGGCTAAAACCCCTACCTTTTCGAGAATCTCAAAAGGTCCTACAAACCTTGGCGCCAGTTTTCCCTTCTTGCCAAATCTCACCACACCTTTCATATGTGAGACCTTCAAGAATACATGATCACCAATCTCAAACTCCACCTGTCTTCTCTTTAAATCAATGTAGCTCTTTTGCCTACTCTTAGCAGTTCGGATCTTATCCCGAATAATCGAGATCTTTTCCGTGGTCTCTTGAACAAACTCAGGACCCAAAAGCCCACTCTCGCCAACTTCAGCCCAACAAACAGGAGATTCTACAAGGTCTCCCATAAAGAGCCTCAACCTTGGTAGAGTCTACCGAGACTCCATCTTTCGAAACTACGTGGCCAAAAACTTGATCTCCTCTTTCCAGAACTCACACTCCTTGAACTTGGCATACAGTTTAGCCTCTCTAGAGTTCATTTGGTCCAATCTGATACGGCGTCTTCGACACTGGCGCGGTACCGGGTACCACATCAATGACAAAATCTACTAATCTCTTAGGAGGTACCCAGGTATCTCCTAAATGCATCAACAATACCTGACTTGAGGCAGCGATAACGAAACTCTGGTCGTTCGGAAATACGAAAGGACACTAGCAAAAAATCGAGTTAAACAAAACGACATCCAACTCTGCTAACTTTTCTAAGATAAGGTCCAACACATAGCAATGCTGACATTTCCCTTCCTCGAAACTAAACACACCAGACATGGGTGAGACCATCAACAGGGTCGCCAACCGTAAATTCAACTATCTCCACATCAAATTAGCAAGCACTTGAGTGAGAATACCACATGGCTGGACAGTTAAAATGTAAGAAAGGCATAAACGTCAACGACTTAAGCTTTCACAAATCCATCCAAGCTCAAGCGAAACACCCAAAGGTGTTATGACCCACAAAGATCCAACAAGAGACGTAGAGACCAATCCCGACACCTCTACCACAGAATTAGATAAGAAAGAAAGAAATGCTCACATAACAAACAAAATTTTAGTAAGGTAGTTTAAAATAGATAAAGTACCTTCCATCCCTGCACCTCTCTGGCCAATTGCATACACTTTGACTTGACCTGCCGGCGACTGTCTCTACTAGTCCAACTGCCCTCTAGGCTGGTTTCGAGGACACTCTCTAACAATGTGCTCGGGCTGTTGGCAAGTGTAGCATACGATAGGAGGCTTAAGTCGCGTGCATGTTGGCGACAAGTGACCCAACTCGCCACATCTGTAGCATCTCAAAGGCGCAACCTGCCTAATAGGCGTGGCCCTGATGGGTGGACCTACCCCCCTGGCTGAAGCCTGCTGAGCAGTTCGTTGCTTCTTCCATGGTCCTTCTAAGTGACCTGGACCACTGCTCTCTGCTACAACCTTCCCCTTCCCCTGGGGAGCTCTCAGAGCAACCTCACTAGCGTGAAGGTTAGCCTCCTGCTCTAAGCACACTGCACTCTCTTACATCCTTGCCTTGGAAGATAGGCAAAGAGCAGATATGGTCGTCCTGAACTCATGCCTCAACCCTCGGAGAAATTTCTGAGCTAGCGACACCTCATCCATCGGCCTAACAAACTGATACAACTGTGAGAACCGGGTCTCGTACTGTCTGACATCCATCACCCCCTGTATCAGAGAAATGAACTCTAGCTCTAGTTGTTCACTCAAGGTGGCTGGAAAATACTTCTCCCTGAATAGTTCCACAAAACCCCCCCATATGAGAGCAGTCACGTCTCTCACCCTCTGGGTACTCCTCCACCAGTCTAAAGCATCATCCTTGAGGAAGAATGTGGCTATCTTCCTCTTCTCGATCTCAGGGCAAGCAATCAAATCAAAATGCTTTTCCATTTCCTGCATCCAATGGTCGGCCACCAGGTGATCTAACCCTCCATGGAACTTGGGTGCTCTCACCCTTCCAATCTCTCTGATCAACCTCAGCACGTGGTCGTCATCAGGCATAATCACAGGAGGAACAGGCGGCTCAACCAACGACACCTCCACCTCCTCCTCCTCAAGATACTCCTCAACAGGGCGGTTTCTACCTGCACCCCGTCTGGCCCTACCTCGACCTCTGGCTCTACCTCCACGACGATCCAACCTACAAAGCATGGTAACACTTGATTAATATTTGCATAAAATTAAACTGAAGTGTAAGTTAGGCACGATATGTATTAATCAAGGCCATAAAGCTAATTGGAAGCGCAAGGATCACCTAAACTCATTATAGAGACAACGCTCTGTACTAAGACTCAACTCCCTACCCCTTACATACCCAGTGATATACCAATACAAGCAAGCATGATGGTAAGCCGCTGCAGTCGGTGTAACACCCCGAACCTAGAATTATCTTAACTTAGCTTAATTGCATTGCATTTAGATATTAACTCATCTTATCACTAAATTAGCCTCTCCTATTAGAAAAATATATTTTTATAAATTAGTTCCATAGTTTAGGAAAATAGGACACGACGATACGAGAGTGTAGGCGCAAGCGGCTTGTTAATCGGAGTTTTAACGAAAAAGTTATTAACGTTTTAGCTAGAGGGGCAATTGGGTCTTTTTCCCTAACCCTATGTTTAATTAGAGCTGATCTCCCTCCCCCCAATTCAGTTCTTTCCCGTGGAAAGAAAAGAAGGAGAGAGAGAGGGCTGCACCTCCCCTTGCCTCCACCGAAAATCACGCCACCGACATCGTTTCCGACCAAAATTCTTACACCAATATCTTCCTTACCTCATGGGTTTTCTATCCATATGAGATTCAACCCATATTATCAAGCGTGTGCGACGAATTAAGGAGTGAAGGTTTCCCGCAAGTTTTGCAATTTCAGCCAAACCATCAAGAATTTGGAGTTAAGTCAAGGTAATAAAGTGTTCCCTACCTCTTGGGCTTTGTTTTAAGTATAGGATTGCATCTAGTTTGAAGTTTTGAAAGTTGGGTATTGGCCACCTTGAGCCACCGCGGCTCCGCCGCCTCTGACGGCATTTCATGGAAATCTTTCTTCATTTTATGCTTTGTTCTACTTCCTAAATTGTGTGATAGTTAGCCTAAGTAAGTTGGTGGATTTTGGATGAGAAATTAGGGTTTTGTGTGAAGAATAAATTGGGAAAATTGTTAATTGGACATGTTGGAGTTGGAGAAAAGTGATGGGAGAAGGTTAAGATGAATATTTGGTGATATAGAAGCTTGGATGATCTTATATCATGGAGAGAGTAGTGATTTGTAGGTTTCATTCATGTTTCGTTACCTTGCCTAAAGAAATTGAGTTTCTAAAAGGATGTTTATAACTTTATTTTTGTCCTCTTGAGCTTGTCTCACATTTTTCTATGTTTTTATCTCGGGGCTCTTTGGTATTCCGTTTTGCCCAGGTAGTAGATTTCTATGAGGTTTGACCGTACCACGTTGAGGCATTCTCCTTATCCACTTCTCCTTATCCACCGTCATCCATTCCGGACTTGTAGGACTTGTTTCCTTCGTACTTTTTATATTTGCATTTTATTAGACTTTGTAGCTTATGCTCTGATGTAACCATGGGTTAAATATCGAATACTTAATATATCATGGTTGGGCTAGTGACCCTTTATTCTTTTGGGTTGGTGGTGCATGTTTTTGTGAGGAACATGAGATCATATTTGGGAGTTTAGTGGAGATGTATCATATTAGAAGTGTAATGTCTAATTTACAGGTTTTGGGGTAGTCTATTTTTAGGGGAGATTATGTCGAATTTTCGATATAATTATTCTCTAATCTTGGATACACATGTCCACCTCGGATTTCAAGTGGAAATATGGGGGCGGGTCTGTCAGAGCCTTAGGTTGTTAGGTCCTGTAGACTTTCCTTGTTTCCTTCAATCTTATGTGCTTAATGGTATCAAAGCCTGTCCCCGGCCGGAAATGTGCTGACGCGGACGTCGGACCCTAAGGGGGTGGATTGTGATGACCCGACCTGGCTTGGCTAGGGAGGCTAGCAGGTAGGTAGGTCACGCATCTCACATCGCCCGGGAAAGAGTGGATGTTGTGCTTATATGTGTAGGGCTAGCTCAATACTTAAGGACGTGTTTTGGGGGCTCAATAGCTTCGGAGGGGATGAGAACTCCGATGTTAAGCTTGCTGAGTCTAGAGCAATCTCAGGATGGGTGAAATACTGGGAAGTTGCTCTTGAGCTCCCAAGAACAAAAACCGTGCAGGCCGTGCGGGACCCAAAACAGACAATATCCTAAGTATATGGGCTGGGCTGTTACAGTCGGACCATCTTTCGAAAGTACCAATTACCACCAAATATGTAACCCAATGCTCTGATACCAAACTGTCACGCACCGAATTTCGAATAACAAAAATCCGAATTCGAAAGTGTGATAAATACAAATAAACTCAAATACTAAAATGTTATTATACAAATAACTAAGTATAACAACTGAGTTCACTGCGTGGCACCAATACTCGAATTATTACATCAATAAAACATGAATGTAAAATAGAGTCTAGCGCTAAAACTCAATAACAAATAGAACACAGCTAGACAAGGGACCCCACCTTCTAGCCACTCAACTCAGACGCCTCCTCCTGGCTGTTGGTCAACCCCTGCAAGTCTAACCCTTACACCATTGGTTGGTGCACCGGGTTGTAAACAACAAACCCGGTAAGCTTTAAAAGCTCGTGTGAGTAAACAGACAGAAACAGAGTAAAGCAATTTCACCCACAAATAATAAACACAACCAAAATAACCACCACACTCAATCACACCACAAAACACAACTCGGGCGCAATGACCACTGTAATCCCCCACCAAATCACCCAAAGGCAAACAGATTAGAGCTCTAAAGCGCTAACTGATCGAAATTAAAACCAACGTTTGGTTTCCGATAAAATTGCCACAAGGATCCCAATTCGACCATCTAGGCAAGATCCTTTCCGTAAGATCCCAATTCGACCATCCAGGCAAGATCTTACGTTCACACGCCACACATGTAAGATCCCAATTCGACCTCCCTAAGGCAAGATCTTACACTGGCGGTTGGTCTCCGTACCAGCTCAATCGCACATTCCACTTATAACAGTTTTCCAACAATATAAATCAACCAAAACACACCCTCAATATAAACATATATTTCACACATCCACATCAATACACTTCCACATCAATCAACATATATATATATATATATATATATATATATATATATATACACACACGTAGGCATTCACTCAGGAACTGGCCACTAATACCAACTATAGTTTACTGATTCACAAAATACGTTTAAAAATCATTTTTATAATAAAATCATTTTACTTACCAATGAACCGTAATCGATCAAGTTCATTTAATTTAAAACAAATATCATTTTCATAAACCATTTTGCATAAAACCAAACATAAAAGATAATTAACGATACGATAAGTAACTCGTATTTAATACGAAGACAGTGAGGTTTTGTAATATCCTGGAAATTCGATTTTCTATTTTAATTAAGAAAATTATTTTCGAGTTATTTTGATAACGATTTCTCTTATATTTACATTTCTTATAGCTTTTGAAATTTAATTAAATTTTTAGTTTGTCTAATTCTGACTTTCGAGCCGTAAGTTTAAAGTAGACTTCGTTACGAGTTCGTTGGTTTTTACGGAGCATCGTTTGGACATCGGAACTATTTTTAATGATTTTTAGAAGTTGGTATTATCCAAGGATTAATTGAAAATTGTTGAAGGAAAATACCATAAATGTGCCTTCGTCAAAGTAACTGACGATGACGAATTAGGAAATTAGTATCAATCTGATGTAACGTTTCAATCAGTGTTTATTACCATTATTGTAATTGATGTTTCCATTGTAATCGTCACCCTATATAAAGGGATTCTCTAATGAAATGAGTAGACCAATTCTGATTCTGCTACAACACGTTGGGATAAAATTTGAAGGTAATTTTAAAATTACCGCATAGTAATTCTTATTTACTGTAACTATTTACTGTTTTATGAATTTAATGGTAAATATTAAATTATTTAATTGATATGGTAAATGTATGATTAAAGTGACTAATCATATGAATATTTTTTTATGTGACATATCAATTTAATGATGCGGCGATGAATATGCGACGACAAATTTGGAGTCGGAGATCGAGCAATCGATTCATATGCAGTTTATTTGGCAAACTTACAAGTAATATTTACATTGACGCTCTGCTTTCATTATATTTTATTTCAGTTATTTATATGAAATAATGCTTTATTCAATTTGATCGCATTAGTATTTTATATAAATATGAAACTTGAAACATTATATGCTCATTTTATTAGTGTTAAATAATTGTTTTATTTAACATGTTATTTAGTTTGAGCATTGTCATGATAATGCAATTTCATGAGCATTGTAATATAAAGAAAAATGGACAAACCTACTACTGTGAAAAAGTATTTTCACGAAGCATGAAAAATATGACCATTATAAATTTCAGTCTTGAAATCCAATTTTAATTTCTTGAAAAATTTTCATCAAGGATATCTTCTTGATTATATAAAAAGCAACGATAATGAAATTTCATTAGCTTTACATGCAATGAATATGGAAAAATCAAAATTTTATGTGATAAAGTAATTTCACAAAGCATCAGATTTACTATAATGTATTTTGGTTTATTTTAGTTGTCGTGAATGTTATTTAGACCGCGAAACTAATTCATTTTCCTCTTCCCTTATTTTATAGATGGTTTAACCATCACAGTTTAGTTTTGACATATTGGACTCTGAAGAATTTGAGTACAAAATTCCCCTATTAAGCCGACTAAGGCTTGAGTATGGTATATTTATGCAAATTGCTTTATGTAAATAGCTAAATAAATAATTTCAATATCTTGAATGACAATGTAAGGTCTAAGAAAAAGAAATTTCCCTGGAACAAATTATGCAAAGTAATGCAACAACCCTAAACCAAAGGGCAATGACAATGTAATGTATGAGAAAAAGAAATTTCCGGGAACACATTTTGCAAAATAAAACAACCCTAAATCAAAAGGCAATGACGATGTAAGGTCTTAGAAAAATATATATATATATTCTTGAACAAATTGGGCAAAATAATGCAACGACCCTAAAACTAAGGGTAATTACCATGGACGTAAAATTCATATAATCATCCAAAAGTAAGTGGAAACAATGTAACATTTAAAAGATGACATAGGGGACATGTCATGTGCAGTGAAACACTCTGCCATTGTTGTAATTCAATGAATTATTGATACGTACATCATACGCTAGCAAAGAATTAGCTACGACTTTCAATAAGTATGAAGAATCATATGAGTACGTGGATTTTTTGAAAAAGTATCTTCAATATCCAACAAGAACATCGAAAATGAATTTACAACTGAAGACATAACATATGGGAAGAATATGTCAAATGACACATCTCATCATTGCAGCTATTAAAAGAGCAAAAAGGATCTGGCTCAATCCAAGATAGACTTTGATTAGTCTACTTTTAAATTTACAAGATATCCTTATAAAGGCTATTACGCCTAAATACGACTTTTGGTCCTAAATTAGACTTTTTGTCTTAAAGTTTCTCTCTCTAAATTGGATAAGACTAAATGTAATCGTTGACACGTTCATTTTTGAAATTTCTCTAAAGGAATTGAGATTATTCAAATTTTATTCATAATATACATGATTCAATTTTCTATATCTAACTTTGCAAAGTATTGCATAAAGACAAACAATATAATATAGGCATGGCACAAAGAACTGTGTGCAAAGACATAATATAGGCATAACACAACGAAATGTGGACAAAGAAACGCACCATGTGATCCCTAGAATAATAGTACTGAAGGACAATGGTACTAATATAGCACAATAGTACTGAATAACTGTAGTACTATAATGAAAGTGATAAGGATCGGTATATCTGTTCCTTTGGGATTCATAATGCACCTGCCTAACTGGGATTACCAAAGTTTTTATAACAATCCCCATCGAGTTACTCTAAAGAACTTGAGTTACGTTTCGATGTATATATTGAGCATATGTCAAATTGACAATTTATGCGATAAGAGAAAATTGAATTTGTCCTATACTTTAAAGAAATTTATGCCACGATGTTCATGTGAAAAAAGACACAAGTGAGAATTCATTTGAGCTCCTTTGCATTACCTCTAAATGACTGCGAATGTAAACGAGTATTAGAGAAGATTATATGTCAACTTAGTAGGTTCTAAGTAACCGCTAATTAAATCCAACGTCATAAGAAAATGATCTTTTGGAATTCTGACATAGATTGGCTTTGATCTGGTGATCCATACATTAAAGAAACTACTATGGACACCCATATTTTTGGATAAATAGAAGCAAACACCAGAAGAATATGGTTCACATACAAATCTGAGGACGATCAATGAACATTTGATCCTCAAATATTGTCATATAGGGTTGAAGACGTATGTTCAATTCCTAAATCCCGCCGCTCCCCCAATGTGGCATTATAATATATTTGATGCACAAGCATATGCATTTATACCTTATTATGCTTCTCCTATCCGTCGTGATTTTATGGATAAAAGTACATCATTCAAAGCCTATTCGTTAAAACAATTATGATTGAGATCATCATATGCAAAGGACACATGAGTTCCTCATTATGTTGTTATATTGAATCAAAAGAGGATTCAGTGGATCGATTCAACCAACTTGCGGACACCATAGATATTTTATGGTGTTGGTTGTTGTGTCGACACGCTGGTCACGTGTCATGACACCATCCACAATTAAAATTTATGCTGCTTATGCTAGAAAGTCAAAGCACCTAGGCCGGGTTAATTTCCGTAGGTGTGATGATTTTATGGCTTATTATATGGGATTTGTAATGGACATCATATTCCTATATAAAAACCCAATTGGTCTCACGGAAAACGACTACAGTAATAGTCTTAATATTGGTAAAGCACACCAATACTTCCGTTTTGGGTTATGCAATTTTTGCATGCAGCGTTACTTTTTCATCCATGGCCAACATCATTGAACCAATTTACACCATAGCTAGTGACTATGTGTGAGGATTTTAAAGGATTTCAAACGAACTTGTAATCCTTGAGCTCTTTTGGATCGACACGGATCTACAATCCTTGAGCTCCATTAAATGTTTTATGTGCCAAAATTGCGCCGCCACAGCGCACAATGATGGGTTACTTGAGATGAATAAATATTTATGCTGGATATGAACTTCCAGCTATAGTCCGCTATGTCGAAACCTTGACAGGCGATCTCCTCACCGCTAGATTTGCGGTGTGTCACTTTGATGAGACAGTCTTCCCGTCGTTAGGGGGAGATAAGAACAAGCATGTTCAAGTGGAACGACAGGAATTATCGTGGTTTGTCCCCACTGTGTCTCATCTCGATCCCCAAAATCACACAAAGTAAAGTGTGCAGATGTCTTATACATTAAAGTGACGAGATCATATAAACCTGCTGCAAATATACCTGCAAGGATTGTGTTTTATCAAAAGGACATGGTACCACCCAAGTGGAATTGGGTATTGCACTGCCACCATCCATGGTGGCATGGTGACGCCATAAGTGGCATAAATGGTGTCACAGGCCGTGGCTCTCCAAGGAAGAGGGGGAGGCCACCTTAAGCTCGATACATACTTGTGTAAAGGAAGAAAACAAGTTTGGCACAACCTGATCTATTGATCAGTGATACTCAAATCCGTCTCATGAGAATATTTATGGATTGTGGTTATCATTGGGGGACGCCTCAAATGTTAGAACCAATCCTTAAAGTATAGAGATATCTACAAACACATTACACTAGTGTACATGAGGACGTGGAATAATGAGTCTACTATCGAACCATACTTCGTTGAAAAATGTCAACTTAGTAAACTGGCCTAATGGAAAGAAGCGATCCAGTATAAACAAAGAGATAGGTATTTGGGCAGGTGACGCCGACACCGCAAATGTAAACCCTATCAAATATATCTTTGTTAGAATGCGTAATGAGAATAAGAGTATGCAAACTCAACTTATGGCGCAAGGTCTCTCAAAAACGCACTGGAATCGACTACGAGGAGATATTCTCTCGTAATGGACTACGATGAGACAATCTCTCGTAATGGATGTCATTGTACTCCACTACCTTGTCAGTTTGGTAGTTTCCGAAAAACTGAACATGCAGCTTATGAAAAGTGATCAAAACATATATCTCTATGGGGATCTAAATTAAGAGATATACATGAGGATCCTAAACGGACTTCATCCACCCAAATCAAGTGACTCTAGATCACATGAGTACGTTTGCAAAAGAAATTGAAACGTTCACTAAAGTGACTACTTGATTGGATAGAGATTGGTGAATTATGCCCTTGCGTGCTCATTATGGATATATATGAACTCTAAATGAAATAAGAGAAACTCAGTGTATTATCCTAAGTTGAGAATGAAAAAGATTTTGGGAATACACAGTCTTGAAATGGAACTCAAAGACTGTAATGATGGTGACCATACATCAATCGGCTTAGGCACTCTAAAGAATAAAGTGAGGCCTACATATACTCCCATGATCAGTCGAAGTCTTTACTATAGATCCGTTTTCATCTAAAGGAAGATGACGAAGAAGTATTGGGAAATGAAATTCCTATACAAGTGCAATAACGCATGATTGTACTTAAACATAATATGTAAGACTCGACCTCTCATTCGATGTAAATTTGTAAAGCTATGTTTAGCTCTGCGCCTACACAGCGCAAATCGTTCTTTCATTAAAGATATGAAAGATTTGGACTTTATTCAATCTCTACATAGAATTTGACATGATAAAGAAATTATCCACGTCATAGCTAACTATGCGTAAAGAAAACCGCATTAAAGGTGAGATAAGAAAATCTGTTATTACAGATCAATTTCAAATTTCTTAATGGTTCACTCATACTCTAGACGAAGTTACGACTATTTTGTTATATGAAGGTCATATCACGAGTGAACCTGATGTTCAATATGAACCTATGTATTCAGTTCATGAACAACCTTATCCTCAAGATCAAAGTAAATCAAGTTGGATCTGAGGACGATGTGGCAAGATTTAGTTACTAAATCATTGCTCAAAGTCACATTTGGAAAAACATGTGAAAATGCATAAGTATGCTAATAAGACTGAAGCTCCCTTGATCAAATGAAAGAATCAGGGAGAAACCCATGATTAATGTAGAAATCAGGGGGAGATGCAGACATCAGGGGGAGTCTAGCACATACATGTTGTTTTCAAATGTAATAGGTGCGTTGTGCTCTTTTTCCCTTCGTCCAAGTTTTATTTTGTCCCACTGAGTTTTGTTACTTGGCAAGGTTTTTAATGAGGCAACACCATATGCACCATTTCGTCTTTGACTTGGCACAAGGGGGAGTGTTGAAGGAAAATACCATAAATGTGCCTTCGTCAAAGTAACTGACGATGACGAATTAGGAAATTAGTATCAATCTGATGTAACGTTTCAATCAGTGTTTATTACCATTATTGTAATTGATGTTTCCATTGTAATCGTCACCCTATATAAAGGGATTCTCTAATGAAATGAGTAGACCAATTCTGATTCTGTTACAACAAAAATAGATTTTGAGAGTCGGTTTGATTTGGACCCTTGATTTGGAGTCGGTTTGATTTGGACCGATTTTTAGAGTCGGTTTGATTTGGACCCTTGATTAAGATTGACTTCAAGATCTGGACCGTTGATGTAAAAGTATTTAAGCCTTAGGATTAGTTTTGGATTGCATCAGAACAAACCCAGACCCAAAGTCGGGCCGAGGTCGCGTTCTGCGCGCGACGGAGCTCAGCTCCCATCTCCGTCGTCCGATCGTTCTACAGCGTTGCAGCGGTGGCTAGAGGCTCTTCTCCTTGTCCCTGACAACTCTATGATATTAGTTTTCCACGGGAAGCCATAGAGAGAGAATCGAAGCAGAGATGGTGATGAGCTCTTCCAATCGGGTTTTCCGATTACGGTGGTTTCATAGTGCCTCGTCAGTTGGGTGGCTTCGTCTCGACTTCAGGAACCTCTCCATGGTGTTTGATTGCCCAGACGAACAGCTTGGAGGGAGAATCGAGTTGGGAAGCTTATGAGGTTTCAGGCAAGGGCTCTGTGTTTTCAGGTGGCCATGGTTTTCGTTTCAGGTATCCGAAATAATCCTCTTGCTGAGTTATATCTCTCTGTATGCTTGAATTTGAGATTGGTTGGAGCTTGAAGAAAGTGACGATTTGGAGTTTTGGGGGTTTGCTGTTCAATTCAACTTTATTAGATTGGTGGTGATTTTTAGTTGTTTTGGTTCATTGTTGATATGAAGCTATTCTCTGAAAACTGAATTAATATTTGGGAGTCCTTGAATTACAGAAATTTGAGGAGTGGTAATTATGGGTTCATGTTCTTCTCGTGCTCACTGTTGGTGGTGGTGATGGTTTGGGATGTTATTTCTTGGCTTTTGTTGGTGGACTGAAAGTGTAGGAGTGATCTGAGTTACTTGATTCAATAAATGGAAGAGCTGGTGTTGGAATTTTTGGGCAGTGGTTAGCTATTGTTGTTTTAATGATTCATAGTGCTGGGTTATGTTTCATCGCTTACTTTTGATCAAGAATTCAAGATATGAAGGATTAAGCATGTATTGGTTCTTGTGTGGCTTAATCAAATGAATTGAAGGTATTTGAATCCTCTAATCGAAGCTACTGTGTATGTTGAAGTATTGGACAGCATCGTTAAGTTTACTATCTTAACCAACATTTATTGGTGCTCGGGAGTTGAGAGCAGTTTGAGAATGGGGTAGCTAGATTTCATTATTTTCAAATGACTTTGGTGTGGTTATTCCAGTTTAGTTATAATGGAATTATTGAAGTTGCATGGTGTTGCTCGGACTTGAACTGAATGATAATAGAATATGATTTGGCTGTAGCTTAACCATTTGACGAACATGGTGGGATTGAAGGATGAAAACTAAGATGGTTGGTCACATGTGGTATTGGCGAAGTCTACATGAGGTTTAATATGTTAGTTTCTTACTGAAGCGGAAATTAATGTATTAAACTTGAAGACCAAATAAAAGGTGAAATAAAGTGAATTGAGTTGCATAGCATTTGATTCGGGAAGTTGGAGAAATTGAATGATAGGAATTTGGGTGTCCAGAGTAAATTTGGGATATGGTCAAATTGATTTGAGGGTGATACTTTGACGTCCTCAGAGCAAGAGTTTGATTCAAGGAATGAATGCATGCTTACAATTTCCAGAAGCAGAAGGATAAGGATTTCAGAATGCGTGTCGCTGAGCTACTGTTTCGTTTAGCATCAGAACTAACTCAGATTTCAGGTAGGGTCTATCGGGGAATCTCATTTTAAATTGATAATTATAATTATATTTGAGATCAGTGTTTGTGTGATCTTGTTTGATAACTCTTGATTGTTATTGCTTTCGATAAAAGCATGTGTAATTGATGAGTTATATGATCGATGTTACTGCTTTTCATAAAAGCATGTGTCGTATATTATGATACGAACATTGTTACTCAATTGGCATACATAATGCATTGAGAGATACGGCGAGTATGCATTTGAGAGTGGTGATTGTGGAAAGCTAAGAATGAGATTGAGAGGAAAGAATGCATTTTGCGTAGTTGAGTTTCCTCGTGGGGACATCCAGTAGCTATGATCAGCCCACCGTGCACAAATGTGGGGAAAGTATGCCCCTTCGACGCTAGAATTCCATAAAACGATCTTTTCGGGTTTCGGGACTGGGGACCATGAGGTTAACAAGATGACTAGCAAAAGAGGCACATATAACGAGGAGTTGCGGTTATTAGATCATGTGTCTAAAACGTTAGAGTCACCTAAGGTGGGTAAAATACACGGTATGGGACGTGTATGCTCTATTGTTTTTGATATATGGTGTAATGTCCAGTAACTGAGTGGAAGAATTTCATTTGTATTCATGCATCTGATTATTATTAATTTTTATGTTTTTATTTCATAACTTGTTGTAACATAGTTAAGATTAACCTTAAGAGGTTTGGCCCTACTGAGCGTAAGCTCACTCTTAGAGATTTTTCTTGTTCAGAAACGTACGTGGTACGACACGTCTTTCGAGAAGATTAACTGTGACGTTGAGGAAGAGTCAAGTGAGATAGAACACAAGGCGTTATTTTCTTTGTAAAATATTTTGTTATTATAAATGTTTTATTTTCAACATTTCTGTAAAGTATTCTGTATTTATTTGTTTTAATTTTATTTTATTTTTTTCCGTTCGCGCCTCGGCTTCGACGTCAGGTGTTTAATTTCCACCGACACCGGGACCGGGGTGTGACAGGTTTACTCACCTTAATTCACCAGAAATAGAAAATATTCGTTCGGGGTCGAGTCAGATCGAATCGCTAAAGTTTCCGGGTTGGGTCAACTTTCGGTCAAAAGTCAACGGTCAACATATGGTCAATTGTCAACTGACGGTCAAAAATCAACGATCAACATCTGGTCAACAGTCAACGCTGTCAATCGGGTCGGTTAACGTGGGCCAGGTCGAGACGAACAGTGGAATTAGGGTCGGGGAGATCCGATCGATGCAGTTCAAATCGGCGAAAACCACCTATCCAGGGAGGAGCGCACGGAGGAGACGAGTCCGAAAAGTGGTGGCTCGAGCCCAGCGCTGCCCTGCTCCGTCGCGTGCGGTGGTCGGAACTTTCCGATTGACGCAGCGCCGCCCACAACCACTCCCCCGGGTCGCGCCTTAGCTGGAAATGAAGAGGAGGAGGAGACGAACAAGTTGCTGGGTGGCGCGCGCAACGTGGTGGCCGGACGGCGGAGATCGGCGCTTCGGCGATCTAGATCGGGGAGAGAGAAAATGAACAATAAATTTGCTACAGTCAAGGTGAACATTAAAATAGGAAATTACTTCGACAGGTCGTAACTTCTTCATATGACGTCCGTTTTACGCGTGCCGCGTGTCTACGAACTGGTATCGTCGTGCTCTACACCTTTCGTGAAGGAAACGTTTTCAGATTCATAACATATCAAAAAGTCTACTTTTGACCTACTAAAACTTAAACGTTTTCCGAATTTTAACTTTTGGAAACACTTCCGACGTCACGTAACGGCTAAATAAAAGTGTACCAAATTTCAAAACTCGAAAATCATCCTTCCGATAATTATGAGAAATTATATAATTAACACGAATAAAATCGGGTTATTACATAATTGATTAAATATCACAGTATTTTTCAACCATTATAACTTGTAGTGTCTTGAAAGAGAACAAAAAATCAAGCTTTACAGTTAGAATAAGATTTTGTATTCATTGGAAAATTTTCACTGCAGATTCCACAAGTTTGGCTTTTAGGTTTATAATTGGTAGAAGCTTGGATAAAGGAAAGGATGGCTTTATATTTTTAGAAGATCTGTGTGTTGTGTTTTTTTTCTTTCTCCAAACTCTGTATAAATTTATAATTCAAAACTTGTAAATAATAAAATGTAATTGGTCTACTCATTTCATTATAGAATCCCTTTATATAGGGTGACAATTACAATGGTAATAACAATTATAATTATGATAATAATCACTGATTGAAACGTTACATCTGATTGATCACTAATTTCCTAATTCACTATCGTCATTACTTTGATGAAGGCACACTAATGGTATTTTCCTTTAACATCCCCCTTGTGCCAAGTCAAAGACGAAATGGTGCATAAATCGTTGCCTCATTAAAAACCTCGTCAAGTAACAAAACCTAGTGGGACAAAATAAAACTTGGTCGAAGGGAAAAAGAGCACAACACACCTTTAACCTTTAAGGATGACGTGTGTGTATTAGACTCCCCATGAAGTCTACATCTCTCCCTGATCCTTACATCAATCAAGGAAGCTTTGAAAGCTTTAGGCATTCCTATGTTTTTCACATGTTCCTCAAATATTGTTTTGGGTAATGATTTGGTAAACAAATCTGCCACATTCTCCTCGGACCTTACTTGATTCACTTGAATCTTGAGAAGAGCTTGTTGTTGTTGATTATAGAAAAACATTGGCGATATGTGTTTTGTGTTATCACCCTTGATATAACCTAGCTTCATTTGTTCGATGCAAGCTGCATTATCTTCATAAATGCAAGTAGGCTCTTCAGTGGTAGAACTTAAACCACTAGTCCCTCGAATATGTGTAATGATGGACCTTAACCATATACCACCTCATGTAGAGCAATGATCTCAGAGTGGTTCGAGGAGGTAGCCGAAAGGTTTTGCTTGGTTGATCTCCAAGATATCGCCGTGTTCCCAATAGTAAATACATAACCAGTTTGAGAACGACATTTATGTGGGCCAGAGAGGTACCCAGCATCAGCAAACCCAACCAAAACATTATTTTGGGTTTCACTGTAGGGGGTGGTACTTTCTCTATCTACATTTCCTTTAGGGGTTGCATTTCCATTTGTGGTCCCTCTTGTCTTTATCTAGGAAAATAATAGACCCGTGACGATTCAAAAAATTTACTTAAATTGGAAAATTTGTTTTGTTTTTATTTTGAATACTTTTGGTATGTGTTTTATGTGTGCGAGTGTGTATATATATATATATATATATATATATATATATATATCCTTAGTTATATGCTAAAATTAATTTGTTTTTTTGTTTTTTTTTCTTTTCTTGTTTTTTTTTGTTATATTTGTTATTTGATTTAAGTTGGAAAGTGTTAGCCCAAGTCCATGACCTGTTACCCAAGCCCAAATGTGAAACAGCTTAAAAAAAAAAAACCTATTGTCGTAGGAAAAAGAGAACGACGTTGAACTCACCATCTCCTTCACCTTCTTCTTCTTCTTCTTCTTCTTCTTCTTCTTCTTCTTCTTCTGCAATTCCTCAATCTGCAAAATATCTTCTTACTGCCTTAGAAAAGTCAGCTTCCGCCTTAGAAAAGCCAAAATAAGAAGAACCGTCATGATTAAGCAGGAGGTGTCAAAATGGTGGAGAACAAGTTTCTCACCTGATGACTCTCCAAAGCTAGAAGCATGAGGTGGAAACCTGAAGGTGGAAGGTCTAGCACCTATTTGGGTAAGATTTCGATTGCACAATTCAATTTTACTTCCTTCAATCTTTGTTTCTTCACCACGTTTTATCCCCTTCCCAAACACTATAAATAGGCAGCGTATTCTGTATTTTGAGATAGGTTTGCAGAAGTCTATTACTACTTAGAGAGAGAGAGAGAAGAGAACTGAATAGGAGCATAGGTAGACGTACTCAAGTTTGTATCTTTTACTGTTTTGATTAATTGTTTGCTCTGTGATTTTGTGGTTTTTATTTGGGCATGTTCTTAGTTTCTGAATTTAAGGTCACTTTGAAATTTGGTTTTATTGTTTCTTTGATTGGAAGAGTTGCTATTTGGATTCACGTTGATTTTGTTTTGAAATTTCTTGTTAGTTCAATTGTATTCGAGTTTTTCTTTTGCTACTGTTGGTTAGATTAACTATTGCTAGAGTTCTGCTATTCTTTTTCTCTCATATTGGTTTATCTAAGCATGTTTGATTGGATTTATTATGTTTTGTTCTACTGTTATTTACACAAAGCTTTTTGTTATGCCCAGATATGTTGCCTTTAATTTTAAACTTAGAAACTGAACCTTTGCCAAATGATTTTAGCTTCAGCAGACCAGTAATTTTGAAACATCATAAGTAAATGTAGAAAATTCCTTTTCCTGCGATTCTAGTTCTCAAGTGATCTTCAGAATGTCTTTTACAAATGTTTTGAAGACACTAGCTGCAAAAAACCAGCCAAACTATTTCGTTTTTAGCCAAAACCTTTTTCTGCACAGGAACTCGTCAGAAATTCCTGGAACTGAAGCTGAACTTTGAAAATTCAGAACTTATTCCACAAAAATCGTTTTAAGGTGTTTCAAAATCTGAGAGTTTCATTAGTGTGTCTATTAAAAATGTTTAGAAGACCACAAAGTAAGATTCCTAACAGATTGGTACAGGTTTTAAGGTGAATGTGACTGGTTCAGATTCCTGGATTGTGTTTTTGTGTTAAGTGTTACTGTTTTGGTTAACTAATTTATCTTAGAGCTAAATGCACCATTGGGGTCTAGAGACTTCAAGGACTATCACTATGGTACCCAGACTTTAAAGTGTATCATTGTGGTACCTGGACTCTTAATTTGCTCTCAATGTGGTATCTATATCAACTTTTCCATCCAACTTAACAATTTTTTTTTCACTAGAACTTAAAAGCCTAATATTTATTTGCTTACTAAAACCTGATTACTTACCTATTCTAAGAGCTAGCCTTCAACATGCCAAATTCACCTAATGACCTTTTGTCTAAACGGTTACTATTCTGACGGAATCACTGTTGTTCTTAGCCTGGACAGTTCCTTAAGTTCTAGCAAAACAGACAAATAAGGTTTCTTAAGTTCTAGCTAAGCAGAAAACTAACAGAAAATTCTGTCTCAAATACCACTCCTAGGAGGTAGTCCTCCACCTGAGGTTTGAGAAGTTTTAATAAAAATAACAATTCTCAAAGACCACACTTAGGCGGTAGTCCGCCACCTGGGTTTGAGAAAGTTTTAAAAACAAACTAAAATTTAGTCGGATATGGTGGATACCAACTGAAGTTCATTTATTCAAACATACATGCATATACATAACCAAGAGCCTCACTCTTGGGTAAACAGCTAAAGCTGCTCATAGCTAAAAATTCAAACTTATTTGGAAATAAACACACCACACCAGATGACTAGCAAGGAATAGTTCCTCCAGACACACTCTTACTATTCCCTCTTTTATTCTATTATACTAAGATTACTCACACTTATCTCACAAGAACAAGTCTAGAAAAACTTCTCCAGATTATGTGTGCTTTTCTCGCCTCTGTCTCGAATGCTTTTAAATGAGAGCTTCCTTCCCTTTTATAGAAGCTGGACTCCAAACTAAAATTGAAAATCCTTAAGAAAAAGGAGACCAGCAGAATCTTATTGATGATAAGATTTTATCTTTTTCTCCTTTTGAATTTTGTCCTCTTATGTCGGCGACCTTTTATTTCTTATCTTCTTAAAAGTTATCTATGCGCTGGCATCCACTTACCTAAAGTTGCTTGTCTTCAAGCGTCGGCCTCCAATCAACACTCCATCATGTTGTTTATGTTGTGTAATTCTTCATCACAAAAAGAGGCATCCGAACCTTCTTCCTCCTCAGATTTCATATCTGAGTCATAATGTATTTTGTGCTTTTGCTCATTTTCCAGTTTTTCTATCCACGTGGTGGTGGCCAACGTCCCATCTATCTTTTTTTTTTTTAGGGTTATGAAAAAATCTGAATTATCTGGAGTGGGATGGTTACAGCTAGCAACCATTACTTTTTCACCACTAGCAAGAAGAGTGGTAAGCTGATCTTTCTGAACCAACTTCTTTATGTTGGTTATTGCCATCGCCTTCATCCAAGGGATACTCTGGTTTGGCTTGCCGTTGCTTAGTGCTGAAATATTTCCGTATGTACGACCTTGAATTAATCTGACATAATGATATGGAGAGATGTAACTTACTCTTCCTTCTTCGGTCGTCCATTCTGGAGGTGTTGAGATAAACTTCAATCTCAAAATACATCCTTTTGGTCTAATATTTTTAACTACTTCACAAATTATTTATGGAAGACCTTCTAAGTCTTCATTGGTTTTTGTCCAAAGATTATGAACAAAACCATTTTCTACCAACCAAAGCTTGTGTTTCTGCGAATGCTCTGCTTGAACATCGACTAAATATCTTCCATAGTATGGACCTGCTGTAACTGATAAAGTTGGTTGGACCTGTTTTCAAAATCTCCTAAGAGATTATGAAAACGAAACCATTCAGCTTCTGACAAAGCCACCATGAGAACTTTTGCACTTTCAGGATTCTCAAGATATGCTGTCTTGAGGTTTTTCTCAATAACTTGCTTGTCTTCCTACTGATTGTTTTTATGGAATTCTTCAGCTAATACTTCAAGGGCTTGAAGTACAAGTGCTTCATTCTTTTCACGAGAAGTGGTTATGATGTTATCCATAATGACCTTTTGGTTGAATTGAAGGACTGCTAGTCCTGAATACTGGTCTTTCGTAAATCCGCATTGGATGATTGAAAATCTTCTTCATTCCGGTTACAACCGGTTGTTTGCCTTTGAAGGATGTTATCCTGTCATATGTAGATTTGGCCTTTGCTGTGTGAAGATGTCATGCTGATCTTTTTTGAAATCGGTCATTTATGACCATAGTTCTAGGATGTTGCAAAAACTCGTTTAAGAGTTTTCTTTCTTCTTCTGAATTAGCTGACTGCATATCGTCTTGTGTGGAGGTCTTGGATTTGTTATCTTCCCATCCTGCTGGTTCTGGTTGAATCCTTTCAGAAGCTTTGCTGGAATATGCGGGGGAGTATGATACTATGAATTGGTAACCTGGTCTATCGTGTAGAGGTCCTACAGTTTTGTCTCCGCTCTTGTATCTTTCCCACATAGTTTTTGCTTTCGATCCCCTTTCTTCGGGCACTGATCTTTCTCTTTCTTCAAAGTGTGGCCTTCTCCTTTCTTCGGGTTCTAGTTCTGGTCTTCTGCTTCTTGGGTTGCGACCTTCGCTTCTTTCAAACATTGCCATTTCTCTTGTGAGAGCGTCAGACAAATAATTCTTGTCTCCTGCAATCATTTCAACATCATATTCATATTGAGATAAAAACATTTGCCATCTAAGAACTCTTCATCTATCAGCTGCATCTGTTAACTTATAATTTTTGAAGTTTTTTACTCTTTTGTTATCAGTTCTAACCCGAAACTTATTTCCTAAAAAGGCTTCTGCACCCCTAATAGATTTTATCAGGGCATGTACTTCTTTATCCCCCGTGGAGTAATTCAATTCTGCAGGATTGAACTTTCTTGACAAGAATTTACAAATCTTTTCTTGATTCGTGTCTGGCGTGATCGCTAAAACTACTCCTACCCAGTAATAATCATTTACATCAGTCTGCAAAACAATTAAGTCACCTTCTTTAGGTAACTGCAAAGGAGGGAGGTGCTTTGTGAGTTCTTTGATTTTCTTAACGGTGTTGCTATCATCCGTTGTAAATGACCATTTCTTTTTGAGCTTGTCTTTGGAGAGAGGAGAACAGTGAGACCACTCACTTGAGGAATAAAATCTCTCGCAAAGTTAACAACTCCCCTTGCATATGGGATATTGTCAGGGAAGTGGCTAATTTTCTTCACAATATGCTCCTGAAGACGAATCTCTCCATCTTTGACATGTATGCCAAGAAAATCTATTTCTCCTTTTATGAGATGAATTTTCTTTTGTCCAAGGATGATTCCTTTCTAGACCATTAGCTTGCAAATTTGCTCAAGATGTCTCAGATGCTCGTTCATAGTTTTAGAGAAGATAAGAATGTCATCAATGTAAACTATACAAAAATCTGAATATGGCTTTAAAATGTTATCCATCTTTCACTGAAAGATAGATGATGTTTGTTTAAGTCCAAATGGCATTACTAGCCATTCATAGTGTCCTTGTGGAGTTCCAAAGGCTGTCAGGGCAATGGAATCCGGGTGCATTCTAACTTGCCAGAAACCTGATTTTGCATCAAACTTTGAGAAAATCTTGGCTCCGTTCAATCTATTGATAAGGACTCTTACTTGTGCAATTTGATAGCCATCTTTGATTGTTTTCTTATTGGCATCACTACCAGAAAAAAAGCTTTTCCCGACGAAATTAAAAAAAAAACGGCCGACGAATTAAAATTTTCGTCGGTACTTCCAACGAATAGCCGACGATTTTATTTTTCGTCGGTGGAAAAACAAAATCGTCGGCCATAGTTTAACCACAGCCGACGATACTGTTTTTTCGTTGGTATAAACAAAAATCGTCGGCTATATTCATATTTCAATCGACGATTTGGATTTTCGTCGGCCTTTCTCTGAAACATTAGCCGACGAAAAATTTTGAAATTTGGCCGACGAAATTGACATTTTCATCGGCTATAAGTCTATATATTTTCAGATCTAGACAGCAGCTGCTCATTTAAAAAAAAACAAAAAAAAAAAAAACGGGAGAAAGAGTGAAAAATCTGTGGGTATTGTTGAAATCCGTCCTCTCTTACATTGTGGAGCTATATATAGGTACGTATATGTGTATATATGTTGATTTTGAGTTTTAGTTGAGTTGATTTTGAGTTTTAGTGATTTTGATTTAGTAAGTGATTTTTTGTTTTATTGTTGTTTTAGTGTTAGAATGTATGTATATATGTTGATTTTGAGTTGTAGTTGAGTTGATTTTAAGTTAGAGTTTAATTATGTGTTTTAATTTGATGTTATTTTAATTAGTGTTAAAATATATATATATATATATATATATATATGTGTGTGTGTGTGTGTGTGTGTGTGTGTGTGTGTGTGTGTGGAGTTTAATTATATATATATATATATGTTAATTAATGGTTGTTGATAGTATAATTAACTTAAATAATGGTTGATATATAGTGTAACTTAAATAATGGTTGTTAATGGTATATATATATATATATGAGTTGATGTTGATAATAATATATATTGTAATGTAATTAATTATTAAGGATATATATATATATATATATATATTATTTTCAGGCTATATATGGATCCGGATAAGAGTTGGATTTCACTTCCAAGGCATGACCGACGATACACTACAGGAGTTGTGAATTTTTTGCAGTTCGTCGAGGAAAATGCAAACGGGAATGAATACCATTATTGCCCGTGCAATAAATGCAGGTGTCGCAGTGATATGTGTCGATTTCCGATTAGGACAGTATGGGAGCACCTAAAGAGTAATGAGTTTTGGCCGAAGTACACACGTTGGATATATCACGGTGAGCCATCATTAGATGGATCACATGATCATGGGCAGTTTTTTTAGGCGGGCAGTAGTAGTACATCTAACGATCCAACAATGACATTCGTCAACGACGTGTTTCCTTTTGAAAGCGGTGTACGTGGGGAACAATATATGCATGACCCGGTGCAGCCCTTCCCACAAGTTGTCAACACTGCTGCCTTTGACAAGTACAACAAACTGATTGCATTGCAACAGACCCCTGTGTCTTCAAGTTCTGAGAAGACAGTTCTTCAAAGTGTGATAGAGGTAATGAGGATTAAAGTCGAGACAAAATCGACTATCAGGCAAGTGGATGAATATCTACAGTACACTTCTTCGTTGTTGGAGGAGGGTCATCGTAATCCTACCAATCACCGTAAGGTCTGAAGTATCCTCAAAGATTTAGGGCTTTCCTACATTAAGATCCATGCATGCACATTTGACTGCGTTCTCTTCTGGGGTAAAGATGCAGAAGGGAATGACCTTGCTAGCCTTGATGCATGTCCGATATGTCATTCTGACCGATATAAGTTGACGGGAGCAGGCAATAGGAAACCTGTGAAAGTGCTTCGGTATTTTCCGTTGAGAGATAGGCTTGAGCGGTTGTACATGTCAGAAACCACCGCAAAAGCTATGAGATGGCACGGTAAGCGGAACTTGGGAGACGCAGATATCATGACACACATTTCTGACGGAGCGGCTTGGAAGCATATAAATAATGAGTTTCCTCATTTTGTGTCAGATGTCAGAAATGTCAGGCTCGGGCTCTCAACCGACGGGTTCAACCCTTTCGGCACCATGAGTCTTTCATACAGTATATGGCCAGTGATTTTGGTACCTTACAACCTTCCTCCATGGATGTGCATGAAGAAGGAATATAATATGTTGACGTTGTTGATTCTGAGGCCTGGTTACCCAGGGAAATGTCTCGATGTGTATATGAGACCATTGATTGAAGAGCTTAAGGTATTGTGGGACGTTGGTCATCCCACTTTTGACAAGTACAAGGAGGAGACGTTCCAGATGCATGCCATGGTTATTGGTACCATCAGTGATTTTCCTGCTTATGGGATGTTGTCGGGCAGCGTTGTTAGGGGATACAAGGCTTGTCCAGAGTGCCTCATCGATTATGGGAGCACCCCTCATTGCAACAAGATATGCAGAATGGGTCATCGTGTGTTCCTTCTGGCGGATCATCACTGGCGTTAATAGTCCGCCGCATTTGATGGAACCGAAGAACACGGTGGTCCTCCCAGAAGATGGATGGGAAGAGAAATTTTAGCAGTGCTTAATGAGTACGATTTTGGGCCCCTCAGCAATCATCCCGATATTGTAGCGGAAATACCTGAAAGACCTGAGGAGTACAAATTCTGGACACATAAGAGCATATTGTGGGAACTCCCGTACTGGTGTGAGTTGTTGATCCGTCACTTCCTAGACGTTATGCACATAGAAAAAAATGTTTCTGAAAGTGTGGTGGGCACAACGCTGAACTTGGAGGGGAAAACGAAAGACGGTCTTAAGGCTCGTACTGATCAGCAAAACATGAATATCAGAAAACAACTATGGTTGAAACAAGGGAAGAGAAAAATACCTCAAGCTCTTTACACCGTCAAGCCTGAGCATAAATCTGAAATTTTCCATTGGATAAGTCGGGCCAAGTATCCTTCAGGCTTTGCTGCAAATATAGCCAAGTGTGTGAACAGACAATTCAACAATCTTTACGGGTTGAAAAGTCATGACAATCATATCCTGCTACAACGTCTCTTCCCTGTTTTCAATCGACCGTTCCTTCCCCGTCACGTTGTGGAGCCGTTAGTAGCGTTGGCAAGATTTTTCCAGAAGGTATGCACACGGGAAGTGTTGACAGTAGCCACAGAAGGGCTACATAAGCCCACAGACCCGCAACTAGTCCATCCGGGGCTGGCCTGAGGCCCGGAGCAGGATCACCAACACCCGGACCCGAGGTCCAGCAGTCTACCTTGTGACCAGGGGTCCGGGGACCGGGGGCGTCAGCCTGCCAAAGAGGTCACAAGAGCTGCCCCTTTTGTGTGCGAACAGAAGGAAGCCAGTCCCACATCGAAGAGTAAGACCAGACCTCACGCCCGGCCACCTATATAAGGGCCTCAACTACCCTCTTTAATAGGTAACTGATCTTTGCAACTGCTTATCATACATGTTTAAGTTATCTATTCATCCCAACTATACTAACTTAGGCATCGGAGAGAAGAAGACCGGCCCGCCCGGTATTCCCCTTAGTAAGCAGGTTTACAGGAGAAGATCACCTAGTTTCATCTGTCTCTTCCAGGCCTACGGGTTTAGGTACGAACAATTGGCGCCGTCTGTGGGAATTCTTACAAAACGTTGTGTTGCTCTACCAACGAGTAGAGATCAGTTAAGATTGGATAAAATACCACGTAAGCATCACCAAATGACAGAAAGCTCAGGAGCGGGCCAGGAGAGAAATACAACGGAGGGTGAGCGGGTGGCGCCGGAGCAAGCGCTCACCTCCACCCCGGTCGCTGTGCGGGAGCTGCGTAGCGACTAGGACAACCAGGAAGACGATGGCTGTGGGAGGCCGACCGGCACTCCGGGGCCACACCACGATAGAGCGCGCGGGAAAAGTCCGATGGAGGGCGACCAGCCGATGCGCCGGGGCTTTTCGCTGACGTTCTCGGACGATCCGAGCGACAAGGAGGAGAGCCCGCTCAGCGACAGTGATCGGGACACCACGTACAGCCCCGACCGGCACGATATGGCGGGGGAGATACAGGCAATGAGGGCAGAAGTCGGTCACCTGCGCGAGGAGGGCGACCGGGATATGCGCCGGGGCTTTTCGCTGACGTTCTCGGACGATCCGAGCGACAAGGAGGAGAGCCCGCTCGATGACAGTGATCGGGACACCACGTACAGCCCCGACCGACACGATATGGCGGGGGAGATACGGGCAATGAGGGCAGAAGTCGGTCGCCTACGCAAGGAGGGCGACCGGGATAGAGCAAGATCCAATGCCCGGTATGAGGAAATGGAGACGGTAAACGCTGCCTTGGTGGCCGCCCTGGAGAGAGGACAGCAGCGCAACGCCGCTATGACCAGGGCACATGAACCCACACCAGGCCGATCTCAGCGGCTTGAAGCGGGACAGTCATCGGGCGGAAGGCCCAGCGACCCCAAGCGGGCGGAGTCCCCGGGGGGCATGGTCCCACCGAAGAGCACGCCGACACCCCGACAATCACACGCTTCATTCGAGGATGAAGTCATGACCCCGACCGCCCGGGCACTACAAGTACTCACCGACACCGTGTCGGACCTGAAGGCCCAAATGGAGGCCAACGAGAGAAGGGCAGGGCGGCCGATGGAAGGCGTGCGATTCAACGAATGCATGGGCCCTTTCTCGCACCGGGTTCTGGAATCAGGGAGGTCTGGTAACTAGAAGTCCCTAAAGCTCACGTACTCAGGATCCGGCTGCCCGTACCAGCATCTGGACAGTTTCCGGTCTCAAACGTGCGCCAAGGGCTATTCTGACGCAGTATGCTGCAAAATTTTCCAGGAAACCCTGTCTGGAGAGGCGCTTAGCTGGTTCTATGAGCTCCCAGCAAACTCCATCGAAGCGTTCGAGCAACTGGCCGACCGGTTCGTGGGCCGCTTCATCCTCCGGGTCGAAGGAGCCCGGACATCGACCATCCTCTTCAACTGCATACAGGCGCCTGGCGAGGAGCTGAGGGCGTTTGTCAACCGCTGGAAGACGGCGACGGCCGGGGTTCGGAACCTCGACAAGGGTATCGCCGAGATGGCGTTCAAACAAGGGCTCCGGCCAGGAAAATTTTCCTACGCCGTACCGGTGGAACTCCCGCAGAGGTATGACGAGGTAATGGCAATGGCCATCGGGCATGCTCGGGCCGACCATGAAACGTATGGGCAGCACCTGTTGAAAAGAAAGCGGGACGAGCAGCAGGAGGAGCACCCCCCTCCCGGCCGAGAAAGCGAGGCCAGCCAGCGGGGCGAGAACCGAGGTGCCCGGCCGAGCAGACCCAGCAGAAAGTGGGGGCAACGGCAGCAGAAGCCCTATCATGACAAACCCCAGGTCGAGCACAAGCCGGCGCAGTATCGGTAAGAACGCCCCCTGGCAATCATGCCAGCAGAACGTCAAGAGGTCTTCACCACTCTAACCTCTTCATACGAGGACATCTTGCACGAGAATGAGAACATCATTCCCCCACCGCCCAGGAGAAAGTACCCAAAGGGGAAGCTTACCCCGGCGCAAACGGGCAAGTACTGCTCCTATCACGATGAAGCTACCCATCGGACGAACAAATGCCTCGCTCTCAAGACAGCGGTGGAGGATTTGGTTAGCAACGGCCAGCTCCAGCGGTATATAGGGGAAAGGAGAGCGGATCCCGACCGGGAGCAGGGCCAGGGCTGGTAGGCACGCCCGAACCTCCAAGCGGTTAGTTTGGCATATCAACGGTTCAACCACTGTAAACATCATGAGATATGTATGCCAACTATTTTGAGAGAAATTCCACCGGCCCCACCAGTGCAAGTGTATTTATATCCGAGTAATACAAACAAAAACCGTTCCATCGGATTTACAAAAAAAAAGAGCAAAAATCTTAAAGAGCCGCGCCTCCCCCCTCAGCGGGCATTTCTCCAGATGAAGCCGTCGCGTCTTCTCCAGCAGTTTGAGGCCCGTCTTCCCCCTCCAGCTGCTCCTCTTCTACCGACTGCTCATGGATATCCTCATCAGCTCCCGCCTTCGGCATTTTGGAGGTATCCAGGTACCCATTCTCTTCCCACTCAGCATAGGCATCGGCAATACCCGACTCCCTAGCCTTTTCCAGGAGCTTAAGGAACTGATCACTTTCGTGATATTTGAGGATGACCCGCTGGTAAAGCTCCGGGTCCACTTCTCCAGCCGCAGCGGCAGCGGCGGCACGCACAGCGGCAGCGGCGGCACGCACAGCGGCAGCTCCCACCTGGAGCTCATCCAATTTCTCCTCCAGCCCGGCTCTCTCATCCTCAGCTCGCTCCTTCTCTTCCTCGAGGCTCCGGACCTGCTCTTCTAGTTTGGCCACCTGCTTCTTGGCCCTCTCCTCCAGCCTAACCTTTTCCCGCTCTAGCCTGGACTTCTCCACCTCCAAGCGCTCACAGGCTTCTGTCAGAGAGGCCACCTACCTCTTCAGCTCCGATAGCTCCTCACTCGGCTCCGGCTGGTACAGATTGTACAATAGCTACAAACAACAGTTATGATCATGGCATCTCACCGGTTATGTAACATTCAACCGGCTCCATGGCATCTCACCGGTTATGATCATTCAACCGGTTAGGTATCATTCAACCGGCTCCATGGCTTCTCACCGGTTAGGTAACATTCAACCGGCTCCATGGCATCTCACCGGTTAGGTAACATTCAACCGGCTCCATGGCATCTCACCTGTTATGATCATTCAACCGGCACCAAGGCAGTTCACCGGTTAGGTATAATTCAACCGGCTGCATGGCTTCTCACCGGTTAGGTAACATTCAACTGGCTCCATGGCATCTCACCGGTTAGGTAACATTCAACCGGCTCCATGGCATCTCACCGGTTAGGTAACATTCAACCGGCTCCATGGCATTTCACCGGTTAGGTATCATTCAACCGGCTCCATGGCATCTCACCGGTTAGGTAACATTCAACCGGCTCCATGGCATGACACCGGTTATGAGAACATTCAACTGGCATGGGCTTTATACACCCGGGTGAGTCTACATCTAACACATGTACTCTTGTCCAGCAGGATAAAAACCCTGCATCGCACTGAACTGTGATCAATATGGGGCTCCAAGATGAGACTTGTCATCTCAACGCCTACCCCATCGGGCAGATTGTTTCTCTAACACAGAACTCTCCCCGCAGGCACGTTGCCCCACGCTTATTCCAACACAAGCTGGGCCGAGCCACCAGGCTACTCCCCGCCTGCCGTTGGCAGCAATTTCGCCTTGGGAACTTGGGGGACTCGTTACGGTATGGCAGTCCACCGGTCGAGTCCTCACCCATAACATCCTCCCATGCACTCGTCCGGGTTTCACCCCGTTGCATATCTATTGCATGGCGGATTTCAACGCCACATCCTCCCATGCACTCGTCCGCGTTTCACCCCGTTGCACATCTATTGCATGGCGGATTTCAACGCCACATCCTCCCATGCACTCGTCCGGGTTTCACCCCGTTGCACATCTATTTGCATGGCGGATCTCAACGCTACATTGTCCTCCCACGCATTTTGTCTGGGTTTAACCCCGTTCCATATTCATGGCACGACAACACTTGAGCACAATATCATCAGTATTGCAGGCATACTCATAAACTGTCACACCTCATCATTATAGGTACTCACATCACCACGCCTTCTCTACCCGAACGCCCGGTCACGCCCAATCTTCAACGCGGACTTGGGGGACTGGGCACCATGGGGTTGGTAACCCTGCGGGTCTGTGGGACAGGAGCAAGACATATTAAGTCCCCATTCAAGATTGCACTTGACCGGGAACTTGGGGGACTTGTTGACAGTAGCCACAGAAGGGCTACATAAGCCCACAGACCCGCAACCAGTCCATCCGGGGCCGGCCTGAGGCCCGGAACAGGATCACCAGCACCCAGACCCGAGGTCCAGCAGTCTACCTTGTGACCAGGGGCCCGGGGACCGGGGGCGTCAGCCTGCCAAAGAGGTCACCAGAGCTGCCCCTTTTGTGTGCGAACAGAAGGAAGCCAGTCCCACATCGAAGAGTAAGACCAGACCTCACGCCCGGCCACCTATATAAGGGCCTCAACTACCCTCTTTAATAGGTAACTGATCTTTGCAACTGCTTATCATACATGCTTAAGTTATCTATTCATCCCAACTATACTAACTTAGGCATCGGGGAGGAGAAGATCGGCCCGCCCGGTATTCCCCTTAGTAAGCAGGTTTACAGGAGAAGATCACCTAGTTTCATCTGTCTCTATCAGGCCTACGGGTTTAGGTACGAACAGGAAGTGAGAAATCTGACCTCCGGGAAATGCAACAAGACATCGTTCATATCATGTGTAAATTTGAGATGATATTTCCTCCAAATTTTTTCGACATCATGCCTCACCTCATGATCCATCTTCCTCGGCAGTTGTTGCTTACCGGTTCTGTGCACTTCACTTGGATGTATCCGATGGAAAGGTACGTATTTTACACCTTATGTTAATTTCCTCATCAATATATGTGATTTAGTATTAATGCATTATCATAACACTTTAAAAACTTGATTTATAGGCAACTTGGACAATACGATGATTTTGTCCAAAACAGATCCGCACCTGAAGGATGTATAGCTGAAGCATATATTGGGCACGAGTGCGTCACCTACATGAAGCTGTATTTAGGAGTGTTACAGGAAAGCATACCGGAAGATGTACCTTCACAGTTCAATCTTTCCATACTCTCCGACGATGTTGTACTCGGTGGAAAAATGCCAGTTTCGTACAAGTTGAAAGATTATGATGTAGCCATTGCACATTGGTGGGTACTAATTAACTGTTTAGAAGTTCAGTTTTGGAAGAACATGCATCTAAACTGTGAACAAGTAGGAGGTGATCTCGATTACCACAACCGGACATTCGCAGAGTATTTCGGCCGCTGGGTACGTAACTTTAACATTATTCTATACATATTTATATATTATTGTGTATAATTATTCATATTTATAGTTGATTCTGATGGTTGCAGATGGACCTTATTAAAAATGATAATCACCCAAATTGGTCGCACGAACTCAGACTTCTAGATATGAAGCCGGTCTATTCAAAAGTTTATGCGATGTGCAAGGTGAATGGTGTGTTATTTCGATGTGAAGAGAGAGACATCAGACTGAAAACACAAAAATCAGGAGTTATGGCACATGGTGGGGATGATGGAGTTGACTATTACGGTGTTCTCCATTCAGTTGTGGAACTGCATTATGGGGAAGGCATGAAAGTGCACCTTTTTAAGTGTAGATGGTTTGACACACGGCCGCAGAGCATGAAAACCGATCAATACGGCATAACTTCTGTGAACACTAGTACATCATGGTATGAGGATGACCCTTTCGTTTTAGCCACATGGGTGAAACAAGTGTTTTATCTTGATGATCTCGCCAAGGGTGACCCGTGGAAAGTAGTCAACACTATCCACCATCGCAACATTTACCGGGCGTCTACACTTGGAGTGGCTGAAGAGAACGAGGAAGGTGGCACCGCGTATCAAGAGCCTAACTCAAACGGTATTCCTGACTCCTCTTTTATTCACCTAGACACGCCGGTGTGAATTCGACGTGAAGAGCCACTGCTTGTTGATGTTGATCCAAATGAAGAAACTAATGAGGACTCTAGTGGTAAGGAAAGACATAGATTACCCCTATCGAGCAATTCAGAAACCGAAGAAGACTCATCCGATGATTCCGATTACAATCCGACGGATTAAGTAATTTAGATGATGTAATCCTTTCATTTGTAATCCACTAATTTCTAATGAACGGGCGTGGGGATGAGCCTCCCAGCTAGGCTGGGTTCCAAACTCCTTAAAAAAAAATTTTGAAATATGTTGACAGCTGGGTTTCTGTTTTCTTGATGTTCAATTTTGGTTATATATGAACAGGAAAAAGGAATACGAGAGGTGTAAACCTACTGATTTTTTTTTACCTTTTTCATATAATAGCCGACGAAAAACACGTTATTTCGTCGGCTATACTCATAATAGCCGACGAAAAATGTATTATTTCGTCGGCCATAACTATATTGAAAAATACATATTTTATTTTAGACAGAAAATGACAAAAGAATAGCCGACGAGTATGAGGTTGTCTCTCGTTGGCTATGATTTAAAACAAAAAAAAAACAAAAAATGACCAGATTCCATTTTCTATCACTAACGATAAACCATTGCTTCATCCTTCAAACAGAAAAAGTCGTGAAATAAGATATGACCAAAATGATAAAATACATTTATGGTTGAAAAATGACAAGATTCCGATAAAATCTGAGTGTCGAAAGATGCGGTCAAAGGTTTTATTCCTTCATTTCCCTAATGGTAGCGTTACCTTCGGTAAATATTTTGAGGAAAATTTTTATACGATTAGTTGCATCTCATCGATTTGAAACTATTATCTGTTGAAGGTCAGGCCAAAAAAGGTCATTTAGACAGTCCAATTACCATTTCTAAGCGTTTAGAGGTTTGACTTACCCGGTTGACCGTTCCGATCGAGCCTTTAACGTTATCAGCTGAAGTTGGATTTTTTTCCATACATGTATTTAATCTTAACGGTGATATCTGACGGTTGGAATAGATTTTCTAAACTTTTAGATTCAAAATCATAACATATGCACTAATGTTCCTTAACTTGTTTACTAAGTGTTTAAGTGAATGTATAGTTTCAAATAGTTACTATACGTAGACTCTTCAAATGCAAAAATGTTGTGAAATAAGATATGACAGAAATAATGAAATACGTCTACAGTTGAAAATTGACAAGATTCCGATAAACTCTGTGTGCCGAATGTTGCGGTTAACTGTTTTTTACTTTCGTTTTCCTATGAGTAGCCTGACGTTCGTTAAATCAATTTTGTAAAATTTTTCTATGATTAGTTGCGTCTCATTGATTTGAAACTATTATCTGTTGAAGGTGAGGCCAGAAACCGTCTTTTAACTAGACTAATTTCCGTTTTTAAGCGTTTAGAGGTTTGACTTAGTGGTTTGACCTATAGTTTAGCCGACGAAAATTATATTTCGTCGGCTAAACTCTTGCGATCCGCGCCTTTTTATTGTACGCCGTTGGATGGCTCAGATCCGACGGCTGTTGATCTTCCAAAGTATAGCCGACGACATTCAAAGAATAGCCGACGAAATCTTGTAAATCATCGGCTAAACTCTTGCGATCCACGCCTTTTTATTGTCCGCCTTCGGATGGCTCAGATCCGACGGCTGTTGATTTTCCAAAATATAGCCGACGAAATTCAAAGAATAGCCGACGAAATCTTTTAAATCGTCGGCTATTCTCTCTACTATAAAAGCTGAAAGTCGTAGACAGTCCGACTTTTTCTCTCCTAAACCCTAAAACATCTCATCCTCCTCATCCTCCTCCTTCTCCTCCTTCTCCTCCTACTCCGGCCTCCTCCTCCTTCCCGGCCTCCTCCCCTAGGTATTTTTTTTTTTTTTTTTGCAATTTATTTTAATTGTATAATTTAGGTATATAATTTAGATATTTAAGTGTGTGTTAAATTGTTATATATATTGGTTATATATATAAATTGTTAGATTAATTATATATATAAATTTGTAGATTAATTATATAAATTGTTATATATTTGTTAATATATACACATATTTGTATATATATATATATATATGTTAATGTATATTTTAATTGTTATATATAAATTGTTAAACTAATTATATATATAAATTGGTAGCCTAATTATATAAATGGTTATATTTATGTTAATATATAAATGGTTATTTGTATGTATATATATATGTTAATGATGAAATATAGTTATATTTGTATATAAATGGTTATATTTATGTTAATGGTTAGTATTATTTAAAATTAGTTAAATTATAAATATTAATTTGTTAGTATGTTTTAAAATATGTTAGTATTATTGATTATTATATTAATTAGAATTTGTTATTTAATGTAATATAATTGAATATTAATTAATGTATTAATTTATTTGTTTCCAGATGGCCGATGCATTTAGACAGCTATTCGGAGGCCGTCGTTCCAGATCTAGGGGTTCTGGAAGTTCTGGCGGATCCGGATACTCCGAGAGGACCCCTAGCCAGCTTGAGAGGGCCACCAGCCAGTCTCAGAGGATCGATTCATCCCAGCCGCGGAGGAGTGTGAGCAACCGGCACCAGACCCTTTTATCGGCGGGGCGGCCGTCGAGCAGTTCATGTCCTCCTCTCCGGCCAGATCCTCCGAGATGTAGTACGCAGCTATTTCAGGACGACATAGCTCCAGACGTTCATCAGGTCCGTATGCCTGAGGTTCATCGGGAGCCGATGACGAGTCCTGCGCCGTCTGCTGCTGACTCTACTGAGGGGCCTACTCTCCCTAATCAGCTATACCTGCCATATAACATTCCTGCCATACCCGAGGTCGACGAACGTGGTGTGCCCATATGGCCTGCTAGGCCTCAGTACGTGAGTGTTGCGGAGGCATACCATTATGAGCCATTTGAGAGACCTGAGCTCCTGATTTCGGCGAGATTAAAAGGAATGTCGACAGAAGGGTCATCGAGTTCAGGTAACATTTGATTTTATTAATTAAATGTTTTATTAAAATTAACGCACTAATATTTAATTTTATTAACCAATCGTCGTTTATGTGATAGGGACCGCCGCTAGCAGTTGAAGCAGGAATACGAGAGGTGTCATATGTTTTGATACGCTCAGGAAAACTGTTGAGACCAGCGGGAGGATCCAGATCAACGAACCCCCTAATCAGGATGTTAAGGGGAAAAAACGCCGCGATTACGCGGGTTGTGTGGGAGCACTAATTAGGGATAGAGTCCCTATGTTGTGGACACGGTGGGCTGATGTGCCGGAAGAGATCAAGAGGGAGGTCAACAACGCGGCATCGGTGAGTAATTTAAAAAACTTAATTTCTTTATCGTAATATTTAGTAATTTTCGGTATTGTTATAATTTTAAAACTAATAAAATATTATCTTTCAGGCATACTTCGAGATTGCCGAACACAGGCAGGCTTGGGCGTACGAGATGCAGAACTCGAGGTACGTTGGGAATTCCTCATCTTATAATTTGAAATATTTTATGATATTAATAATATTTCTAATGCACTTTTATTTTTTCCGTAGGTTCAAAGAGTGGAAGAACGAGCTCCGTAGGTTCGGTGGTCTATGTTAAATAGTGACGGTTTCGTCGGCTATAACTAATTAATGCCTCTTAAAATATTAATATATTCCGACGAAATCTTCATGTCGTCGGCTATATTTCAGAACAAATAACCGACGAAACAGAAGAGATCGTCGGCTATATTTTACGATATCGTCGGCCATATGTGAAAATATCCGACGAATTTCGTCGGGCATTATGCCAAGGTTTGGTCGACGAAATGTATTTTCGTCGGTGATAATGACCGACGATTTCGTTATTTCGTCGGGCATATGTGAAAATGGCCGACGATTTCGTTATTTCGTCGGGCATATGTGAAAATGGCTGACGATTTCGTTATTGTCGTCGGCTTTCGTTATTACCGATGCCGTTTTATCGACGAATAATAGCCGACGAAATTTTCGTCGATAGAAGGAATACCCGACGAAAATTTTGAATAGTAGACGAAATTTTTTTCGTCGGCTATTCTGTCCGATCTGGTAGTGCATCTCTGTAATCTATTACCACTCTTACTTTTCCTCTCAATTTCTCTACATGGTTTCTAACCAAGAATGTTGGAGCATGATGAGGGCTATCTGGGGGTCTAATTAGTCTCTTTTCAAGTAATTCTTGAATTTGACTTTCCATTTCCTTTCTGTCCTCATCTCTATAATGAGGGATGGCTTTGACATGGCATATTGCATTTGCATCATGCATTTTTAGCTAACAATATACCGGATCTCTTTTTCAGTATAGCTGGGGATCCTCACTGATTATAGGTTTCAGTAGGTTTTCTATTTTAACAAGATTTGAAACTTTCTTTTGTTCTATCTTGTTAATGTATACTTTTAGGCTGTGTGCTTTGATGAATTCTTCTTCACCATCAAAGCATTCTGAATCTTGAGGTTCTACCTCTGATTCTAAGTCTTCTGAACTCGTTGCTTCATTTGATATTATCTCTTAGTATTCCTGAAATGCCAATACTGGTTGCAAAACCGGTTTAAAAGGTGGTTTATGATCACCACGCTTTGTTGGCAACTTCTGATATTGTTCTGTGAATCCTTTACTTGTGATGCTGACGACATCAAGTAGTCTAGATTCTCAGTAGAATTTATTGTTCTTTTCAAACCCTATCATTTCAAGGGTTTGCACTATTTTTTGCTGAAGTAGGAAGTCATTTCCTATTAGCATATCAGCTCCTTGAGCTTCACTTTGCCAGATTCTTTGGAAAGTAAAAGTTCCTCCTCCTATGGAGACTCTGACATTCCTAGCAACATGATCCATTAGGAATTCATTATCTCCCATTCCAACTCCAGTAACAGCATTGTCAGATTTTGTCCAATATTCTTCAGGAATAGCATATTTTTTTGCTAGACTGTATCCTGAACCATTATCTACAAATGCATGTTGATGATATTTTTTATACTTGGGAAATTTCAAGCCAACAATATGTAGTTGCTGTATATACCCATCTGAACCTGTTTTATTGGTTGGATTGTATTTTCAGAGATTTCTATGAAAGGATTGATCTTCCTTTCATTCTCCCGAGGAGAATCATTTCTTGATATATCTACGTACTGTGTTTTGGCTTAATGAAGTTACTAACTTCATTTTCTTGAGGTCATCCTCAAAATCTTGCATTTTCTTGAGGTTATTTTCTAGTTCATACCTTTGGTTTTGATCATTGAATATATCATATTCTTGATCTACCAGGGTGTGAGCATCGTTTTCTTTGGTTTTTCTTCTTAGTTCTGCTATGAAACATTCTTTGTGGTATGTTTCTCCTGTTTCTTCACAATACATGGGTATTGTGTTACTATCGTAGTAGTTACAATAGTCACAAGTGAAGGTTCCTGGATTTGGTAGAAATTCTAATTCATTGATGCTATCAATGTTTTCTTGTTTCCAATTTTGGATTAACATGAATATAGGGTGATAACTATTTTCTTCTTCAGAATCGTCTGAAGTGTTTTCTGTATCGCTTTCTGATGAATACTCAAGAGAATATATTGACTCATTCTCTTCATCAGAATAGGCTATTTCAAAACCTTTTAGGTTTGCATATTCTATAGCTTCATCATATTCTGCTATGAGAGCTTTAGAAGATCTTTTTTTATCTTTTAGGACATTCGTTTGCATAATGTCCTTCTGCCTTACAGAGCTAACATCTGCAGGACTTCGTTTCTCTTGAAGAGTTTTACCTTGGTGGTTTTTTCTTAAAGAATCTCTTTCTAGGAGATGTTTTTCCTTTGTTTCGTTCAAAATATTACCTAAACTTATACTTCTTTTTAGAAGTAAAGTTACGGTTATATTTCTTGTTTCTGAACTTGCTTTTGTTTTTCCGATCAGTGAGGATATGGCATCCTCACTGCGTTGGAGTATCCAATATTTTTGGACACATGTTCTCAACTCCTCTGAGTTGTTTTTTGGCAGTTCTCGATTTTTGGTTTTCAGTACATTGCTTTCTTAAGAGATCTCTCACTCTTTCTGCCATTCCTCCAACAGTAAAGTACTGGAGGGGGTTTTCTTCAAGGGACTGTGCTACAGCATTATTCCAAGGTTCTGGTAGTTTTCTGTAATATGTCCTAACAAGATCATTATTTTCTAAATCTCCGATCGTGCAAAAATAATTCTGAAATTCGTTAGCATATTCTTCAAAGTATCGCATGTTGCAGATACTTAGTTTCTGGATATTTTCTCTTGCTCTTTCTTTAGACTGCTCACTATGTTCCGTTATATCTCCACAAAATTGTGCATATATGGGAATAGCAAAATCTAATGGATTATTAGTCTGAGCTAGCTTGGTTGCCCAATCAGCCCATTTAGAACTTCTCTTAAAGGAACTGTACCATTTCTAGACTATTCTTGTTAAGGTCGACTCATAGTAAGCATGAGCATCTTCATACGCGTATTTTGACAAGATTAACGCTTGGGTTAACTTCAATCTTGCAACCCAGTCGTCAATGGCTTTTGTTTTGTCTCCTACACTATCTAGATTTAGATAGACACCTCTTTCGGAGACTGCTTGTCCCCATTTTGGTTATGTAGGAATATACTTCTGAGAGCTTTGCTCTCCACTCTTTCCTGTAGGCGCTTGCCATTTATGAAGTTTGATCTTTTCCTCCCTAATAATCTTAGTAGGATTATTGATGATGTTTTAGATGATAGTATGCCCTTCTTGGGGTACCGATTGGTTATTACTTGTTTCTGCATCCATGGACGTTGTACTTGATTCTTCGGTGGCAGCATGATACGACAGTATTTTTCTTTTATTTTTCCCAGTTTGGATTAAAGAAATTTTCTTTATAATTTCTTCTAGCCCTTCTAGGGAATCACAAGTCTCTACTTGTGTATATAGCTCTTTTAATCCTTCTATCTTAAACATTTTTATAGGCCTTTTTGAATCTTCTTCTCCAAAAGATTCTTCAGGAACTGCTCCTGAAATGCTTGCTTGTTCATAATTAGCAAACGAATGCCTATGAAACTGAAGACTTATTTTTCCTCCCATATCTTCATATATATCCGAGCTCTGTATTTGTCTTTCAGGAGGTGCTAAGTTCCATTCCCTTGGGAATGTTACCTCATGCCATTTGGTGACATGTTTTTGCTGAGAATTGTTTCTCGGATTTGTGAGGACATCAGGGCTGTTAAGAAATCTAGTGTTTGGTGTTACGTTAGAACTCATTAGCTTGTAATAAATTCTATAATCAACAGCTAATTCCATCATGCCTTGCTTCATGGTAATCCCATCTGATTTGATTCTTAATCTCAAATAGTGGGCTGCATCACTCAGATGAGTGGTGAAGTTTGGGAAAACATTAAAGTATGCAACCTGGTTGCATAGTGAAGCTTCAGCTGTTCCTAACAGACTCTTCTTGAAATCTGTTATTCTGTCATCTTGTAAAATGCATAGGACTGAACAATCTATCCCGTCTCTTCCTAAGAGTTTTATTGATACTTGAACAGCACCAATATGCATGTAGGAATATTTTTTCTGGAAGGCTTCACTCACTTCCTTTTGGGTGATTAACCTGATATTTGTTTCTCCACCAGTTGCTGGAACTGTTAGTTCTAAGATCTTGAATCTATGAGAATCTAAGATAAAAGATCATTTCTTGTAGATCTCATTGAATCTGAATCTAGGTGCAGATGTTTCTCTTACGCTAGATTCAATTTCATTATACTCAAATTCTTGAGCATTTATGAGCTGTACAGGTGGTACCGCATGTTTTTTACGTACACTGAGTATTCTACTCAATATTTTTATGTCTCTTTTGTGATTTTTAGATGCTTTCCATTCGAGTAATTTAGGTTCACTAAATTTGAACTCGCTTTCTACCTTTGGAGAAGGTATTATAGTTTTACTAGCCAAGGTTTGTGCTAGTGTTTCTTCGTTGATACTTTCAATATTAAAATTTTCTTTCATTTTTTTTACACTTTTTTGTAGATTTGAGATTCTTGCTTTTACTTCTTGAAATTGTTCTTCTATATCTCTTCCGATTTCTTGAAGAAAAGTATTGCTGTAATTTTACTGATGTATTATTGTTTCTACATTTTCAGTAAGTTTTTCTGTAGGAAGATAAAGACTTATAGCCTTTACGTTTTCTTGTTTTACTTTTTGTTCTACTCTTTACTTCATCCTATTCTAGAGATAATGGATGTTGTTAGCAAGAATCTCTGTTCTTACTAATTTCTTTTCAATATCTGAAAGATATTGTTTTTCTTTAAGGTAATCTAACTTGGCTTCAAGCTTTGATAACTTTGCTGGTATTTCTCCGAGTTGATTAATCTTAAGATTAACTCTCTCGAGTTGTTTTGTTGCTTTCTCAGAAATTTTATTTCTAGACAGATGATCTAGAAATTCAACTATGCTTGGTCTGGAAGGATCAAGTTCTTCTACTCCTATCTCTTTTTTGATATGAATATATTCGTCGTATAGAGTGGTTAAAACTCTACAAGCGTATTCAATAGAGTATTGGTTTTCTTGAGTGGAAACACAGATTCCACGTATCACTTTCTTTTTCTATGCAATAGACTTGATAATTCTTATGCTTTGGTTCTCTTTTGTTAGCTAAGAGAAGCCAACTTTGTGGCATAAGTATTTTCTTGTACTTGTTTTTTTTAGCAAAACAGGCTCTGATACCAACCAGGGGGGATCTAACATCTGCTCAAAATATTAAGCGGTTCTTGTTCTTTATCAAGTACTTCTATGAGTTATGCAATCTGGTTTTCTAGAATATGGATACCTTGTGTAAATCTAAAAATTATATCCCAATAACCGGGCCTACTTATATTAAGTCTTTCCCTATAATTCTTTAATATGTTATGTTTCCTTCTTTTTTCTTTTAATTCTTTTTCAGTTATTCTAATATTTTCTAAATAAATCAAACGCTGTGAAGAAATATTAAATGAAAAATTAACTGTTTACTTTCTAGTATAGAGGATAAATTATATACATGTAGTATGTTTAAATAAACAATTTCATGGACCCACCACACTCCGTCAATAAGTAAAAATAATTTTTGAAAGAAAAACAGAAAATAACAGAATATTCTAACGAAATATTCCTTTAATTAACGGTAGGTACTTCAAATTGATAACAAAACAAGAGTTCAGGTATCATTCTGACCTTACCCTATGAGTATAGAGACCTATGGTGAACTTTTCCCTTTATCTTATGTTATTGTGTCATAGCTGAGTCTTATTATTGCTACAAATAGAGCTTAAGACTTGACGTGAAATTCGGCAAAGGTAGGGGGAAACATGGGGAATCTCTATGCTTGCTTCATATGTTGTTTTATAAATTATTTGCTTGTATTGAATGGTTGTTATCTTACTGTGATTAACATATACATGGTCTGTTTAAATGTATAAAGATGTTATTATCATATAAGGCATTGGAGATATGCTAGTGCTATGCACAAAGCACTTTGGGTAGAGAAGTTAAGATTAAACTTTTGTGTAGTTGAGTCTATAACCTTGGTAGGTACCATACACCCAGGTATGCCCATTGATTGCACAATTAGTATAGGACGTGAAAGGGTAATTTGGGGCTGGCGAAAGAGGAATGGACAAGATGACTAGCAAAAGGGGTTATGAGTGTAAGTGAGAGGTAGTTCATGTAAATGGGTATTCCAAGTCACCCTTGTGGTCAAAATACATGGTATGGGACATGTAGGCTTGGTTTATTCGGCTATGTGAACTATATAGAGTAGATACAATGTGCATTCATTTATATTTATTAAGGTTGATATCACTTTGTTTTCTTTGGAGAGGTTTTGCCTCCTATTGGGCTGTTATGCTCACCTTTTAACCATTTTACAGGTGAATAACATGTTGCTTGAAGCTAAAATGCTGTCAAGAATGTTTAGATATAGTAATATATGTGTACTGTTTTACTTTTATAGAATATGAGTTGGACTTTGAGTAGTCCACTCTTTTAATGTTTGTTATGGAACTTTATGTAATAAAGAGTAATTTCAGTTTGGTGTATAGAATGTTCTATTCCAATTTCATTCATATTTCGATTATGGAAATTTCATTCATAATTGAAATATGAGTTGCACCTCAAAATAAAAGAAAAAAAAATTTATAAAAAAAATGAGGTGTGACAAGACCCAAGTCAATGGTTCCTTTTAGGTATCGAAATATGTTCTCAATACCATTCCAATGACGCTGCGTTAGCGCTGAGCTTAATCTAGCTAACAAGTTCACTGAGAATGCAATATATAGTCGAGTACATTGAGCTAGATACAATAATGCACCTATTGCGCTTAAGTAGGGAATTTCAGCTCCCAATAGCTCTTCGTCATCTTCCTTTGGGCGAAATTGATCTTTCTTTATATCCAAACTTCGACCGATCATGGGAGTGCTAATATGATGCGCTTTGTCCATGTTAAATTGTCTGAGCATCTTTTGGACATACGCAGACTGGTGGATAAGTATTCCACAAGCTAGGTGTTCTAGTTCAAGACCTAGACAAAACCGAGTTTTCCCAAGATCTTTCATCTCAAACTCGAATTTCAAGTATCTCGCGGTTTCACTTATTTCATTAAGAGTACCTATTATGTTCATATCATCGACATATACAGCCACAATTGCAAATCCGGAGCTTGTTTTCTTTATGAATACGCAGGGGCATAGTTCATCATTCTTATATTCGTTCCTAATCAAGTAGTCACTTAGACGGGTTTACCACATCCGCCCGGATTGTTTCAATCCGTAAAGTGAGCGTTTCAATCTGATTGCAAACGCACTCCGTGGTTTAGAGTCACTTGACTTGGGCAATGGAAGACCATCAGATACTTTCATATATATCTCTGAATCACGATCCCTATAGAGATATGTTGTAACCACATCCATGAGCTGCATTTCCAATCCTTCAGAAACTACCAAGCTAACTGATGGGAGCCTAAGCTCGCACACAATAATAAACCCTGCAATCATTAGTAGTATAGAATAAGTAGGGATCGTTCTAGCCGGGGATTAAGGGTACCTGAAACATGAGAATGTTAATAAAAATATTCACAAATACATATGCACACAATTGTCACACTTATATACATATGTACATATTCACACGAAATCAAGGGGGATTGAGGTGAGGTTCGGCAGCAAGGGCTGCCCTAAAGCTAGGCAAGAAAATAAATCCTAAATTAAATCCTAATTTACTATATACAAGTGATCATCATCTCTCACAAAACATTTAGCACCAAAGACTCTTTAACATATAAACTCACATGCAAGAAAGTAAGGAACAAGTACCAACATGCTTAAGTTCAAAATTAGTTCCAACTACAACTTAGTTGTAAGACCTCTCAAGTTTTAAGACCGAACTTTTGGTTATGGGCCCTAAAGTTATGTTAATCCTTTTGAGACTTAACAATTGTGCGCAATGGTCTAAATTGGAGACATGCAAAACAAGTAAGGTTGTCAATCATCTTATTTTAAACATGCAAGTATCTAAAGTATTAAACCCTAAGTGAGCAACACAAATCAGAGCGACCTTTTGAGTATGGCAACGTTCGTAATTACTCTAGCTGATTAAACCTAGCACCTAGATCAATGTTCAAGACAACACTAAGTACCGATTTTCATGCCCAATCCTTAAATACTAACCAATTTCGAACCTAAAACATGCATCTATACCACTGTCCTAATTATCTAACACATGAATTTACAAGTTACATATTACAAATTAGCATGCAAAATTCATTGTTCTTGTCGAAACCTAAACATAAATCTAAGCATCGATTCAAACAAGTCTTTAACATACAATTTATAAAACCAAAATCGATTCATACATAGACATATAAACCAACACCAAACATACATGAGTGTTTCATAGACAAAACTAAACATAACTAAACAAAAATTACTAAACCGAAGAAGGGAGTGGATCACACTTTGAGACACCTTGAGAGCTTCACGTTGTGTGGATCCGGCGAAGTATGGAGGCTGGGGTGAGGCTGCACGGCAATAGGTCACGTCGGCAGTAGGTTATGGAGGCAGAAAGTCCAAGGTTTCGGCAAGGCAGAAACTTGGTTGAGGTGAGGTGAAGGTAGTTTTCGGTTTAGGTTTTTGTCTAGGATCTTTGGGGAATTTTGGTAGAGTTTAAGCCTTGTGTTTATGCTTGAGATGAGATGATTTTTCTGTAGGAAAATATGGCTATATATAGAGGCAAATTCGGCAGAAACCCTAGGTAGAAAACCTAGTCCAAATCGGCAAAGGCAATCCTTGTGCAACAAGGTTTTGGTTCCTTCCTTTATTGGTTCTTCTAGGAAACTTCTTTTTCTGATTTTCTTCCTTGGATTGGGCTGCATATCTTCATGAACTTCTTGTGTAGGCTTGACAACTCCATTTGGTGAGCTTGGTCCATGGAAAAATGCCCCAAACCCGCAAGAACACAAGACCGGCAGCAACTCGGCTGGAATGACCTTGCTCCAGTAAATCCGACATATCTCCCTTCTCGGAGATCCAATTGATGCGATTCCAAGTCTCAGATAAACTAGACACATATAGCCATCTCCCCATAAAATATCTCGATCAAATTCCTTGTGAGTCATCGGGAATGATTTTTCGAAGTTGGATCAAAGTCCCAGGAAAATCCTGGAAGCCCCTGGATTGATTTGCTCGGACTGCCGTTTTGCAGCCAACTTTTGGGTGACTTTCCGAACTCCGATTGATCTGAAATTTTAACACAACATTCCTCAGTATATGAATAATAAGTACACCAAATTTCATTAAATTCGGACAAGGATAGATCGCACTTTTGCTCATCTCAAAATCACGAAAAAGACACATTTTTCACTATTTTCCAGATTTATCATACTTAGTCATTTTTCGGATAATTAAGCACATTTCACCAAAATCTCTACCAAATCGACACTAAAATAAATTATGACTCAATCTTAGATAAATAAGGGAAAAACAAAGCATAAACGAGGACATAAGCATATAATATCGTAGCACATTATGCTCCTATCACTAACTAAGTAGCGGAACGTTATAACTTCCATTATGGGAGAGTATGTCTCCTCATAGTTAATTCCAGGGCGTTGTGAGAAACTTTGCGCCACAAGGCGAGTCTTGTACCTTAGGACTTCATTCTTCTCATTACGCTTTCTGACAAAAACTCATTTATGTCCTACAGGCTTTACACTTGGTGGGGTTAGCACTACCGGACCAAATACCTGTCTCTTTGCCAGAGAATCTAGTTTTGCCTGGATTGCTTCTTTCCATTGAGGTCAATCTGCTATTTGTTGACATTCTGCAACAGAGCGTGGTTCGATATCATCGTGCTCTATGATTTCTTGAGCAACAATGTATGCAAATAAATCATCAATGTACATGGAAGATCTTTCTATCAACTCGTATGCATTCTCATAATTCATTGAGATTTCTTTGTTCTCTGGAATCTTTTCAAACATCGGAGCGTCCTCCAGTATTGATTCATGAATATAACTATAGTCAGAGAAAATCTCATGGGAAGGATTCTCTACATTGATGATTAATGGATTAGGTTGTGCCTTACTCGCCCTCTTTTTTCTTGGGTGAGTGTCAGTCGAACCATGTAGCCTTCCCCTCTTCCTTTGGGGAGCCACGGCCTCAACCACACCTCCACTAAGTGTGGTAGCAATGCCTCTATCTGCGGCGTTGTGCCCCTTTTTGGGGACTTCTAACCTTGCAGGCACATTTGCAGCTGGTATATGTGATCTTGTCACTTTAGCAATATCAGAAAACGCATCAGGCATCGAATCAGCTACGTTTTGAATATTGATTATTGTTTTCACTTCACTTTCACATTGTGAAGTGCAGGATCAAAATGAGACTGAGTGGGGACAGACCACGACAATTCATGTCGTTCCCTTAGAAAATTCTTTTTCTTATCTCCCCCTAACGACGGGAAGACTGTCTCATCAAAGTGACAATCCGCAAATCTAGCGGTAAAAAGATCACCTGTAAAGGTTCCAAAGAGCGGATAATGGTTGGGGATTCGTATCCAACATAAATACCTAATCGTCTATGAGGACCCATTTTAGTGCGATGTGGGGGCGTAATAGGCACATATACTGCGCAACCAAATATGTGTAAGTGTAAAATATTAAGCTCATATCCAGTGACCAACTGGTACGCAGAACATTCTGGATGGATAGGTCCACATATATCACCTTGTATCCTTTGTAATAATGGAATATTTTGTTTCATATCTTTAGCATAGGAAGGTCTCGATCCTGTTTTTGCTAAAGAGCAGGCTTTGCAAAACGAGTGATGTGCCTTTGAAATAGTCAATGAGGCAGAGGGACATACCACATCTGGTGCTTTAGAAGGTAATGGTTGTATTGAAGCAACACTACGACCGACACTTTGCATTGTGTCGGATTTTTGTCCCATTTTATTTTTTCCTCGGAAGAAGGGATGTCCGTGTGAGTTCTTTAAAACACGAATCATCATGTCGCGACCAGGGTGTCTTAGTCGATCATGCCAAAGCCTGTATAAGTCAGTATCCCAAGTTTCTTTGTTGGTGACAGCATATGATTCAATAATCCGGATGGTAGTGAGATATAATCCATTATATTGACGCATTAGTTTTTCTAAAATGTGTTTCCTTCCACATTCATAAGAAGTAATATACAAATATTCAGTTCCATTCTCACAGTAAGTTTGCAAATGATAACCGTTGACACGAATATATTTGAAACTTAACAAGGTTTGATTGTCTCTAGGTGTATATAGAGCATTTGTGACTTTTATCATTGTGTCGTTAGGCATAAAAAATGTGGCATTTCCTCGCCCCTTTATTACTTGTGATGATCCCTCCAACATAGTCACATATGTGTGATAAGGAATTAATTCAACAAATAATTGTCGATTCCTTAAGATAGTGTGAGTAGTCTCACTATCAGCTAAGCACTCTATTTCTCATCGATACATTCCTACAATTAAATTGGATGAGATTATTAAATAAAGTCAAAAAATATATCTCATATTCTTTAGAGTATTTGGATTGAGGTAAAATGATATGCTTGTTATTCTAATATTATTTTTCTTTTATTTGCTAGATGTATTGCTTTACATCGTAATAGTGTTATTTTCGAACCATGTATATATAGGAAATAAAATCGAATAAAATTCAATACTTTAGAATAAAATCTGAAATTTATTAATAAGCCAATTAATGATAATCAAATCAAAGTCTCGGACATCAAAATCAAATTCAACAAACCATTATTCAAATAAACTTTAAGATCAAAACAATAGTCTAATTAAAATAAGGCATGCCGCTTTCACAGCGTTCTTGGAAAGGTAAATAAATAAATAAAGCAGATCAATCATCAAAGTCTGGAACATCCATAGATTGAGCAGGGTTCATGTTGACATTGAAGTCTGCAATTGTGAGGTTGACATCAGTGTCATCGCCTCCGTCTTCCATATAATGAGCCTCTTGTTCTCTAGACTCTATATACCTCTTGTAATTGGCTGCTACTCTGTTGCTTGCCTGGCAGTTCTTATACCAATGCTCAGTTGCTCCACACCTATAGCAATGTTCATTTTCAACTCTCTCCCTTTTGACTGGAGGGTTCTTGGGTGATTTTTGCAGATTGGCCCTAGTACCACCATGGCCACTAGGACCAACACCACCTTCTATGCGCCATACATTAGGAGGACCTCCAAGGCCCATAGGTGCCTTTCCACGTGGTGTATTGTGCCCGCGTGGGTAGGGATCAGCACGTCCAACCCTCTTTTGTTTGGGGTTCTTTCCACCTTTTATTTTGCCATAGTTAACCTCAAGAATTTTTTTTGTCCCAACGGGCCTGACATTATTGTTCATAAGAACTTGATCATGCCGCTCAGCCACTTGCAGCATGTTGATCAATTTGTTGAAGGTTGTGATATTTTTCTTGTCAAGCCTATACTGGTTTGCTAGTATATGTGCTGAAGTAGGAAAAGTGGAGACAGTCTTCTAGATCATATCATCTTCTGTGAGTTCCTTTCCACATAAATTGAGACGTGCTTTAAGGCGCTGTTGACAGTAGCCACAAAGGGGCTACAGCAGGCCCTCAGACCCGCAGCCAGTACACCCGGGACCGGCCTAGGGCCCGGAGCAGGATCACCAGCACCCGGACCCGAGGTCCAGCAGTCTACCTTGTGACCAGGGGCCCGGGGACCGGGGACGCCAGCATGCCAAATAGGTCACCAGAGCTGCCCTTTGGTGTGCAAACAGAAGGAAGCCAGCCCCACATCGAAGAGTGAGGCCAGACCTCACGCCCGGTCACCTATATAAGGGCCTCAACTACCCTCATTAATAGGTAACTGATCTCTCCTACCGCTTATCATACGTGCTTAAGTTATCTATTCATCCCAACTGTACTAACTTAGGCATCGGAGAGGAGAAGACCGGCCCGCCCGGTATTCCCCTTAGTAAGCAGGTTTACAGGAGATCACACTTGGATTCATCTGTCTCTAGCAGGCCTACGAGTTTTAGGTACGAACAGGCGCAACATGTCATTGTTAAATCCATTAACCCTTTTGTAGTCAAGCAAGCGGATTTCATTCCACTGAGCGATCAGTTCTGGGAGTAAAGTGTCATGAATGCTCCCAAAACGTCCCTTTAGGACATCCCACAGTTCTTTGGGTGTTTTCAACTGAAGGTACTCCCAGCGTAAGCTAGAGTCAATATGTCGTCTCAGAAACATTAGGGCGTTTGCTTTGACTTTCGCAGACGGTTCTTTGTGCTTAGGGTCGGTGGAGGGTTTGATAGTGAAAGTATAGTCATTTCCAATAAATGCAGTTTCCACATCCGAAACCCAACGGTGGTACTCAATTCCTTATGAGTCTAGTATTTCAAATTCGGGTCGAGTTGGATCAGCCATCTACATAAACAAGAGTGAAGAATATATTAATTATGTAGTCGTAAGACATCCACGATAATTTATTTCCAAGAATGTGAATTAGATTTTGAGACCATAATTCATAGTAGTCATACATTTTTCGATGCTTTGTGAAAATACTTTATCACATGGCAAATTTGTACTGATTTTATAACACACATGAAGTTTTTTTTTATCATGACATTACAATGAAATATAAAATATGCGAAATAGAATAATCATTCAATATTAACAGAATATAGATAGCATGCTTAATAATTAATTAAAAAATATATATAGCACACATCATTCACGATGTCACATTAATTTCAAAATAACGTGTAAATAACAAATATTGCCTAAATAAAATTTAATGCTTAAAAACATAAATATATATGCATTTATGTAGGCAGTAAAAATTAACAAGTAAAATCAAGGAATCAAATAAACAATCATATTTCACATTTACAATTAATTTAATTAAACAGTATCAGTGAAACAATAATTTTTTTTTACACTATGGTAGGTTTCGAAAAACTAACCTTAATTTACTAGAAATGGTAAATATCAGTTTCCTATTTCCCTGAGTTTTTTTTTACACTACGGATCTAGCAGGAACCGAGTCGAGCAGCAATTCGGGTCGAGAAGCGAATTCGGGTCGAGCAGCTATTCGGCTCGAAGCAGAAAAACTGGGTCGAGGATGCTCGACGAGCGGGAGGTCCGATCTGGGGCAGAGGCTATGGCCAGAGCAGTGCGGCGTTGACTGGGTTGACCGGTGATTGATGTGGGCTACGTCGAGGAAGGTCCGAACTCCGGCGTAGGGGTCGGGTTGACAGCGTCCAAGGCTGCCTAGTGGCGATGGTGGCTGAAGGCGAGGCAGACGCGCAAGGCTACCGGCGAGGCTATCAGAGGAGCAGACGCCGATCAGAGAAAGGTCGTTGGCCTTGGGCGGGGCTACTGCTAGCAAGGCTAGCGGCGGTGGGGGGGAATTCTAGGGTTTTTACTTTTTTGTATATTTTTTTCTGTTTCTTTTTTTTTCTTCCCTAAAAAAACTCAGGGAATAAAACTACTTGTTGATAATATGTAAACAATAAAATGAAATCGGTCTACTCATTTCATTAGAGAATCCATTTATATAGGGTGACGATTACAATGGTAATAACAATTACAATTATGATAATAATCACTGATTGAAACGTTACATCTGATTGATCACTAATTTCCTAATTCACTATCGTCATTACTTTGACGTAGGCACACTAATTGTATTTTCCTTTAACAAAACTTTTTTTTAGAAGAGTATAATTCAGAACCTTAAGAATTATGTTATTTTTAAGCTATCAGAATTAGTTTGGCCCCTTAAAATTGTACAGGAAAAGATCAATTTATCAATGTTGCAGCTTTATTTAGTCTCCAGACTGGTGAGTAATCTCCATAATCCTTCATTTTGGGGAAATGCTTTCTATTGTTCTTTGTTTTAGTTAGTAATTTGAATTTTGGATTACTTAGAGGTGTGTAATTGGTTTGAATTAGGGAATGTTTGAGAAGTTCAATGGAGAAAGAACTGGAAAAAATGACTCAAATGAGTTAAGAGATTCATTGGGGAGCCTGGTTTAATCTCATCAGAGTATGCTATCTCCTCTTTTCTTGATTTCTTTCATTTGCCTTTTCTTTTGGTGGCTTAGTTCGATCTTCTTTTATCATTTCATCAGTGGAAGAAATCATTGCTTCTTTTTATTTTGGTGAAATGCAGGTGTTGTCTTATTGCTAAGGTGAGCTTATTTGTGCATAGTTAGTTCTTATTTGCTAAGCTCATTCACTTATACTACTACTATAATTTTGCACGAGTATTATGGTATTAGGATTGCACTATATGGTTGAAGTATTAAACTTATTGCCTTTAGCTCATTGTTTGATTTCAGCCTCATATTATTTGCTGCCTTGATTTTGTTTATTTATTTGTGTTTCTTATGTGATAACATAGACGAGATTTTTGCAAGGGTTGGTATGACATCAAGGCGCCTTCAATCTTCAAGACAGTTGTCATCTCTACAGGCTGTACTCATGGTATTGATAGGAGCACAATGTGCGATGATATTAATATGCTTATGCCCTCATTTATGCTTCGTTTAACCCTTATTTACCTAAGATAGAGTCATAATTTAGTTTAGTGTCAATTTGGTAGAGTTTTGGAGAAAGTGTGCTTAATTGTCAGAAAAACGACTAAGTACAGAAATATGAGGAAAAAGTGAAAAATATGTTGTTTTCGTGATTTTGAGGCCTGTGTTTGACTGACTAATTATTTTCCAAATTTTATGAAATTTCATAGGCCCATAACTGGAACGCTGGAGTATATTGTGTCAAAATTTCAGATCAATTGGAGTTCCGGAAGTCACCCAAAAGATGGCTACAACTTGGCAGTTAGAACAAAGATCACCAGGGACTACCAGGATTTTCCTGGGACTGTGTCCTGACTTCCGGAATTTCTGTACGACGCATCACTTGGAACCAGAAACTGTGCCATACACCGTTTGAAATCTCTGTGTGTCTAGTTTCATATGCAACTGGAATCACAGCAAAAGCTTTTCTGAGAAAAAGGTTATGCCGATTTGAATGCACGAAGGTCAAGTCTGCCGAAAGAAGAAAACCTAAACCGAGTTCTACATGGATTTGGCTTACGAATGTGGACTGAATTCCATCCTTTGTGCAAGATTTTTGGCTGAATTAATTCATGGAAAACCTAAAGAGATATTGCTCAATTATTCAGTCATTATCTTGGGGAATTTTCGGCAGAAAATAGAGGAAGAAAATCGCAACAAATCCTGATTAATTTCGGGAAAATTCTTGTGCATGTCATCCAACTTCCACGGACTTTCCCGGATAGCTCACTTTGAATCAGAGTACGAGCCTACATGGATAGAAAGCTACGGGAGTCTAGTTTCCAATCCAACTCGAATCACCTCAATAGCTATTTTCGAGAGAGAGTTATGATATAATCAATGCACGGAGGTCATTCTGCCGAATTCAGAAAATCAAGGAAAACCTAAACCAATTTGGTTTTGGTTTGTGGCCGTCTTCTCTAGGTTGCTTCCTCTATAAATACCAAGGCTTTTGGACAGAAAAAGGATCTCCTCTCTCTCACTTTTCACAAGCCAAAACTCTGTCCAAATAGCACCACACTTCCATAGAAAAATACTAGCCGATTCCACCATCAACATACATCAAGATCGCACCATTCCATCTTCCATCAAATCCACCTTTGTCGAAGCTTCTTCAAGGTTCTTCAAAGTGTGATTCACTCATCTCTCATGGCTTTTATTTTTCTGTATAATTACAAGACTTTGTCTATGAAGGTTGTAAAGATTTGTGGATGCTTATTTGGTTTATGTAATTCTATTTTGGATTTTCGGATTTCTTGTTTGATTATCTAATTGCCGATTTATGTATCATAGTATGTGACGATTTTTATGTAGGATTTAAGGGCAGTAGGTTTCGACATGATGCATGATTTTTTGTGGTTTATTTTCTGAATTCGTATGCACAACAAGTTATAGGGTTAAGGGTAGCTTTAGCTAGGCGATCCTTAGGTTTATTTCTTTATGTTGCCGAACCACAAATGTGGGGTAAATTATACACGAAGTTAATTGATCTTGTATTGGTTCTAAGGGGTAGAGTAATTCAGAAAATATGCATGTTGAAGTAAGGTGAGGTGACGTCATACTTGTTGCATGTCTCTGATTCGACTCATTGTGCTTATGTGTTTCTTTGTTTAATTTCTACGCTGAGTGTCTTTAAACTGATTAGCACCATGTTTAAGATTATACGCTGAGTTAATTCTAAATACTTATGAAGTCTTAACGATTAGATGAACCGCTGAGGGCTCTAATTAGAATTGGAACTACATGAATCTTGAAGAGTATCGAACTTTGCTGCCATGTTTCCTTACACGAAATTGTTATGTGTTTTGTGAGTTTTGTGTGATGTGTATTGTGTGAAAGATGTTGATCATATGTATATTTTTAATTTAGGATTTATTTTCGTAATTTTCAGTAGTATAGAATCAAATTTCAAACCCCCAATATGATTTTGTAATGCTTTATGTGATTGAACGCCCTTGATTTCCCCGGACTGAACGATCCCTACTTGTCCTATACTAACGATGACACAAGAGGGTAATATTTGTATGAAGTTGTTTTGCAGGTACCATGTGCTTGGATAATAGCTCCATCAGGTATCAAGGTACTTCTAGCTCTCTTTATCTTCCTAGGGGTGGGTACGGGTCGGGTCGGGCCCAAAATTTCTGTAACCCGACCCAAAGCCCAAAAAAATCGGTTCGGGCCGGTTCGGACTTTCTGAGCTTTGGGGACCAACCAAAACCCGTTCAGGCCGGTTCGAGCCGATTTCAGGCTTTTTTCGGGCCCAAAAACAGAGGCGAGGCTGAGGCAGTCTTCACTCTTCAAGCAGAGAGTCACAGATCGAGACGAAGGGTGATGCGAGGTGACCGGGTGATAGCCTGATAGGGTGATTGAGATGAAAATCCAGACGAAGATGATCGAGACGAAGACTTGAAGCCTCAGGTTGGGTGATCCATCAATCCAACGTCTACAGGGTGTTTGATGAAGATGAGGGCATGAGGGCAGTGAAGATGAGGCTGTGAAGATGCGGCTGTGAAGAATCTGAAGATGAGGCATTACATATGAATATCGGGCCGGGCCGGGTTTTCGGGCCTAAAAATTTCAAAACCTGAGCCCGACCTGATTTCTTTGTTTCGGTTTGAGCCTAAATTCGGTCCGGGCTTTTAACATAAAGGGACCGGCCCGTTTCAGGCTTTTTCGGATTTTTCGGGCTGGGTTTTCGGTCCCTCGGGCCAAAACACCCAGCCCTAATCTTCCTATGTTTTCTTTACTTGATTCAAATATATCATTCAAGATAGTTTGTTGAATAAATTATTAAGAAATTAAAGCTGAAATATTTGAGTTGGTTTACTGAGTATTTCATTTATGCATTTGAAACTGCTTGGATTAAGAAAGTTGAAATATTCTGTCAACTAATTCCTTGTTCATGAGATGTTATTTGTGTTTGTCAATATATATTTCATACTTTTTAAAGTTGTAGCTACACTGAATGTTAACAGATCGGTTTAGAAGGACTACTCATACTGGGTATTTGAGACATCACTTGCTTAATGCAGTTAGGAGCTAAAGCTGTCCAAAGGAATGGATTTTTACTTGTTTATGGATTTTTATCATCTTGTATGCAAATTTATATGTTGTACGTAAGAGTACTTGATGGGGCCTGCGCGTGTTCATATTTGTCTTAAGAGAAGACGCATCGAGAGTTAAGGTGAGTAAACCTCACAGTGTTCGTATATAATACGAGTTAATTTATAGTAAATGGATCATTAAATGTGAAATTGTTTTATGAAAATAAATATTTATTTTAAATTGAATGAACTTGATCGACTACGGTTCATTGGTAAGTAAAATGATTTTTAACATAAAAATGATTTTTAAAGTATTTTACGATCAGTGACTATAGTTGGTATTAGTGGACTATTCCTGAGTGAATGTCTACGTATATATATATTTACGTGAAATATATATATTGAGAGTGTGCAATTGGGTGAATTAATTTTGTTATGAAATTGTCATAATTGAGTATATGTGAGTGTGCGACGTGTGAATGGGTAGGTTTTGGAAACCAATGGTCAATGAGAGATATTTCCTGTGTTGTGATGGGGATTTCTCATGTGTGGCGATTAGGGTCCACCCTGTGTTAAGAAGGGGGATCGCTATGTTCAGTCAAGTGGGACTTTAAAATTATTTTCTGGTCTTCGGACAGTCACTGTTGTGACGTGTATTTTTGTCTTCGGACGGTCACTGTTATGACGTGTAGTTTGTCTTCGGACGGTCACTGATGTGACGAGGCATTTATATCGGAAACTAAGTCTTTGGCCGGGTGATTGGTTACGATCAGTTAGAGCTCTAGTCTGTCTGCCGTTGTACGGCATGAGGGGTAACCAAGTAGGGTTATCTGGGTCTCATGCGCGCATGTATTGAAAGATTAATTATTGAATTACTTCTTCATTGGTTGATTGTGCAGTGCGAGTTTATAATTCTCGAGTTGTGATTGTTTTGGAAATGTGATTTTCATTTGTTGTGTTAATTATATTATCCTGAACTTGTTTGTTTTACTCACACGAGCTTTGAAAGCTTACCGAGTTTGTTGTTTACAACCTGGTGCACCAATTGATGATGTAGGGCTTAGACCTGCGGGTGAGGACCAGCAGTCAGGAGGCGGCATCTAAGTCGCTCGACTAGTAGGTGTGCACAATGGTCTACCTTGGGTGTATTTTTGGGTTAGAGAGTGATTAGCGTAAAACTCTATTTTACATCTATGTATTTTGTCGTGAACATTTGTTGATGTAATATTTTGAGTTTACTGAGCCACGCATTTGAACTCTGAAGTTATACTTGGTTATTTGTAAGATAACTTTTAAGTATTTGAGTTTATTTTGTGAAATTTCACATTGTCGAATTTAAATTTATTATCCAAAATTCGGGATGTGACAGAAAGTATCTTCAAAATACAGTATTATATGTATTGTTTCCAATAAAGTGAATTGTAGTTTGGTTATCAATCCATTACCAGATCACCTCGCCAAGCACCAAATCACTAGCGGCACTGCCGCCGTCTTACAGTCATATTCCCCGACGTTGAGCTCAGCCCCATCGGAATCTGTTTGCCCATGGAAGTAAGGTCTTCACCGTGACACTCTGGCAAATCACGCCGCATACAAGAGCTACGACGAAGATGTCGAACGAGCGATGCAAATCGCAAAACTGCACAGCGCTATTCATTTTTGACTAGAGAAGAGGGAGGTGTTTTGATCTGGAGGACGCTTCCACATGTCGCACGCCTGTGTGTTGGGACCACCAAATCAGCATGCCAGCTGGTGTTCCGGGACCATAGAATAATTCCTTTATAATAATAAATTGGTTTCCTTTATTATTTGTAAAATCTATATTATTATATAGTTGTCAATCCCCGAAAATTCTCTCTAAATACAAATTCTTAAAACATAATTAACTTTTTGTTTATTTGAAAATAAATTATAAATAATATATATATATATATAGGGAACCCTTCAACTAAGGGATCCCCTATCTTGTCCATTTTAAGGGATCGGTTATTAGACCAACTTGTTGATCACAATTTCACATCTCCACCATTCAATTACTAGGTTTGTATGTGTAGATCATTCTTGTAAATTTTTAGTCAAAATGGTGATCGTTAAGGCATCTAACTAGATGAAATCAATAGACGTATGAAATCTGTCAAAGCTGAATCGTTCATGTTTTTATTTGTAAATTTCAATTTTGAATGCTTTAATGATTATCAAATGGAATGAAAATTTCCAGATATGATATACTCATATAAACATGAAAGTTGAACGGTGGAGATGTTAATATGTGATCGAAAAGTAGGTTAAATGATTGATCTCTTAAAATGGACAAAATGAGGGCTCCCTTAGTGGAAGGGGCATGTATATATATATACAATCAAACAACTACTATGCTACAACAAGTCTACTGTTAGTCGAATTCACGACCTTTCACTTACGAGAAATTTATACCAGTAGACCAAACGGTAGTGGGTAAAATTATATTAAATTTATATATAAAAAATTTACATTTGTTCTAGGAGAAATAAATGATAAGCAAATTGTAGTTTTATTGATTGATAAGGAGGCTTTATATAGGCATTACATCAAGTATCCCAAATAATCAGGGATTCTCTATCTACTAAAGATACTACATATCTAGTCTAATTAGGTCAAGACACACATCGGAAGTTACGGAATTAACCTTCCTTGAACACTCCCCCTTGTGTCGCGTACCTAATGTGACACGGTGCATAACATGTTGCCTCGCTAAAACCTTGCCAAGTAAAATAAAAATCACTTGGGTAAAATAAAAGGCTTGGTCGAAGGGAAAAGGGCACAACTACAATTGAAGATTACATGTGAGGTAGACTCCCCCTGATGTCTACAAGACAACTCCCCCTGATTGGTAATTCAATCTCGAAGTTTAGATTAATGGCGTATACAAACACTCCTCACAAGCTTCAAAAGTAGGCGTGGCCAATGATCTAGTCATTGAATATGGCCACATTATCCTTGTATTAGACCAGCTACACTTAGTTTTACTTGGTCTTAAGGAAGAAAGTTGCTTAACAACTCAAAACTAGAGTTCGCGTTGAAAATCAGATTCACGTGCAGCATGACCTTCGTTTACTTAAGCAGTCATAACTCCTTCGATACAATAGGTATGAGCGAACCGTAAAGAGTTCTACAAACTAGACACCCATATCTTTCCAGTGATGATATATAGTACACAACGTGGTTCGTCCTGAGATGATCAAAAAGCTCTGTTGAAGGTAACTGATCTGCAAATTACCGAACAGGTTCGTCCTACTTTGCCAAAACAGCCATAAATCACTCAATATGATAGCTATGACCAAATGGTTGGTGTCCCTGGAAAGTAGATACATAGACCTTTCCAATGGTACCAATTTCACTATTTTCCAACAAGTGAGATGTTAGGCCTCGTGGAATTCGACCTATAGAACCAGGCAGATTCTGGAATTGCCTTTCGATGTGTCTTTCTTGATGGAATTCGACCTATAGAGCCTAAACCTTTCACACTTGAAAGAAAATACCACCATATACCATGACATTGCATGGGCGCATCTAGCCATTACTTTGGCTTTGTATGTTTATAGCGAATGAGATTTCGAGTCAAGCATATTATGACAAGTACATGGTTGCGCACATCGTACTTAGATGGAGAGTTTCATCTCCCAAGACTTCTCGTCATATAGACGAAACGAGCCTTCTCAAGATATCGACTAATCATAGGATACATATAGGCTTTGGTTTAACGTCCTTTAGATAGCCATAAGCAGATAGATGAATAAGTTCATCACTAACGGTTCTCACTCCCGAGACCAAATATTCCCAAGAACATTTCATTCTTAACGTTGGATTAGTGATACTTCAATCACAATTCATCCGAAGTTTACATGCAAATAGGCATGATTCTTTACATCCCATCTCCAATCAAGTAATCACTCAATCGTGGTTTTTACTCACTTGACTTGGGTGAAAACTAATCCGTTTAGGATGTTTATGTACATCTCTTTACTTAGTCCCAATAGAGATGATTTAAGCTGCATGTTCAGTTTTTCGGAACTACCTAACTTACAAGGTAGTGGAGTGCAATATGACTCAATTACAAGATCATTTCATTCTTAACGTCGGATTAGTGATACTTCAATCACAATTCATCTGAAGTTTACACGCAAATAGGCATGATTCTTTACATCCCATCTCCAATTAATCACTCAATCGTGGTTTTTACTCACTTGACTTGGGTGAAAACTAATCCGTTTAGAATGTTTATGTACATCTCTTTGCTTAGTCCCAATAGAGTTGATTTAAGCTGCATGTTCAGTTTTTCGGAACTACCTAACTGACAAGGTAGTGGAGTGCAATATGACTCAATTACGAGTGCATATGTCATCGTAATCGATTCCAGGGCGTTTGTGAGAGACTTTGTGCCATAAGGTAAGCCTAGACTCTTTTTCTCACTACGCTTTTCATCAAAGATTATCGATAGGGTTTACACTTGCGGTGTCGGCATCACCTGACCAAGGACCTATCTCTTTGTTTAAACTGGATCGCATATCTTTCTGTGTAGGCCAATTCACAACGTTGGTATTTGCTTCAACGAAGTGTGTGTTCGATATCTAACTCATAAATCAAGTTATCATGTACACTAGTGTAATTCGCATTTGTAGAGATCTCCATATGGATTGGCTTTTCATTGAGGCGTCCCCCAATGATGACCATAATCCAGAAAATCATTGAGACGAATGAGTTGTCATTAATCCAAAGATCAAGTTGTACCAAACTCGCATTCGGCGAGTATATATCAAACTAAGAGCCCTCTCTACACTTCTTGTGAGAGTCACGACCTAGTGACACCATTTATCACTTTTGTGGAGTCACCATTTCACCATCTATGGGTGACGATGTGTCCATTTATCCGGACATCAATCCTTACAGGCATGTTTGAAATAAGAGTACTATTCTGATCTTTTTCTTGAAAGACCAATAGTTTGCTCTTTGCAGCATGTATATCAAATCTCGTCACTTTGATTTATGAGACTTTGGGAAATATGATGAAGCACAGTGGGGACAAACCACGGCAATGCCAAGTCGTTGTACTTGAATATACTTGTTCATATCTCCCCCTAACGACGGGAAGACTAGTTCATCAAAAAGTGACATAAACAAGATCGCATGTTAAGGTTTCTATATAGCAGACTATAGGTGGAAGCTTATGTCTTATTCAAAGATTTTATTCATAATAAAATAACTCATCATTAAGCGCTTGTGGTGGCGCAATATGGCACATAAAGTATGTGGACGATAAAAGGTATTGATTGGTAGCACTTCTATGTATTGAATGGTCGAGACCAAGATTATGGTAACTCAATTCAATATTTGTTGTGACAATTTCCATCGCACATCATGAGTTTGTCCCTTTTAATGTGACTCCCTTAGGATCGTCACATGCATCGACAATATTCTGTCGGAATCGTGATAAAATAGTCACGAAGAGTTGTGGTTCATAGTGACATCACATCCACAAGCACAACTTTGGACGGTAACATCACAGTTACCCCTTAGTGATACGCAGGGGTGGGTGGGGCCCCGTTGTATCGTCCTGAGAAGCAGAAGAATCTGGATGATGTAGCAGGGAGTTTGAAAGTCTAGGAAAAAATAAAAGTCCCAACAATTGAAATTGCTGAAAGCAGGAACTTTTATAAAATTGCAGAAAGCAGGAACTTTTCTCCACAGAGCAGTATTTGATGCGATTCCAAATGTTCTGGAAACTAGACTCCCAGAGCTTTCCACGCATAAATGACACGCCTTCTAATTCCTTGTGAATCGTCCTGGAGAAATTGTTGAAGTTGAGTGATGTGCCCAGGAAATTACTGGAACTTACTGGATTGCGATAAATTCTTCTTTGTAATTCCTGGCAGCTTCTCTTGCTCCGATTGGTATAACTCCTTTCATTGTTAAATCATCAACATGTCGACTGCTCATAAGAGAAGAAAAATTCATCAAAAACAAAGTGAAACTTTTACAGAACCAACGAAACATTTTAGAACTCATAAATCGGCTTTTGACAAATTTCTGCCTTTTTTCCTATACTTAGCACATTTTCAATATAACTCTACCAAAAACTCATGACTCGATTATATGACTCTATCTAACGCAAATAAGGGTTAAAGCAAAGTATAAACGAGGGTAAAACATATTAAGAACGTCGCATTTTATGCTCCTATCACATAAGCCGATAGATGAATAAGTTCATCACTAACGGTTCTCACTTCCGAGACCAAGTATTCCAAAGATCTTTTCATTCTTAACGTCGGATTAGTGATATCTCAATCACAATTCATTTGGAGTTCACACGCAAATAGGCATAATTCTTTACATCCCATCTCCAATCAAGTAGTCATTGAACCGTGTGTATCTTATCCTACCAGTTTGTCGAAACGCATAACGTGATCAGAATTCATCCGGAGTTCACACGCAAATAGGCATGATTCTTTACATCCCATCTCCAATCAAGTAGTCACTGAACTGTGTGTACCTTATCCTACCAGTTTGTCGGAACGCATAAAGTGATCGTCTCAATCTGATAGCATAGGCACTTCGTGGTTTTTTGCTTACTTGACTTGGGTGAAAACTAATCCGTTCAGGATGTTTATGTTCATCTCTTTATTTAGTGATACGAGCACAAAGTGCTACAATATTAATATGTTTATGCCTTCATTTATACTTTGCTTAGCCCTTATTTACGTAAGATCGAGTCATAATTTAGTTTAGTGTCAATTTAGTAGAGCTTTGGAAAAATGTGCTTAATAATCCGAAAAATGACTAAGTATAGAAATCTGGAAAATAATGTAAAATATGTCTTTTTCATGATTTTGAGGCTTGTTCTAAAATGACCTATCCTTTTCCAAATTTGATGAAATTTGGTATGCATATAGTTGTCAAGCTTAAGTGTATTGTGTCGAAATTTTAGATCAATCGGAGTTCGGGAAGTCATCCAAAAGATGGCTGCAACTTGGCAGTTTGAACAAAGATCACCAGGGACTCTCAGGATTTTCCTAGGACTGTGTCCTGACTTTCGGAATTTCTGTGGGACACATCGCTTGGAACCAGAGAACGTGCCATCTGCCGTTGGAAATCCCTATGAGTCTAGTTTCTCTGGGACTTGGAATCACATCAATCAGAGCACTATGGAAAACATTATGTCAGTTGCAACGCAACTAGGTCACTGCCAGCCGATTCCACCAAGCTTCTGCCTCTCTTCCTTCTTTTCTGTTTTGGATGGACATTTTGACATTCAAATGCATACCTGAAGATTGTCCAAGCTTAATGGAGGTTAGGGGAAGGCATCAATATCATGCAAAGTGGAGAACCATGAAGAAAGAAGCATTCCTAGTCCAACTAGGAAGAGGCTGCCGAAAAAGGCAGATTGTTGCCGAGTGTGCACTAGGCCGGCTGGGGCATTTTCTATGTATCAAAGTTCATCAAATGGAGTTGTCAAGTTAACATAAGAAGTCCATGAAGATGTGCAGCCCAAGCCTTAAAGAAAATTCAGAAAAAGAAGTCCTAGAAGAACCAACAAAACCTTATTCTACAAGGTTTTGATTACCAATTGCAGCTAGGTATTCTCTAGGGTTTGCCGGCCTCCCTTCTCCTATATATAGGGACTACTCTCACACAGAAAAACAGTCACATTCTAAAGCAAAAACCTAACCAAAGCTCTACCAAAATTTCCCCAAGAATCCTACATAAAACCCTAGCCGAAAATCACCCTCATCTCACCTTACTTTTTCTGCCGACACATAACCACTGCCGAGCAGCCACTCCTTTCACCTTTCGCCGGATCCACACGAGTCGGAGTCATCAAGGTGTCTACAAAAGTGTGATCCATTCTCCTCTTTCGGTTTTGTAATTTTTATGCAGTTATGTTAAACTTTGTCTATAAAGATAGCATGAATTCTTGGTTTCAAACTCTATGTCTATGTATTGTTTGGATTGAAGTTTGGTTTTATGATTTGCATGTTCAATTTGTTTTCTTTATTTTTAATTGGTTCTTGAGACTAAAGAATCGGATTGTATGTTAGAGAGTAAGGAAAATATGTAATGAATTAGTAAATAGGGCAATCGACAAACATGTGTTAATTTGGTTTTAGATTTTTCTTGACTTGTTCTTTGAATTCGTGTGCTTAAAGGTTGGTAGTCTATGCAATTGCAATGTGTGGAATATTGATCTCATTAACCGAAAAGAATATAGATTAAGTAACCTATAGGGTTATTTTATTTGTGTTGTTTTCACGAGGGTTAGAGTGGTTTAAAGAACATGCTTGTTAATAAGAAGAGTGACGCCTTGCTTATTTAACTTGTTTCCGACTCAAAAGATTTCGTGCTCAATTACTATGCATGTTTGTTTTCATCTATAGGAGTTCTCAAATATGTTTAGTACAATTTTAGGATTAGACGTAAAGTTAATCTTGAATACTTGTGAAATCTAAATCGGTTAGTAATACCTATAGGGAGCTAATTTTGTCGGAATTAAGTCGAGTCTAGAACACTTTAATGCTTTGCCGTGAGTCTTGTTTGCGTGTTTGTTATGTGTTTTGATTACTTTCGTATTAGTGATTTGTGGAAGAATGTCGACCAAATTTATATATAGTAGTTTAGAGTTTAATTTCCTGCATTTTATTTTCGTACTTAGTTGTTAGGGGCAGCCCGAACCTCATCTTCACCCCATGATAAAATCGTATATATATATATAAGTGTGACAATTGTGTGCATATGTGTTTGTGAATATTTATGTTAACATTCTCATATTTCAGGTACCCTTAATCCCCGGCTTAGAACGATCCCTACTTGCTTATACTACTAACGATCTATTGTAGGGTTTATTATTTGTGTGAGCCTCGCGGCTCACATCATTTAGTCCCAATAGAGATGATACAAACTGCATTTTCAGTTTTTCGGAACTACCTAACTGACAAGGTAGTGGAGTACAAGCATGACTCCATTACGAGAGCATATGTCATCGTAGTCGATTCCAGGGCGTTTGTGAGAGACCTTGCGCCATAAGATGAGTCTAGGCTCTATTTCTCACTACGCTTTACATCAAAGATTATCGATAGGGTTTACGCTTGTGGTGTCGGCATTACCTGACCAAGGACCTATCTCTTTGTTTAAATTGGATCGCATATCTTTCCGTGTTGGCCAATTCACAACGTTGGTATTTGCTTCAACGAAGTGACTGTGTTCGATATCAAACTCATAAACCACGTCCTCATGTACACTAGTGTAATTCGCATTTGTAGAGATCTCCATATGGATTGGCTTTTCATTGAGGCGTCCCCCAATGATGACCATAATCTAGAAAATCCATGAGACGAATGAGTTGTCATTGATGAAATGATCAAGTTGTGCCAAACTCGCATTCGGCGAGTGTATATCGAACTAAGTGCCCTGTCTACATTTCTGTGAGAGTCATGGCTTAGTAACACCATCTACCACTTTTGTGGAGTCACCATGTCACCATCTATGGATGACAATGTGTCCATTTATCCGGACATCAATCCTTAGAGGCATGTTTGAAACAATAGTACTATTCCGACATTTTCCTTGAAAGACCAATAGTTTGCTCTTTGCAGCATGTATATCATATCTCGTCACTTTGATTTATGGGACTTTGGGAAACATGACGAGGCACAGTGGGGGCGAACCACGGTAATGCCAAGTCGTTCTACTTGAACATACTTGTTCTTATCTTCCTCTAACAACGGAAAGACTGGCTCATAAAAAAAAGTGACATAAACGAGATCGCCTGTTAAGGTTTCTATATAGCGGACTATAGGTGGAAGCTTATGTCTTATTCAAAGACTTTATTCATAATAAAATAACTCATCATTAAGCGCTTGTGGTGGCGCAATATGACACACAAAGTATGTGGACGACAAAGGGTATTGATTGGTAGCACTTCTATGTATTGAATGGTCGAGACCAAGATTATGGTAACTCAATTCAATATTTGTTGTGACAATTTCCGTCACATATGGATGTTACAGCGACAATTTCCATCGCACATCATGAGTTTGTCCCTTTTAATGTGACTCCCTTAGGATCGTCACATGCATCGACAATATTCTGTCGGAATCGTGATAAAATAGTCACGAAGAGTTGTGGTTCATAGTGACATCACATCCACAAGCAAAACTTTGGACGGTAACATCACAGTTACCCCTTAGTGATACACCGAGGCGGGTGGCGCCCCATTGTATCGTCCTGAGAAGCAGAAGAATCGGGATGATGTAGCAGGGAGTTTGAAAGTCCAGGAAAAAACAAAAGTCCCAACAATTGAAATTACAGAAAGCAAGAACTTTTATAAAATCTTACTTGCTAGTTCACCAAATGAACTGCGTAGAAATATAAATTGCGCTTGAGGACTCGGTTCTAATCTTTGTGCAAATTTGAGATGTTCTTCCATGTACGTGCAACGAAATAATTCTCGCAATTCCATCGCGATGCGTCGTGCAATAAATTTCATGGAAAATAAAAGCATATGGTGGTTAGTCATATTCACCATATACAAGCAGTAAAACGAATTAGAGAATTACTGCAGTAACTGTTTTAACCTGAAAGGTAAAACTATTTAACTGAATAGGCATATTACCGTTTTTCCCTTGGGTCGGATCAAAAGATCCGGGTCGAGTCGAACCGGGTCGGGTCTGCAAACTGGGTTGAGCTTGTCGAATCCGGGTCTCTGAATTTTTGGGTGACGACGATAGAGCGGTGCGACGGCGGCGGCTGAGGCGTCGTCATGGAGGACTGATGACCGTCGTCGAGCTAGAGGGCGGTGCTGGGTTCGGCTGCTGGGCAGGATTGCAGCGCCAATGGAGAAAAGGACGCCGGATTTGGGAGCGGTACGGGGCTAGGTCGTCGACGGCGCAAATTAATTGGCTGCGTAGGGCTTCTTCGATCTTGGCTTCTTCAATCTACGCAGTCGTCGTCGGAACTGCGAGGAGGGTCGCCGGATGCGGAGCCGCACAGGGCTAGCTGCGCTAAACGAGGCTGGCGTCGTCGAGTAGAGGTCGGAGGAAGCCGTCGTCCTAGGCGCCGCTACGAGATAGCATGGGTGCCCAGAGAGAATTTCTGGGTGCCTTGAGCATATTTCAATTTCTACCGACAACAACGAACTGCGATCCTGACTCTTTCTTTCTTTTCCGATGAACAATTGTCGCCATAAGTACATTTTGACCTTTGTTTCCGACAAAAGGGTTGTCGGGAGAAGAAAATTTCTGATGGGGGTCTTCTTTGCCGACAAAGAGGTTGCCGGCAGAAAAGAGAATTTAAGGATTTTGGATTTTTCTTGAGATTGGAACCCTATAGTTTATGAATTTTTTTAGGACTATTAGACGGAGACTAGAGCCACGTGGTGATAACATGTTCTAGGAGAAATAAATGATAAGCAAAGCGTAGTTTTATTGATTGATAAGAAGGCCTTTATATATGCATTACATCAAGTATCCCGAATAATCAGAGATTCCCTATCTACTAAAGATACTACATATCTAGTCTAATTAGGTTAAGACACATATCGGAAGTTACGGAATTAACCTTCCTTGAACAATATTATATATGATGTTCAATTTTCCGCCCAATATTTTTTTTTTGTTAGAGAAACTAAATACTAACTAGAAGAAACGATTCTCCTAGCTCTAGTAACAACATTAAGGTCATCAATGAAGCTCTGGCAGCATGAACAGGGGGACTATCAAAAGTGATCAAAGCCTTTTCATGATTAATGCTCATCTTAGCTAAAGAATCCGCAGTCATATTAGCTTCTTTGAAAAGATCCAAATTCCACCCATTATCACACAAAAAATCATAGATAATTGCATTTAAATTAATTTTCCGCCCAATATTTCCTACCTTCCTACTTTCCACTTGAATATAATACTAGCCTTCACGCACGCGCACGCGCACGTGCTGAAGTGCACTGCTCGACACCCATCTTCATCCGAATTTTTGAACGATTGAATGAACTTGTAGTTGTTTCATACATGTAACGAAGCACAACTGTTTACATAATTGCATCTTGTAACGGTTAATAAGTATATAAAAAAACATAATCTATAACAGATTCATGATACCTGTAAGTTACACAACTAAAAAGTAACACATTTTCTCAGTAAAAGACACATTTGTAACCATGAGGCTGATAAAATTACACCCCCAATATCATTGACAGACAAAAATGCAAGAAACTACCCACTTTATTAGAAGGGGTGGGTGTCCATCCATTTTGGTTACAAATAATGGATTTGCATAAGCAACAGTCGTATGCAGCACTACTTCATTTGTGCGTGCAGCAGTAAGTGCAAACCTTCAAGTAAAATCCATGACAACCCAATATATGAAACATCAAACTCAACCTATTTTCTATGTGCAAGCAAAATACCATAACCCTTGTTACTGTTAAATTCTTACACAAACAGTTGGTCATGTTAACTTCAGAAATTATATTAAAAGTACCCAAATTGAACAAAGTGGAGAACTGCGAAGTACTCACCAGTCACCAAAGCTTGCTGCAGTTGTTGCTAGGATATCAGCAACCAACCTGGAAAACATGCAAAGGATGAATAATTGGAAAAAGAAAAAAGTACCACTCATCTAAACACACATCAAATACTCACAGTAAAAAGAACACCAACGAATCAAAAGGAAGCATATTCTTCTTCTTTACATATACCCTTCTTGGTCTACATCTTCCTCTACAGTTCCTGCCATCTTGGTTGTAAGAATACATGAAGCAGCACGAATTTGACATTATAGCTCAGCTTCTGCTTTCTCCTTTTAGTAATCTATAATACTTTCAAACATATTCATCATATATGTACATATCATGCTCTTTGTCTTCTTTGTTAAGAAATGCAGTAGATTAATCTAAAGTTCCCTCAATACTTAATTGAGAACAAAGAATAAAAGAGAAAACACAAACCCAGAAAAGGGGTTGTCTGATACAGAAATAATAGTTATAAATTGAGGCTGCAGAACTAACCCGTTCTGCTCGACTGTTTCAGTTTTAATATGATTTCAATTCAGCCGCTAAAAACCCATAAACCTTGAATTTCACGAATTCGACAATAATATCACAACCCCAGTCGAAGAAAATCGGTGATCCTCATTGGGAAGAAAAGTAAAATCGGCAAAACAACAGTACCACGAACCCAGGACTTACCGGTTTGTAGAATCCGATGAGGAGGCCAAGGTCGATGACAGGACGGGTTCTACGATTTGATCTTTGATCAATTTTTTTATTTTTTTTCACCTTGCTTTCCCTGCTTCCTCTGCTCCCCAACTCACTTCCACCTTCGCTGAGAAAGTAACGATAATCGGCCAAAAAAAAAAATGAAGCCGTGAGTGATGTCATTGTCATAGGCGAAGGAATTACTTTTACGATATTATGTGCAGAATATTGCAGAAGATCTAAAGCAGTTTGAAAAGATTGTTGTAGAAGAAAGACCATATGATCTTCAAGCTGAATTTGGAGAAGATTCATCTGATTATGAAGGTAGTGATGACCTGGGAAGTGTTGACAGCTCCTCCAATGATGATGAGACTCATGTGTGAAAGCCTAGAAGAAAAACTCCAAAGTTCAAAACATATAGGAGAGAAACTGATTTGAGACATCCCCAAATGACATTGAGATTAGAATTTCCTAGTATGAAGGAATGCAGAGAAGCTATAAGAGAGTTTGGTATTTGCACTGGGAAACCATTAACATTTGAAGTAAACCAGCCACATAGAGTGAAGGTAGAATTGTAAAGGGCTTGCAGCAACAAAATGTCCATTATTATTGTGTGCAGGCTTTGTGGGAAAAAAAGGCCTTAATGTGAGGGTAAAAATTTATGCACCAGAGCATTCGTGCGGCAGACTCACTAGCAACCGCTTTGCTACGTCTACTTGGTTGGCTTCTAGGTTTCATCAAGAAATTAGATTAAACCTCAAGATGAAGGTAGGTGATTTTATTACTACGGTGAAGAATACTTACGGCATTATAGTGACAAAAGATCAAGTCTACAAAGCAAAACATAAGGCTGCAAAGAGTATTCAAGGGAGCATTGATGAGCAGTATGGTTTGCTTCAAGATTATGGAGATGAATTAATGAGAGTTAATCCTGGAACTACTGTGAGAATCAAAATTGAGTTGAGGAATGAAGAACCTATTTTTCAGAGGATGTACGTGTGTTATGGGGCACTTAAGACAGGTTTTCTTGAAGGGTGTAGAACTGTTGTTGGTCTTGATGGGTGTTTCATTAGGGGTCCACATAAAGGACAGCTTTTGAGTGATGTTGGTGTTGATGCTAACAATGGCATGTTTCCAATAGCATTTGCTATTGCTGAATTGGAGAACCGAGATAGTTGGACCTGGTTTCTTGAAATTTTCGTTGCTGATATGGGAATTCAAGAAGATGGAACTGGTTGGGTGTTCATAAGTGATAAACAGAAGGGCTTAGAGGCAGCAATTAAACACTTGGTGTCAGGTGCAGAACACACATTGTGTCAGACACTTATATAACAATTTCAAAGGAGCTGGTCACAAAGGTCTTGGACTGAAGCAAACAATGTGGGCAGCTGCAAAGTCAAGGACTATTTCTTGGTTTGACGAAGAAATGGACCTTTTAATGAAGTAATCGAAAGCGGCATGAGATTGGTTCCAGGAACCCGGCAGGACACCAAATCATTGGAGTAGATCACATTTTACGACTGGCCCCAAATGTGATATTCTTCTTAAAAATTTGTGTGAAGCATTCAATTCAGCAATCATACCTGCGAGGGATCAGCAAATACTGACCATGCTCGAGAGGTTAAGGATTTACTTGATGCTAAGGATGACAAAACAAAGAGAGAAAAGGTGGACACAAGAAGTAGGCCCAAGAATATTTGATAATTGTTAAGAAAAACAAGAAGGACAGTGACTCATGCATCGTTGACATTTCAATTAAAGGACATTATGAAGTCACTCATCTTTATGGAAGGAAGTTTTATGTAGACTTGGAGAAGCACACTTGTTCATGTAGCAAAATGGGATCTTAATGGCATTCCTTGCTCACATGCAATGGCATCAATATGTTGGATGCAAAGGAATCCATTGGATTACGTTCATAGCCTTTACAAGAGAGCAGCATATGATAGAGCATATGCTCACTATATCTTTCCTATGTCTAGTCAAGATTTGTGGCATAAAATTGGACACACTGCCATTAGACCTCCAAAATATTGCAAACAAGCTGGAAGACTAAAGAAAATTAGGATTAAAGAGCCAGGTGAGATCTGCAAAGGTGCAATTAAGTTGCCAAGATACGATATTATTGTCATTTGTCGAGTTTGTGGAGCTGAAGGCCACAATAGAACAACCTGCCCTCAGGTTAGTCATTTAAACTTAAAATTTTATTTTTGTTGTTTTTAGTTTTTTTTTTTTTTTTTTATATGGCTTTATGATTAGAATCTGATTTAATTCATGTTCAGAATTTGGGTGAACAAACTCTGTATAATCAGACCTCACAAACACCAACTCAAGTGAGTCAACCAACTCAAGCGAACACACCAATTCAAGCTAATGTGACATCACAGATTCCAACTCATGTGAGTTTATCTACTCAAGCCGACACATTTCTTTTCTCTGATAATGTATCTTTAGATTTATTTGATAAACGAGTATATTCATTGGTAGGGAATGTGTGGAGGAAGAGGTGTTAGAGGAGGTCGAGTTGGCAGAGGAGGTATGCAGAGAGGTAGAGGGAAACAACCTAGTGCACTGAATCAACAAGAAAGTCTCGTACCATCAACAACAGGTAGTAGGGTGATAAATCGAGCAGGCCATGTGTCAGGGCACACTTCTGTTATTACCCCAGCAAGGCTTTGGAGGCTATAGAGTTTTTTAAAAACATTAGACTTTAAGAATAGAATGACAATTTTGTGATATATGTAGACCATATTTTGTTTAGGTCAATTGATCTCTTTCTTAGACATATGGGATAAAACTATGTGATTATGATTTAATGATAAAAAAAAAAAAAAAAACCCCTTCTATAATGTATTTTTTGTCATTACATGCATGAGTTTTGCTTGGTCTGAATTTATGCATAAGTTGGATTTTTTTTTGTGTGTGAAAGCGATGCATAAGTTTTTTTTAGAAACTGAGATATATTGAATTTAAATAAAATTATAAAAATACCCTCGTGTGTTGTGCACGTGTAGCCTTTAACGGAATAGTTAACAGAAATGGAATCAATTCATGTTTGGGTTACAATTTGGCTAATTTATGAATCCTAGGGTAGTCATTTGACACTACGAGGAAAACTAAGGTAGTAAATTGGCAATTTTGCCATAGAAATATGACATTCTATTTTCCGCCCAATATTTATTATAGTTAATTACACAGTAGCACCCGACCAAATTTAACAATACAGAAAACTCACTTTCAAAATTTGTCATACAAATCAGGACAACTGTCCAGGCCCAACAGTTAAATGAAGCAGGCCTGACACCGACCCGGAAGACCAAATGACAAAAAAGCCACTGCATTTCAGTAAAATTACTAGCATGTCACTGATGCTTTAACCCCCAAATCTCAGTTTCTGGCATCGACCAATTTCCCCCAAATTTTCAGATTGCTTTCTCTTAGTAGCAGCAATCTCTCCGTCCCCAAAACTCGTTTCAGAAGGCATCGACCACATCGATATCCTCTCTTCTTCTTCGTCTTCAACCTCTGAAACTCAAATTGGTGAGTAGCTCAATTGTAAATTCATTCCGATTTTGTTTTTAGGTAAATCTAACGCTAGGCTTCTATCAATCGATTTCGATAACGGCTTCACTAAATCAACAGGTTTTGTAGCACGCTAGATGCAGTAGCAGCTTTCTCGGTAAAAGCAATAGCAGTAGCAGGTTTTGATTGGTGAAGAAGTTTCATGGAGCATGATTAGATAAATCCTTGAACCTTCATGTGAGCGATTGACACAGTAGCATCAAATATCCTTCTTTTTCGTCTTCAATCGGTGAGTAGCACAGTAGTACAAATTTTGATTTGATTTGATTTTTTTTTTTTTTTTTTTGAAAACTGTACAGTAGCAAAGTAGCAAAAACTAGACTTGTATGAATCGATTTCGATAACGAATTCACTAAATTGACAGGTTTTGTGGCACTCTAGAGGCTGTACTAGCTTTCTTTCATGTGAAGTAGCACTAGCAGAAGCAGTAGCAGCCAACGATTCGGTTTAAAGAAGATCAATGAATAGTGATAAGGTAAGTCGTAAACCGTCATTGATGTTGTCTTCGGTGTTTATACTATAAATTGTAAAGTCATAAACCTGCATTCATGTGCTACTGTAAAAGATGGTTTCAAAACCTTAAGTTTTAAAGAAATGATTATGCTATAAAGCTTGGTTTTGGGAACTGGAATGGGTTTGGTTATTTCAAAGTAGAGAGTTGGTGGGGTGTTGTTGAGAAAAATGGTTTGGGAGATGAGCTCTGGTTTGAGTTGGTTGAGTTTATGGACATTGGTAATGGAGAAGAGGGGTTGGAGGAGGGGGAAGAAGAGGAGATGCAATAGAGTAGCCATGTGACTAGTTGTTGAGTTGTGAATGTTTTGGGAGTCTAGCTACTTTGTTATATCAGCTCCTACATTGGAGACTTTGGGGATACGTGGTTATGTTTTTAACTTTTTATTGAGGTTGTTTGGACTTTGTTGTGGTTAACACTGATGAGCTGGGGTGATCCTAAATTCTTGTATTGTTTGATGTTGTTACTACAGGTGAGTCACCACAATTGAATTATTATGTTAATGGTACTCCTTATGAGTTTGGTTACAACTTTGCTGATGGTATCTACCCAAAGTGGGTGACGCTAGTACAATCCATAAGACAACCTGAGAATGAACAAAATGAGTATTTTTCCACAAAACAAGAGGCATATCGCAAAGATGTGGAAAAAGCATTTGGAATACTACAAGCACGATTTGCAATTGTTAGGCAACCTGCAAGAGGTTGGGATAAAGATTCATTATCGACAATCATGTTGGCTTGGATCATACTTCATAACATGATTGTGGAGGACGAGCGAGATGACTACTATAATTGTGAGTCTGATGATGATGACCCGAACCCAAATAAGTCAAGGAGAGCTGGAGCAAAAATTTATGATGGCCCAAGTTACCCCTTAATCCAAGAACTGGGCAAATTACAATGGGGGATTACATGTCTCGCTACCGAATGGTACGTTCTAATATTGGGCATAGTAATCTATAAAAAGATCTCGTCGAACACGTTTGGTCAACGATGAGATGAGGAGGTGAAGGTGTTAGAATAATTGACAATATATTGTCATGTCATAGTGTTTGAGTGATCTTTATTTTTTATTTTATTTCATTGTGTGTTGTATGTCTCGCTTTTTTTAACTTTAATTGTGTGGCTTGGCTAGCTTGTTTGGTTTTTATTGTAATAAATAAAAGTTCTTTTCAATTCTACAAACTATTTTAACATTTATTTCTTAATTAAAAAAGTTACATAAACAACACTAATTAACATGACCAATAAATTAAGACGGGGACACTAATACAAAAGAAACTAAAATTCATCTTCTTTGAAATTTTCGGGTGGCATATATGAACGATAACCATTCGAGGTTGAGCCGGTATTCGGAAACAACTCCCTTGCGCTTAGCTTTTCAAGTACTTCTCTTTTTTTGCCATCAAAATAAGCTTTGCTCTTTGGAGTAAATTCAACGGTTTGCATCATTAAAATTGCTTCATCTCTATCTCTCTCTCGTCGATCCTCCTTCATCTTCTCCCTTATTGCTTTTGCCTCTTCCATCAGTTTTGCATTATCTTTCGCCAATCGATCTGTGCGAGCTAATAACTTATCTTCAAACGCTTTCCTCTCCTTTTCTTGGTCCTTGACTTGCTTTCTTCTTGCGACATTTCTTCCTATTGACCTTGGAATCGGATCCCTAGATGAAGTCGGTGTTGGATTGTCACTTTGGATAGGATCATCGGCATCATCTTCTAAGGACACCGGGAGATTTCTTTGTACTGGTGGTGGACCAAGATTTTCTTCCGATGGTGCGTCAAATGTTACCCAAGATTTGCACAATTCGTAGCAACTAGGAAAAGCGAATGATTTTCCATTCATGTCTTTCCTAAAAAAATCATCGACGAGGCGTTGCTATAACAATATTTTTAAATAAATAAATAAGAATAATAGATCAAGAAACAATATTGTCACATTGTAAAAAATAAAACAAAACATAACGATATTGAAGAAAATACATAAAAATATGAAAAAGAATCTCACTTGATCTATGTGATTCGCTCCACTTTGAAGCCTCCTTTCAGCACATGTGATGCATAAATGCCACTTATTCATATGTGGGAAGATATATTTTTGCCATCGTGACTTACAACTTTTATGACACTACCAGAAAAAAAAACCTTAGGCCACGAAATCTAAGAAAATTCGTCACCTAAGTAGTTCTTAAGCAACGAAAACAAATTCGTCCTCTAAGTAAAATATTTTGTCGTCTAAGTGAGCACTTAGACGACGAAAGTCAGTTTCTTGGTCTAAGTGAACCTTCTTAGGCCACGAATTAAAATTTCGTGGTCTAAGTGATCATGGTGTCAAGTATGTTTCGTTCGATAGAGATCGAAGGCTCGTGACTCAAAATAGCGGGGTGATGTTAACCACGAAAGCTGGCAACATGTCCCAACACTTCTATGGCCATCTTGACTACGTCGTCGAGGTATGTTATCCAGACAATCTCTCGGTCGTATTGTTCAAAGTTATATGGCACAACACCACTGACGATGAGACCGCCGAAGACATTGACACCATCAAGGTAGATCATGGTCTGATCTCAGTGGATACAAATACTAGTTACTATGAGAATTCACCATTCTGTCTTGCTGTCAAGACAAAACAAGTTTTCTACTTGGACGATCCTATGGCATGTGGTACTTGGAAGGTGGTGCAACAAATGTCGCACCGAAATGTATACAGTGCCGAAGTCCTAGCAACAGAAGGTGGAAGGCCTCCTTCAGGGAATCAAATTCCAGAGCCTTACCAAGAGGACACACTTAGTTCAATGCAATTTTACCATATTGATACATCTAATCTCCAACTCGATTTAGAAGTACACGAACAGAATGAAGAATCAAACGGTGAGGCATCGGAATATGGAGACGATGAATTTGATGATGACGAGGAAGATGAAGACAATGAATTCGATGATGACGAGGAAGATGAAGACGATGATAGTGGGGACGACGACGAGGAAGAGTACTAGTAAATATGTTAACAGCTGTAATAACAAATAATGATGATGATGATGTAAACCACGTGGTGTTGTAATTTGATATTCATGTCTAAAAAATTCTATTATTAAATAAAAATATATATATATATATATATAAGCATAATCTTCATATGTTCAGTTCTTATGAAGCGACGAATACTGAACAAAGTTCGTCGCATTACACACGTGAAGCGACGAATATTGAAAACAAGTTCGTCGCCGAACGAATATGAAGCGACGGATATTGAAGACAAATTAGTCGCATGAAATACATGAAGCGACGAAGTATGCTCATTTAAAGTGAAGCGACGCGTGATGGCAAAATTCGCCGCTTCATATCTGATATACTGAGTTTCGGACTCGTCTTCCTCATTAGCCCGATTTCAACCTTTTTTTCCCAATTTTTCCCGCTCTGTCTCTCTCATTTCCCCTAAACCGAAACCCTAACCCCAATCCCCAATCCCCCAAATTGGGACCTTCAAACCCCCAAATCCGGACCTTCAAACCCCCAAATCCGGACCTTCAAACCCTAACCCCAAATCCGGTCCTTCAAACCCTAACCCCCAAATCCGGACCTTCAAACCCTAACCCCAATTCCCCAAATCAGCAATGGCACCTGGTTGTAGTGCCCAGAAGAGGAAGAAGGAGCTCGAGGCGAGGAGGGAGAGGATGGCGGCAGAAGCTCTCGCCAGAGAGGCGGCCGCGGCGGCGAAGATGGCGGCGGCGACGGCGTCGGATACGGCAAATGCAGCCATGACGGGAGCGGCGGTGGGGACCTTGGTACCGGCCCCGTCTTTGGACGAGACAGACGTGTTGGGGTCGGGCCCTGCTGGAAGCGGCGCTGGCAGAGCCGGAGCTGGCGGAAGCGGAGCTGGCGCTGGCGCCACCGCTGGAGCCGGGGCTGCCGCCTTGGAAGGGCACACCGAGGCCGGTCCTCCGTTACGCATTCGGACCAAGAGGGGTCCGAAGCAGCCGGGTAAATGTTCATCCCTATCCTACATGCACCACCAACTTCTAACTTATTTCTTAATAAAAATTTCTGCATTTTATTAGAGGGTGGAGAATCAAAAACTGTAATTGTGATCTACAACTGAATTGCATTTGAAATGCATATATATATATATTTCTAAAGAAGTTTCTTTAAGGCTTCTGTTTTGAAATGCATATATATATTTCTAAAGATGGTTCTTTAAGGCTTCCGATATTGTTTTATCTTGGTTCAATTTTATGCTGATGTATTTCGTATGGATTGATCATTTTCTGAGATTGAATTTGATATAGTTATCATGTCACTCATGTGTTCTGTGCTACGCCTTAAGCCTCTTCGGGTATTTCACTGAATTTGTTGCAGAGTTTATTTGTACTTAGGAATAGTGTAAAGGGTGTAGATGATTTTGATTAGCATGAACTGGTTTTGAAGATTTTGAAGATTTTGAAGATGAATAATTTGTGTTCATTTCTGGATTGAACTTGAGAAATGGTCTGTTTTCTTCACTGCGATTTCAGTTCTCTGTATTTTGAATTGACTGAATGGAACAAACTTGTCAACTTTGAAAACTTGTGCCAAATCCGGACACATAATTGTTGAGGAGACTCAGAACACTAGTAAAGGCCTCACTTTGTGGGATATTTGGTCTATTTACATACAAATGTTGTACATGCAAACTGGACCGATCAATATCTACTGCTTCCAATCACTGTAAATATAGAATTGAAGTTTTTATTTCTCTTTTGTAACTTTGCTCTTATATAATGATGGAACCTTTACCTGTCTAACAATTCGTAGGAACTGGGGTTTCTGTGTGGTATGTGCTGTTACACTTTATTTAATCCTATTGTTCAATGGTACCATGCATCACTATCTTTACATTACATAGTTGATATGTGCCAAACTGGTTGAGAAAAGGAGTAAAGTGACAATTGAGCAAGCAAACTTCACAGCATTATTTCATATTTTTGCAACTTGAACTGGTTTCTTCTGAAATCATGTTCTGATTGCCACTTGAACTGGTTTCTTTCTTTCTTAAATTTTTGCAACCACATTCCTGGCATCTGTTTGCTTCTGCAGTATCTCAAATTGAAATATCTCTCTTTTTTTTCTTTTCTTTTTCTTCTTCTTCCAAAACATTAATTTGGTTTTGATTTGAAGCTTAGATTGTATGTCAAGTCAGCTGTGGTATGAAGGAAATGCAAACAAGAATGTTTTGCTTCCCCTCCCTTTCATTTATTTTTGACCAAGTAATCTCTTGGTTTCTTTATATGAATGTTTTATTTTTGTATTTTTCCGGAAACATGTAACTCGAATGTATTAGAATCGGGACATGCTTCTCCCTCAACTTTGAGCATAAGTTTCTAAACTCTGATTATAGCTCTTTTGCTAGTTATGCTTAAATTAAGCCAAAAAAAAATATCAAAATAAACACATATCAAACAGATGGTGCCCGGTCTGATTGTTAAGGGCATAATTGATTATATAATCTAACACCAACTCCCAAGAATGTATGTCAACTCAACTGCAGAAATATTTGATGAACAACTAATAAGCATGCAACACAACTAGAGAGGTGCATTTATACGACATGAAACACATGTATCATATATGAATGACCTATATATGATTGAGAGTACGTACGTACAGTACATGAACATCTACCAAAATATATGTTTGACTGCGAGTTTGCGATATATGTTCTAAATTTCTCTTTGGTCATTCCCCTTTTCAGTAGTTGAACTTCTTAACTGCATTTATTTACATCCATATCAGTAGTTCTGGATGAGATTAGGCATAGCTTGTGATAAATTTCATACTTCAGAACTGATTCAAGATATGAATGTGATGTATACCAAGTGCTGTCCCAATCACCATCGTTGAGTTTAAGCATTTTTTGTTTTGAATCTTGTACAAGCATTCAAAAGGCTCTCCTTGTACGTGTTCTGTTATGAGCTATAAACTGCATTAGGTGACAATCTTTTACAGCTTGAACCTAACTCAACTAGTAGCTCCTTTAATTACTTGCTGAAATTCAGCGCTTAGTAGCTCCTTTAATGTGATGCCAATTGGAGTTGCATGATTATGTTACTATTGCATATTGTTTCATTTGTGCATTATATTGGCAGAGATTGTTAATATGTCAACGGGGGAAAGAGTTGACAGGGAGAATGAGAAGCTTGGCATCATCACGGGGACAAAGACGGCATACTTGAAGGGGCTAAACAATAACCAACCTCTGAAGGTTGTGTATGCGGAAGAGCATAAGGGTCCTGCAGAGTTGAAGTGGAGGACATTGATGTCTCGAGACATCGGTTGCGCCGTCCGGACGAAAGTGCCTATGCTGGCGCCGTCATATGCAGAGCTGGCTGAGGAGCACCGAGATACACTTACCCACTATATGGAGGTAAAATTTCTATTTTAGAATAATTTCGGATTTTTTTTCTCAATATTTCTAAAGTTGAAATATGATGTTCAATTTCTAATGCATTTTTGAACAATTGTTGTCTTCTAGATGTGGTATGACCTCCCTGCCACCGAGACAGGCATGTGGAGATACATCGACGAGACCGCTGCCAAGATCTACAAGGACTGGAAGTACGACTGCCACACGCACTACGTCGAAGTATCAAAGGCGACGCCTTGGGAGTTCATCCACCGACCGGAGCAGTGGGAGTACCTCAAAGCCCACTTTGAGGACGACGCTTACAAGGTTAAGCTATATTTCTTTATAGCTACACGCTTAGTTAATTAGTTCTCCCTAATATGATATATTAATTATATGATCAACTGTGTTTTGCAGAGGATGTGTGCCCGGAATGCGGCTAACCGGAACAAGGGCAAGGAGAAGGGGTATGCAATCAACCACCACTCCGGCACCACTCCGTACAGCTACCGGGTCGCTGCGAACGAGAAGAAAGGGCATCCTGCGCCTATACTGCAGACGGTATGCGATGTGTATCAGAAGTCGCAGAATGCGCAAGAGAAAGTGGTGAGTCACTTCTCCATCGGCTTGTGATTTCGGTTTTTTTTTAATTACAATGTATCATAACCGGAGTCTCAAATTGTTTTTACTTGCAAGCAGCGGTGAAGAGGAAGATGGACGAGCTATGTGTGAGCCGAGTCAGTGATGAAGCGGGCGGCAGTCAGGTGACGGGCGGCGTTAGCGTGGCCGACCAGATGGCGATAGTGGAGAAGGAGTTGGGTGGGAAGCCGGGGACGAGGGTCCGAGGTACTTTATTTTTTCACCCAAATCTTTTGCAAGTTTCATTGTTTAGAAGCGAAATGGTTTTTGGTTTGACTTCTCTTTTACCATTGTTGCAGGGTTAGGGGGTGCGTTAAGACGCCCGCCAAAAGAAAGAGGCGGTGCACGCATGTCCAAACAAGATGAGGAGTTGAGGACCCAACTAGCAACCGCCATCCAACAGAACACCGAGATGCAACAACGTATGAGAGAGATGGAGGGTCACCTCCAGGTTTTGATGGCGGCCCAAGCCGTTGCGGTACCAACAACTCCACTCCCTGACAAATCCTCATGCGCTAGTGGTTGTTTAGGTATCCCCGATGAACACATTCAGTAGGACAATTTTTTTTCAGTCTAAAATAGCTTTGTAGCTTGATGGATATTATAGAACAATCCCGAGGATTATCGGCATCGTAATTATGTAACATATTCTAGATTTAAATAAACTTTTAAACGTTTGCTAATGTAATGTGTGTGTGTAATGTTGGATGTGTGGTGTATGTGATTTGAATGCAGGTTTTTTGTTATTTGATCGAACCTGGAATGAGTGCAAAACTGACAAGAAACATTTGTTTCCAATCTGTAACTCAGAACGAAGCGACGAATATTGCTCCATATTTGTCGCATCACATCTGAAGCGACAAGCAACCTTCGTCACTTCCATGTTGTATTCCAACATTTTCTTCTGTGGAACGTCAGACTAAGCGACGCATTCCGAAACAAAATTCGTCGCCTCAAAAAGTCAAGCGACAGACAATATTCGTCGCTTCAAAATGTACGACGAAGTTTTTGTACTCGTCGCTTCGAAATGAATGACGAAGTTTGGAGTCGTCGCTTCGAACTGAACGACGAAGTTTGGAGTCGTCGCTTCGAATTGAGTGACGAATTTAGGAGTCGTCGTTTGATATTCTGAGGCGACGACATGTTGCACATTATTCGTCGCCTCACAATCGAAACGACGACTGTGAAGCAACGACGGTGAAGCGACGAGTTTCGTCGGCACATATCCGAGGCGACGACTTTTTGCCCCAGGCGACGACAAAAAGTCGTCGCTCCAATCGCGCCCTGCAGTAGTGCGTTGAAGTAAGAGTTATATAATTAAGGGCAAGCAACACTATCTAATGAGCAATTCTTAATCCAAAGTTCATCTCAAATCTTGACATTGTAGCTCTTACAAGTCTCTTAGCTATAGCTATGACTTCTTTCCTTCATTCATGGAGCTTATGCGTCCTCTCAGTGGCATGGATGTTGGCAATCACAAGCAGAACTACCTTGGCCATTTCTCGATCAAGTCCATGGAAACTCGCTCATGCTACTTTTTACGGGGACGAAACTGCATCTGAGACCATGGGTATGTATTTCATAAACCTTTTTAGCTTGCTAGCTCATTCATATATTGCACTCTTTCTGATTATACCCCTTGATTAATGTTGACATATGATTTGTTAGCAGAAGTTTTATTGTGTTTCTTTTTTCTCTTTTGAAGGAGGAGCTTGTGGATATGGAAACCTGTTCGTCAATGGCTATGGAACAGATACTGTAGCATTGAGCTCAACACTATTCAACAATGGATACTCTTGCGGAGCTTGTTTCCAGATAAAATGTTATCAGTCTCCCTGGTGCTTTAAAAATGTTCAGTTCACCACAGTCACCGCCACCAATCTTTGTCCGCCAAACTGGTCCAAGAATTCCAATGCCGGAGGCTGGTGCAACCCTCCTAGGGTTCATTTCGATATGTCCAAGCCTGCGTTCATGAAGATCGCTCAGTGGAAGGCTGGCATTGTTCCAGTCATGTATCGCAGGTATGCCCTTCAGAATTTAGTTTAAAATTTTCAAAGAATTAAATCGTTAAATTCTCACCTTAGTTAACATAAGAAAAAAGAACAATTAAGCTAGAAAATTTAATCTTAAGTTTAAGTCGTTTTTTTTCTTCAACTTTTCCCTCAATTCATCACATAAAACCATGACAGTTGGAGATAGTACTAGAGTTATAGTGTCATTAGGGTCAGCTGTCCTCTTCAACCTTATATTTCTATATCACTAAACTTGACCAAAGATGCAGCCTCCATCTTATTTATTTATTCCTCAATGCGACGGATGAAAGATATTTGTTTTCGAAACGTACATTTTCCTAAACAAGTGGGTGCACTGGCGTCAATACAACTACATTTTTTTCACTTTGTCAATAAGATTTCACGAATGAAATCCTTGAAAAAAAAAATCTCATCCTTTGATCTTCATGTTACCTATCTATGAAGAAATGATTGATTGCAAAATGAAGTGAAGCTTAAAGTTTCCCCTTAAACATTTGATTGTATAAGATCTTGGGAGCCATATTTATGCTGTGGTTTAATTTCTTGCAGGGTACCATGTATGATGGCTGGGGGGCTTAGATTCTCTTTCCAAGGAAATGGGTACTGGCTATTGGTCTATGTCATGAATGTGGGTGGAGCTGGAGACATCCAAACTATGTGGGTGAAGGGAACCAAGTCTGGGTGGATAAAGATGAGCCATAACTGGGGAGCTTCATACCAGGCTTTTGCAACCTTAAAAGGTCAAGCTCTCTCTTTTAGGGTCACTTCCTACAGAACCAAGGAGACCATCATTGCATGGAATGTTGCTCCTTCTAACTGGAATATGGGTTTAACTTACAAGTCGAATACCAATTTCCGCTGATCATTCACACAATGACAGCTGAGCAATTTTAAGATGGACATGATCATCTCTATTACTGTTTTTTCCCTTAGTTTGATATATATATTGTAAGAAGCTGGATCAGCTTTTGTTTGAAACTCAACACAACCATGTCTTTCCTGGTCCTACTAGGAAAGACCAAAATGGGTGTACTGAGCAAATTCCTAAATTGCTGTAAATATGAATCTGTTTCCTTTTTGCTCTCCTATGTTTATGGAAGTTATTTAATTGAGTTTGTTTGACTTTCATATGAGATATTCGATTAATATTACTAACCTCTTGATAAGGCTTTCTCTCTCCTGTTTGAAATTTCTGTATCTTATCAGATTAGCAAATCATGGCGCAATCTATGGGGGAGTTCTCTCTATATATTATAGGCAGTATGCATTTGGAGTATATTGCTTTTGTGAGCACATCTTGATTTAACAGAAGTTCTTGTGAACTCTTATACCTCTCGATTTCTTCTCTTGAATTGCAACCTTTGTCATCTCTCACTTGTGTGATTTGTGACTGTAGGAAGCCAAGTTTCAAAGGTAATCAAACCGAGTTGCTGTCTACACTAGTCTGTCAATCTGTTTACTGTTCATTGTCAAGTTAGCTGTGTAAATGCTTGTAATGAGATTACGATTTTGATCTCAACTTGATATCTGTAACTCTTGATCAACATTAGTGGATTCGGTTTCTAGTGTGGACTACTTTACAGTCTCGTAGTGGTTTTGATCTCTTATGAGATTTCCACTATAGTTAAATCCTGGTGTTCTTCTTGTTCTGTGTTTGTTCTTTCCTTTTTTATTTTCCATCTGGTAATTTCATTTGGTACCAGAGCAAGTCACTTTTTGTTTTAAGTGAGATCCTTGGACTTTTATTAGATGGAACGTACCTCAGTAAATACTCCTCCTGCCTTCAAGGGTGAAGGTTATGAGGACTGGAAAGGCATGATGAAAGCCTTTATTTCTGCACAGGACTCTAGAGCTTGGCAGTGTATTTTACATGGATGGACTCATCCAACTGTTGAAAAAGAAAAAAATGTTTTCATTCAAACTCCTTTTTCGAAATGGACTCCTGAGGAAATTGCCTATAGTGAGGCTGAGAATAAAGCAATGAATGCTCTTTTTATTGCTCTTTCAGAGGATGAAAGAGTACAGATTAAGCACTGTGAAACTTCAAAAGAGGTTTGGGATACATTAGCAACCTCTTATGAAGGAAATGCTAAAATCCGAAAACATAAGTTGCAATTGCTTTTACACGAGTTTGATTCTTTACAGATGAAAAACGATGAAAGTGTTGATCATTTTTATAAACGAGTGATTTCTATCACTAGTTCTATTAAAAGTGTAAATCCAAGAAAAGCCATTGCTGAAGATGATATTGTTATGAAAATCCTTAGATCTCTTCCTAGACGCTACAGGGAAAAGAAGACTGCTATTTCAGAAGCTCATGATCTTGATACCTATTCCCTACAAGAATTAATAGGCAATCTTAAAGCTTTTGAACAGGAGTTAATAGAGGAAGATTCTAGGGAAAAGAAGGTTTCTAAAAATATTGCGTTTAAATCTGTTATTAAAACTGATAAAGCTGAAAAGGATTTTGGTGCTTCTGAATATGCCTTATTAACCAAGGAATTCAGAAAATTCTTAAGTAAGAAAAATTCTTCTTCAAGAAATTCTTCTGACTCTTTCTCGAAAAAGGAGCAAAATAGTTCTTCGTCAAAAGGAAAATTTTCTCACTCTGATCAAAAAGGTAATCGATCTGAAATTAAAGTTAGTTCCTCTAAACCTAAATGTTATGATTGTGGTGGTTTTGGACATTTAGCTGCTGACTGTGGTAATAAGAAATACAGGGATTCTCGTGAGAAAAATGCTCTAAAAACTTCCTGGAGTGATGATGAAGAAGACATTACTGAGAAAAATGTGGCTCTCATGGCTTCTTTTTCTTCTGACTCAGAAGATGGTGACTGTGATTTTCAAACTAATGACTATGATGATTTGCTTGATAAATATTCTCAATTGTGTGATGTTTTAGAAGGCATGAACTTAAAAATGAGACAGCTAGAACTTTCTAATAAAACTCTTGAAGCTGAAATTGAAAAATCAGAAGCCTTATTAGATTCATCAAAAAAATTGTGGAATGATGAAAATTGCAAGCTTACAAATTCTCTGCAGGATTTACAAGATGAGCTGAATCAAACTGATTGGGGTTCTGAAAAACTTTCCTTGAAACAGGAAATTGCTGATTTAAAAAATAATCTATTGTCTTGTGAATCTGACAGAGATAATTATCTTGATAACATGAATTGTTTGCAGATCAAGTTAGATGAGTCTCACAAAAAATTCTCTAAGTTTGAAGGAAGTTCAGAAGCTGTGAAGATGCTACTTCAATCTGGGTCTCATTTTAGAACTGCTGGTCTTGGTTTCTCTGGTGAAATTTCAAATGAAACCTGTTTTGTAAAAGAGTCAACTAAATCTTGTCCTGAAATTGGTAAAGACTATAAGTCTGTGGCACCACCACTGGTAAAAATTATTTCTTCTGAAAAAACTAAGTTTTTTCCAGTTTGTCATCATTGTGGTATTTCAGGTCATATCAGACCAAATTGTCCCTCTTTTGCAAAATCACATGTTCCTGTTGAATCTGATAAGTTTGCTACTTTGCAGAAACAGATGGAAACTCAAATGAAAATGATTCAAGATTTGACTTGCCAATTTCAAAATCTTTGCTCGAAAAATTCAAGTCAATCTGATAATGTCTGTTTATTCTCTGAACTTATTCTGGATAATGATAATACTGTTGGTACCTGTCTTGTTGCACTCACTGCTTTAACTACTAGAAATCCTACTCTTTGGTATATAGATAGTGGTTGTTCTAGACATATGACTGGTGATATTAGTTGGTTTACTTGTTTTGATGAAGAGTTTCCTACTGGTAAAGTTACTTTTGGAGATGGCCAAAGGGCTCAAGTTCTTGGTAAGGGTACTGTCAAAACTCCAAATATTCCTGAGTTAAAAAATGTGTATTATGTTGAAGGATTGACTGCTAATCTAATTAGTGTCAGTCAGTTAACTGATGATCATAATAATGTTTGGTTCAACAGTAAAAGTTGTAATGTTCTTAACCTTGACAATACCTGTGTTATGAGTGGAATTAGAGCTTCTGATAATTGTTACCATGTCTATTCTGATAAACAGTCTAATGATATTTCTTGTCTATTAAGTGCTTCTGCTGAGGAAACTCTTACTCTTTGGCACAGACGTTTGGGACATGTTAACTTTCAGAACTTGGTAAAATTATCTTCAAATTACTGTGTAAGAGGTTTACCTAAGTTGTCAGGTAAAACAAAGCAACTGTGCAGTGGTTGCAAGTTAGGTAAACTTACCAAAACTCCTCATAAAGTTTTGAATGCTGTTAGTTCAAGTCATGCCTTGGAACTGTTACACATGGATCTTGTTGGTCCAGCTGAACCTGTAAGTTATGGAGGTAAAAGTTATGTTCTCGTTGTTGTTGATGATTTTACAAGGTTTACTTGGGTTCTGTTTCTCAAGGATAAAAGTGATACCTTTGATTCTTTTCTTGGACTTAGCTTACAAATTTCAAATGAGAAAAGAAATGCTGGTTATAAGATTGTCAGAATCAGATCTGATAATGGTACAGAATTCAAAAACACTGCTTTTTCAAATTTCTGCTATGAACATGGTATTCTACATGAATTTTCTGCTCCCATAACCCCTCAACAGAATGGTATTGTTGAAAGAAAAAATAGAGTTTTAATTGAAATGGCAAGATCTATGCTTCACTTTGCAGGTATTAAATCTATTTTTTGGGCTGAAGCAATCAGTACTGCTTGTTATACAAGCAACCGAGTTTTTCTTCGTTTTGGAACAGATAAAACTCCATATGAATTATGGAAAGAAAAAACTCCTAATGTTGCTCACTTTCATGTTTTTGGCAGCCCTTGTTACATTTATAAAGACAGAGAGCATTTAGCAAAATTTGATTCTAGGAGTGATCCTGGAATTTTTCTTGGTTATTCTGTAAATAGTCGAGCCTATCGTATTTACAACAGAAAAACAAAGAACATTGTGGAAAGTATTAATGTTGCAATTGATGATTTCTTTGTTAGACATATTGCAGATTCAGATGATGTTTTTCCTTTATGCAAGTCTACATCTTCTATTGAAGAAATTGAGAAGGCAAATGAACTGTCTGATGATGATTCTGTATATGGAGATGCTCTTAAAAATAGAACTGGTTTCAAGCAAGTACAGCGTGATCATTCTTTTCAGGATATTATTGGAGGTACTAGTAGAGGTATTCTAACCAGAACTAAATCTACTTCTGTTCCTGAGTCATCTAATGCTATAAATAGAACTGAGGCTGACACAAATGTGTTTTTGAGTTTTGTTACTACTAACAAGGTAAAGATTAAAGCTATTAATAACATTGGCTTTGTGTCCTCCATTGAACCTAAAAATATCACTGAGGCCTTGACAGATAGTGATTGGATTTGTGCCATGCAAGAGGAATTAAATCAGTTTGTCAGACATAAGGTATGGGATCTTGTTCCTCGACCAGAAAATTGCAATGTAATTGGAACCAAGTGGGTTTACAGAAACAAAAGTGATGAGAAAGGCAACATTATAAGGAATAAAGCTCGGTTGATTGCACAGGGTTACTCACAGGTTGAAGGACTTGACTATGATGAAACCTTTGCTCCTGTGGCCAGACTGGAGTCTGTCAGATTACTTCTTTCTCTTGCTTGTCATTTTAAATTTCTTTTACATCAAATGGATGTAAAAACTGCTTTTCTAAATGGTAAAATTGATAAGGAAGTCTATGTGGAACAACCTAAAGGCTTTATTGACCCTCATTTTTCTAACCATGTGTATAAACTGCAGAAAGCTTTATATGGTCTCAAACAAGCTCCTCGGGCTTGGTATGACAGACTGTCTAGCTATCTCATGGATAAAGGTTACTCACGAGGTTCTGTTGACAAAACTCTGTTCATTAAAAAATTTGATAAACACATTGTAGTTGCACAGATCTATGTTGATGATATCATTTTCGGATCAACCTGTGAAAAGCTCTCAAAACAATTTCAGACAATCATGGAAACTGAGTTTGAAATGTCTATGGTTGGTGGTCTTACATATTTTCTTGGATTACAAGTTACTCAACTTGACACTGGTATGTTTCTTTGTCAAACCAAATATGCAGAAGCCTTAGTAAAGAAATTTGGCATTGATATGAAGCAAAAGAGAACTGTTGTCACTCCAATGAGCACTACCTTAAAGTTAACTGAGGATAAAGATGGCAAATCTGTTGATCAAAAACTTTATTGTAGCATGATTGGTAGTCTTCTATATCTTACTGCCAACAGACCTGACATTTGTTTTAGTGTTGGTGTCTGTGCAAGGTTTCAGGCCGATCCAAGGGAATCACATCTTGAAGCTGTAAAAAGGATTATTAGATATGTTTCTACCACATTAACTTGTGGTGTCTTTTATACTCGTGATACAAATGCAGAAATTGCTGGTTTTTCTGATGCTGATTGGGGAGGTAACATGAAAGATAGGCGCAGCACGTCTGGAGGTTGTTTTTTTGTTGGCAACAATCTTGTTGCCTGGCATAGCAAAAAGCAGCTTTGCATTTCTCTTTCCACTGCTGAAGCTGAGTACATAGCAGCTGGAAGCTGCTGTACACAAATGCTATGGATGAAGCATATGGTTGAAGACTATGGTTTGAAACAAGGTATTCTCACTTTGTTTTGTGATAATACCAGTGCTATTAATATTTCAAAGAATCCTGTTCAACACACTCGAACTAAGCACATTGAATTACGGTATCATTTTATTCGTGACTTAGTTGAGAAAAATATTATGGAATTGAATTTTGTTCAAACTGAAAGTCAGCTTGCTGATATCTTTACAAAAGCTCTTGATGCTGACAGGTTTCTGACTCTTAGAAATGCCCTTGGGGTGATCAGTTTGTCCAATGTAAATTAATTGACTTCTATGTCACATCTAACTCCTTAATTTTGTATCTTTTCAGACTTTCAATATTTTTTCTCTCAAGAATCTGTTTAAACTCTGACAGTGGTGTAGTTGAATATGATTCAGATCCCTTTCAGGGATGTAAAGAAGTAATAAAGTTGAATTCTATTCAGGTCTCTCTCAGGAAAGTAATTACTATTTTGGTTATGACCTAATCGACTTGGTAAGAGAAAAAGCTGAAACTGAATCTAATTCTCTTGTTGGTTGATTCTGAAGTCTGATCTTGATTTTATATCAAGATGCAAAAATGTGACTTCCAAAAAATTGTTAAACAGTATTATGATATAAGGGGGAGTGACGAGATATTGATATCAATTTTTCTGTCACGGTTTAAAGTTTTTCTTGAGAGAAAATATTGTTTTTCTGATTTGATACTTGCTAACTTTTCTCTAACTATGTGTGTCTCTTGGTTAAAGTTTCTGTTTGGTTAGAAAATCTCTTGGTATTCTCTGATAATTATTGCTTCCGCATTTTACTTGATTTTCTATCCTTTCTGAGAAGTTGTTTCGGTTTAGGAGTTTATTTATTATGAATCTCTTCATATTCTCTTCCTTCTAGGATCTGACTCTTGGTTTTGTTTCATTATAAATTCTCCTCTTGTGCTCATCGTTTCTCACATCCAAAGTTTCATTCTATCTCTTCAGAACTCACGTGTCTCTCTCAGTGTGCAGGTTTAGATTATGGCTCGAACATTTTATCCTACTCGTGTTGGTGAGCTTCAACGTCGTCGTGATGCTGAGAGGCGTGCAAATATCAATGCTCACACTGTCAACTTGGATGATCCTCGTTTTGATGCTCTTCGTGCACTCAATCCTCCTGCAAATTCTCAACTTCGTGGTCCTGATCATGTTCTTGCCACATTGACTCGTCTTCATCACTGTCAAGAGTTCTCTGGAAATCGGATGGAACAAAAATTTTTGGAGGTGGAACGTCGCCTTGACCGATTAAATTCCACCATTGGTCTTCTTGTTGACACTGTTCTTGATATCCAGATCATGCTGGTTTCTACTTCACGAGGTTCTCCTTCTCCTGTACCTAGTCCGATGCACTCTTCAAGTCCAGGTCCCTCGAATTCTTCTCCAAAGCCAAATCTATGGGATGAGGCTGTTAAACGTCAGCAAGAAAAAGAAGTGGCCGCTGCTGCTGCTACTGCTCAGGTCTGGGGTGCTAAAGCTACCAAAAGTTGGGATGATGCTCTCACAATGGGGGAGTAATAGAAAAGAAAAGTCCTGCTGACTCTGCCTCTCATGTTTTGTTTTCTGTTTATTTCGTTTTTGAACACTTTCTCAATTTTTGTTAAACTCGGTTTGGTTGTAAGATGCATAAGCATCAGATTCTTATTTTTATTTGCTTACTTATCTGGTTTTTAAGACAATTATTGCTTAATGTTTTATATTGATTTGAAGGAGAAGAGAAAAATGATGGAAACTGATTCATTCTCCTTCAAAGACCTTATCTGTATATATTTTTGATTGGTTACTGCAGCTTTGTCTTTACAGGTTGTGTCGAGCATCAAAGGGGGAGTTTGTAAGAAGCTGGATCAGCTTTTGTTTGAAACTCAACACAACCATGTCTTTCCTGGTCCTACTAGGAAAGACCAAAATGGGTGTACTGAGCAAATTCCTAAATTGCTGTAAATATGAATCTGTTTCCTTTTTGCTCTCCTATGTTTATGGAAGTTATTTAATTGAGTTTGTTTGACTTTCATATGAGATATTCGATTAATATTACTAACCTCTTGATAAGGCTTTCTCTCTCCTGTTTGAAATTTCTGTATCTTATCAGATTAGCAAATCATGGCGCAATCTATGGGGGAGTTCTCTCTATATATTATAGGCAGTATGCATTTGGAGTATATTGCTTTTGTGAGCACATCTTGATTTAACAGAAGTTCTTGTGAACTCTTATACCTCTCGATTTCTTCTCTTGAATTGCAACCTTTGTCATCTCTCACTTGTGTGATTTGTGACTGTAGGAAGCCAAGTTTCAAAGGTAATCAAACCGAGTTGCTGTCTACACTAGTCTGTCAATCTGTTTACTGTTCATTGTCAAGTTAGCTGTGTAAATGCTTGTAATGAGATTACGATTTTGATCTCAACTTGATATCTGTAACTCTTGATCAACATTAGTGGATTCGGTTTCTAGTGTGGACTACTTTACAGTCTCGTAGTGGTTTTGATCTCTTATGAGATTTCCACTATAGTTAAATCCTGGTGTTCTTCTTGTTCTGTGTTTGTTCTTTCCTTTTTTATTTTCCATCTGGTAATTTCATATATATATATATATATATATATATATATAGCTAGCTCCGAGGCCTCAATACATATATTTGGTATGGTTTTCGGTAGCTTGTATCTGGTCTGGTGATAACAGCTGGGAATTTACAGCTTTAGTGGTAAGAGTACTATTTATCCGTGTGACTCTTGAGTTTGAATCTCCTTTCCTAAATTGTATAGGATATTACGAAAGTGAATCGATTCCAAACCTTGAGAGAAGATTGATCACATGATATGAGCCTGTGAGTCCTACTACAATTACTTGTTTTCTTTGTTTTTTTGGAAACAAGTATAGTATTAATTATAAGTGAATAAGAATAGTTCAAATTTATCTGTTGTACGTGTTTATGAATGTGGCTTAGTGACTCACTCACAATTGCAATGAAGCAAACTAATCCATGTCTAATCAGTCCAATGTATAAGAAAGTTTAAGATCAATCTAGCAGTACTCAGAATTCATAATGCAAACTCGTCCAACTAATATGTGCATGCTTGAATTCTAAATATTAAGTCATTGTTAACGAGACTATCTATTGCTAATACTCATTGTTAGCAAGATATGCTCATTAATAATTGCTAGCTAGCATGTCATGTACTAGAAAGCGTGCCTGTGCGTTGCAATGAGATCCTAAACTAGTGAAATCAAATTAATAGAGGATTCTTTTTTCAATGATAAAGTATTTGTGAGTTTAACTAATGATAGAGAATGTGTAAGGAGTTGTACAAAAATCTTTAGTGATAAGGTATGTGTAAGGATTTGATTGAAATAGGTAAGCATAGCGTAAGGTTAGTAGCCGAAAATGCACTTGGTTGCTAGTTTAGACGAAGAGCACAACGCAAGGTTAGCGTTTTACTTGTATATCGGCAATACATATACTTTGATCACCAATACACTAGTAAATGGTAACAAGTCGAAGAGTTGCTATCAGATCATGGAATAACTCGAGTGTTTCTGGGTCGGGACTCAACTTTGATCACCAATTAATCACCATCATGCAGGGGCGGATCTAGCCCATGGCTACATGGGCTTTAGCCCAAGTAGTTTTTTGGGTGAAAAAAAAAATAAAAAATTAGCCCAAGTATTTTGGGAGAAGAAAAAAAAAAGTTGTAGAACTTCAGATCGAAATCGTCCTCACCTCCCTACCCTCAGACCCTCACCTCCCTACCCTTCCGGCTGAAACTGCATCTCTGCCGCTGGCCCGCCGCCCTTCCAGAAATCGTCCTCAGTCAAGCGCCGCGACGCCGCCGCTGCCGGCTGCTGCCCCGACCCGCGCCCCCCACCCCCCGGCTCCTCCCGACCCGGCCGCCCCCCGCCCCTGCTGATCCTAGCCCATACAGTCCTCCACTCCTCCTTCTCCAAATTACAGGTGATCTATTCGTAGTAGTGAGAAGGTCTTGCAACTTACAAGTATTTGTGATAATGCTTCTTCAGTTTTTTTTTTTTTGGAGAAAGAATAATACTTGTTCAGTTGCTTTGTGTTAGCATAAGAAACATGATTAAAGAGTGATTGCTCATCGCTTACAATTGACTCTGAATGCTACAGCTAAAGGAGTGCATGATTTGTGGCAATTCTTTTCTACTCTGACTATGATTGTAAATTTTGTTGATTCTAGTGTAAAAAGACATTCTATATTAAAAGCTTTCAGAGAAGTAAAAATCCCAGATTTAGTGGCTGCTGGTACACTTGAGAGAGGTTCAGGTATGAATTAAGCTTGCACTTTGTAAAGAGCAGGGGCTACTCGCTGGGGTTCACATCTTCGTTCTATTTCAAGTCTGATTAAGTTGTTTGGAGCTACCCGAGCAACTATTGACGATTTGTATAAGAATGGAGTGGACAAAGTGCAAGGAGAAGCAAAAGCAATCGGTAAGGCCTTGAAAAAGTTTGATTTTGTGTATTGTTTGCTGATGATGCATGATATTATGAGGATTACTGACTTTTTGTGTCAAGCTTTGCAAAGAAAAGACATGAACATATTGAATGCTTTGCATTTTCTTTCAATAACAAAAGAAAAGCTTCAAGATATGAGAGAAAATGGTTGGGATGATTTGATTATGAAGGTTAGAGCTTTTTGTGCTGAGCATGCTATTTCTATGCCGGACATGACAGCTCCTTACAAGAAAGGGTTGAGGGATTGTGAAAATAATATTTCAAATGAGCATTATTATCGTGTCAATCTACTTTATGCTGTGATAGACTTTCAGTTGGGAGAGCTTGAAAGCAGATTTACAGAAAGTTCCTTGGAGATTCTTCTTCTTAGTGCTTCATTTGATCCACGTTATAATTTTCGAGCATTCAAACCTAAAGATGTGTGTAAACTTGCTTTGAAGTTTTATCCTTCAGACTTTTCATCATATGATATGCTTGCTCTAGATTTGGAGTGTGAGTTTTTTATAGCAGATGTTCAGAAGGATCAAAGATTTGCAAAGACAACTTCTGTATCTGATTTGTGTCGACAGTTGGTTGAATTCGGTACGTCATCACTTTACCCCATGATTTATCGATTGATTTGTCTTATTTTGACTCTTCCAGTTTCTACAGCAACAACAGAGAGGGCATTCTCATCTATGAACATCATCAAAAGTCAACTTAGAAATAAGATTAATGATGATTTTCTTGATGATTTGATGACTCTTTATATTGAAAGGACATATGCGGATAATATTGATAATAATGATGTAATTGCTGAGTTCGAAATGAGCGGATCTCATAGGGTAAAGTTTAGCTAGTTATGTTATTTATGTAATTTACAGGGTTTTGGTTTTATGTCCCCCCTGTATTATGTTTTGAATGGTAATATTAAAGGCGTGAGGATGAGCCTCCCATTGGGTTCCAAACCTCAAAAAAAAAAAAATTCAATTTTTCTTCTTTTTAAATCTAGCCCAAGGTATAATTTAATCCTGGTTCCGCCCCTGCCATCATGGATAATGGATTTCATAATCCTTGGGCTGCTACGTCACTCTATCTCTCTCTCTCTCTCTGGAGTACTACGCTTCACAACTGCGTTTCGAATGGCTGCTGCTTCAGTCATCCCCTTGTGCTCAATTCCAGACACATAATTCCTCACTTCCTTTCTCATCATCTCTTGCATAAGAAGATGAACTATTTGGGGCTTGGGCTCACAATCCAACTGTTTTACTGTGACCCGCCGGAAGGAACCACGCCGGGTAGACTAGAATTGCTCAAGTCGGATCTGTACGGGCATGACCCGAGGCTGCTGGGGCGACATGATGTCGTGTGCAAGGAATGTAAAATCGATATTTCGGCGATATTATCGTTTTTCCACCCCATTGATATATTTAGGGCTGTCAATGGGTAGTGTCGTGTCGGGTTCATGTCGGGTCAAAGTTTTTCGCGTGTCACAAAACACAAACCCAAATCCAACCCATTTAATAATCGTGTCGAAAATTTAAACCCAAACTCAACCTATTTATTAACGGGTTACCCGTTTTCAACCCGTTTAACCCATTTAATAAATAGGTCGTGCCGTGTTGGACAAATGACCCATTAACATTGTGAGTCATTTAACTAATGGCTTGATTAAATTCACAACAAACTACACAAAACCACAATTATCTGTAATTCATATATAAATTCATTCATAAAATCAAAAACTATCATAAATTTAAAATTAAAATTAAATTCATCCATCGTACAAAAAAAAATACATAATCCATAAACTGAGTTTGAATGTAAATCATAAAATGCTAATTAACTTGCAAACACTGCTTCACTTTATGAGTTTATTCAGCATAAAAGAAACAAGTAATCACCACCTATAACAAAGCAAGATCAATAGATTAATCATAATACTTAATAGAAGATCTACTTCCTCACAATAAAAAAAAAACAAAAAAAAAACTGAGAATAAAAATGTCCTAGTAATCAAAATCACTTACCAAGAAAAATTAATCACTTTGTTATGTGTTTTGACTTTATTTCTCTTAACTTGGACGAGCAGCGGTAATTGAACCATCAATGGATACACTATTAGCATCGCTAATGCTTAACTCGGTAATATCAATCTACATTCAAGTCGTCCAGTATAGGAGGCAAAGTATGAACAACAGCTAATACAAGACAATATAGGTGGCTTTATTTTGTGTTAAGCTGGTTAATTTCGAGTTGGCTGGTTGACCCGCGGTTGACCCATTTATTAAATGGGTCATGGCTGGTTGACCCGTCGCTGACCTGCTTTTTAATCGTGCTGGTTAAACCCGCTTTATTTCATGCGGGTTTCGAGTCGTATTATTCGGTCGTGTCGGAATTGACAGGCCTAGATATATCGATTCACTTCTGCCATTTTCTCGTCGAAATTTTCCGATATTTCTGATATTTCCACGAAATTTTCAATATTTCCTAAATTGACTAACCTACCTTTCAAGAATTAATAACCTACCTAATTTTCAACACCTAATTTTAATTTGTAACCTACCTTTCAAGAGCTACTTTTATCTCAACTGCTTTTTATTTCTAACCTACCTTTCAAAAATTTACCCTATATATATATATATATATATATATATATCATTTTCACTCAATCGAGTCACGTTCATCTCAACTTCTCTCTCACACAACATAAATCTTATTCATTTGAAGTTTGCATTATTTTCCATGCCGAGGTATTAGGTATGTAATTAGAATACAGTTTACAAATTTACATACTTTTGTTTTATTTCCTAATAAGTTTCTTACTTTTTTTTTGTTGAATCGGTAGTCAAGAAATGTATTGATCAGTAAAACGTACAAGGAATAAAATACCCATGAGGGCCGAAAATAAGAATTACTCCCTATGAGTACTAAGTACCTAATTGACACATATGTACTTAATAATCAAACGTACATCCACCTTCTAATGACTGTGTATAGCACTTTTATTTTCAGTCTTGAAACACTCAGCAACAAGAATAAAGGGTAATGACCGATGTTATCAAGACTGCCCTTGATGCAAAAAACTAGATCTTGCTCTGGGCCATAATGTCTTACACTATATATTTAGTAATATGTTTTACACTATATATTTAGTTTCTTACTTATGCATGCTTATTTAGTAATATGTCTTACACTATATATTCTAGATTTCTAGTATGTTGTATTATTTTGTAACATATAATTAAAATAAATATAGTTTAAAACTTTACATACTTCTGTTTTGATTTCCTAATAAGTTTCTTACTTATGCTGCTATGCATGCTTAATAGTAATGTGTCTTACACTATATATTTTACTATAATGTATATTTTTGTAACATATAATTAAAATAGTAATGTGTAATCATTTTACATGATAATGTATATAATTACAATTTTATTGACATGATTTTTCTATGATGTTCTAATAAGCTAGCTTCTAATTTTTTATGTAGGGATTCAACGACTATATAATGGCTAGTGGGTCAAGTAGACGTGATCCAGCTTGGGAGCATGCGGATGCCATTCCCGGAAACAAGAATGGGTCAATATGCAAATATTGTGGATTCATGATGAAAAGCGGAGGAGTCACACGTTTGAAGTATCATCTCAGCGGACTTGATCCTGGTAGCAATGTCAAAAGATGCGAATCGGTCTCGACAGATGTGAAGAAGTATATTGCTTCATTAATGAAGAACAAACAAGCAGAGAAGAGCAAAAAAGCCACCGAGTAGATGAAATTCGAGCCGAACTCCGTGGAGAATTATTTGTGAATCTAGATGATAACAGCGAAGATGAAGATAATTATCTAGATGACATAGGACCGGAGGAGAGAGTTCAGTTCAGACAAGCTTTGCGAGAGTCAAAGAATGTGCAATGGGATAGAGATCATCTCCACAAAATTCCTAGCAGAGGGCAGAGCAGTGGGACAAATACACAACGAACCCAAAGCTTCAGGGAAGCACTAGTGACCGCACCACTGGTGAGTCGCCGAAGCGAGCATCAAGCAATAATAACCCTACAATCGTTAGTAGTATAGAATAAGTAGGGATCGTTCTAGCCGGGGATTAAGGGTACCTGAAACATGAGAATGTTAATACAAATATTCACAAATATATATGCACAATGTCACACTTATATACATATATACATATTCACACGAAATCAAGGGGGATTGAGGTGAGGTTCGGCAGCAAGGGTTGCCCTAAAGCTAGGCAAGAAAATAAATCCTAAATTACTATTTACAAGTTTGGTCGACATCTTTCACACAAAGCACTCCACACTCAACTCTTTAACAAGGAAGACTCACACAAAAGAAGGTAAGGGACAAGTATCAACATGTTTAAATTCAATCTTTGTTCCGACTACAACTTAGTTGTAAGACTTCTCAAGTTCTTAAGATCGACCTTTTGAGTATGGACCCTAGAATATGTGTTAATCCTTTTGAGACTTAACAATTAATCGCAATAGTCTAAATCGGAGACATGCAAAACAAGCAAGGTTGTCAATCATCTTATTTTTGCATGCAAGAAATCTAAAGTATTATACCTAGGTGAGCAAAACAAATCAAGCAACCTTTTGAGTATTTAGCCAATTTATTAGTACTCCGGTTTGATGAAACCTAACACCTAGATTTACATGTTTTAAACAACAAATGCTTAAACACAACTAATGTTTCGGTTTTTAAGTCTCACTCCTTAGATTTCTAACCAATTTCGAACCTAAACATGCATCTATATATACCACTGCCCTAATTATCTAAGTGTACAAATCTTACAAGTTTTTATATTACAAATTAGCATGCAAAGACTCAAAGAAAACGTAGCTTAAGCCTAGACCTAAGCAACAAATCAAACAAATATTCAACATGCACATTATAAAACCAATCTCCAATTTGATTCATACATAGACATATAAACCAAAACCAAAAATACAAAAGAGTTTCATAGACAAAACTATTCATAGCTACATAAACTTTACTAAACCAAGAGAAGGGAGTGGATCACACTTTTGTAGACACCTTGATGATTTCAACTCGTGTGGATCCGGCGGAAGATGGAAGAGGTATGGAGGCTGCACGGCAAAGAGGTGGCTCGGCAGGATCTTTTCCAAGTTTCGGCAGAAACTTGGTTGGTGGTGGAGGGTGATTTTCGGCTAGGGTTTATGTAAGATCTTTGGGGAGAATTTGGTAGAGCTTTGGTTTTGTGTTTTGGCTTGAGATGTGACACTTTTTCTGTAGGAAAACATGGCTTTATATAGAGGCAAATTCGGCAGAAACCGTAGGTAGAAAACCTAGTCCAAATCAGCAAAGGTAATCCTTGTGCAACAAGGTTTTGATTCCTTCCTTTCTTGGTTCTTCTAGGAAACTTCTTTTTCTGATTTTTTCTTCAATGCCTTGGCTTGGTGTCATCCTCCTTCTTTCCTTAAGCTTAGACCATCTTCACATATGCATTTGTACACCATATGGTCCATTGAAAACAGTAATTGTGAAAAGGAGGCAGTAGCTTCTTGGAATCGGCAGAAACGACCTTGTTGTAGTAACTCCGGCATCTCTCACTCCTCGGAGCTCCGATTGATGCGATTCCAAGTCTCAGATAAACTAGACACACAAAGAAACCTCCATATAAAACAGTTTGATCAAATTCCTTGTGAAACGACGGGAATGATTTTTCGAAGTTGGGACACAGTCCCAGGAAAATCCTGGAAGTCCCTGGATTGGTTTGCTCGAACTTCTGTTCTGCAGCCATCTTTTGGGTGACTTCCCAAACTCCGATTGATCTGAAATTTTAACACAACATTCCTCCGTATATGAATAATACACACACCAAATTTCATTAAATTCGGACAAGGATAGAGCACATTTTTACTCATCTCAGAATCACAAAAAAGACAACTTGCATTATTTTCCAGATTTCTCAAACTTAGTCATTTTTCGGATTCTAAAGCACATTTGATAAAAACTCTACCAAAATGACATTAAACTAAATTATGACTCAATCTTAGATAAATAAGGGTTAAACAAAGCATAAACGAGGCGTAAACACATTAATATCGTCGCACATTGTGCTCCTATCAACCACTCGCACCAAACCTATCAAAATCGGCTCGATCACGCCAGGAAAGTTTGAAAAATTTCTTTCCAGGGGGTTCAGTGAAGGAGGCAATGTGAAGGTTAATAAGTAAATTTTTAATATACGAAAATATACCTGCAACAAAAGCCGCATCTCCTCACTTCAAAAATATGATGATTGGATGTCAAAGAGCCGGTGAAGGAGTGCAACCCCCACCCCCTATGAGATTAGGCACAAGTACTTGGACAAGGAGTTTAAAGACATCACTGATTATGTTGATAGACTGAAAGCACAATGGGAAACTTATGGATGCACAATCATGTGTGATGGGTGGATAGGCCAATAAGATTGTCTATCATAAATTTCACGGTGTACTCCAAAGGTACGACTGTTTTTTTATTTTTATATATTTATTTATTTATTTTAAGAGAAAGAAAATAGTTTAGTTCCATCCTCCGTCAACATATCCACTCATGACTCACCTCAACTAAACAAACCAGACCCTCTCAAACTTTCCCTCCCCCCTTAAAAATGGCGGCAGCAGCAGCAGCAGCAGCTAGAATAAACTGCTTCTTAAACCCCTTAAATCCCCTCACCACCCATCTCACCACCCACCTCCACTTCCGTCTTTCCAAAAAAAACCCACCCACCTTCTGCACCCGCGCCTCCTTCACCTCCCCCGACGAACCCGCCGTCGCCAATGACCCTTTTGTCCTTACGACTCCTCTCTATTACGTCAACGCCCCTCCCCACATGGGCAGCGCCTACACCACTATCGCCGCCGACGCCATTGCTCGCTTCCAGAGGCTACTGGGCAAGAGAGTCATTTTCATCACTGGGACTGACGAGCACGGTGAAAAGATTGCCACCGCTGCTGCAGCTAATAACTCCACCCCTGTTCAACACTGCGACCTCATTTCACAGTCTTACATTACCCTCTGGAAAGATGTAATGTTTATCTAACCCCTTGGAAATTTACTGTTTTGGTTACATTTGTATGCTCTGTTTTTTTACTTGGGTTTTGTCGTTTACAGTTGGATATAGGGTATGACAAGTTCATTAGGACAACTGATCCCAAGCATGAAGCGATTGTGAAGGAGTTTTACTCTAGGGTGCTTGACAACGGAGATATTTATAGGGCCGACTATGAGGGACTTTATTGTATCAACTGTGAAGAGTATAAGGTACCAACTATTCGTATTGAAGCTTTCTTGGGTATAGATGTTTTTTTTTTTCCTGTTACTAGTTTACATGATTGCTCATTTGGCGAAAATTGTTAGTTATTTGTTTCAGCTGGATACATGTCTATGGAATTTTTTTCCCCCTCAAGAATACGGTAAAGTGGCTACTTAGAAACTTTGATCAGTAGATATACATGTTCTGCAGGATGAGAAAGAGTTGCTTGAGAATAATTGTTGCCCTACACATCTGAAGCCATGTGTTGCACGGAAAGAGGATAATTTCTTCTTTGCATTATCCAAGTATCAGAAGCAGCTGGAAGAAAATTTGGCAAAAAATCCGAAATTTGTGCAGCCTTTGTACCGTCTTAACGAGGTAGAGGGCCAAAGAACATTGGTTTGCTCAAGTATAAAATGTGGGTTTTTATACATGTCGGATATGTCATTTCACTAAAGAGCTACATTGAGAAAACAATTGAAATTGCTGATATTACATGACAATAAGAACATTCTGTTATAAATGTTAAGCCTTATAGCTTTGTTCTTGATCTTAAGATCTAAATTATGCTGTTCTTTTTCCTCAGGTGCAAAGTTGGATTAAAAGTGGCCTAAGAGACTTTTCCATTTCTCGAGCATTAGTGGATTGGGGCATTCCGGTTCCTAATGATAGCAAGCAAACCATATATGTTTGGTTTGATGCTCTATTGGGGTAGAATTTTCTCTCCCTCATGCTCCCTTTTGCCTATAACTCATTGTCTCTGTGCTTATTTGTTGGAACTGAATTCATTACATAATGAAATCTATCTCATAATGAATACATGAACTTTAACATTCTGTGTAATTGGGATTGAAATAATAATATAATCCTTTATAAAGTTATTAGAAACTAAGACGAACTAAAGGACTTACACAAGTACTTAAGTGTGTTGATCATTCTGGTTATCTTCTGTCTTAGTGTACCACCAAAGATCTTTGGTTGTCTATTTATGATCTTCTCCTGATTCCACCCTTATGTATCTCTAAGCTAATGGGACTTTTAATGAGAAAACACCTGTGTATCAGCAGTGACCAAATCTGACATTTATATATTTCATTTACCCATGACAGTTTCTTCCATCAAGAAACTGTCATGTCATTCTGACTGCTTTTTCCAAAACTCAAATCAGGTATACCTTAAACTGTATTCAATGAATTTCAAATTCTAACAGATTATGAGTTTGACCAATAATGGTTCAACCTTTAAACTCATCTCAATGCTTGAATTCAAATACCAGTCATATATATATATATTAGATCAACTTTTGATTGAATTTTTACATCTCCACCGTTCAATTACTAGGTTTATATGTGTAGACCAAAATGATGATCGTTAAGGCATCTAACTAGATGAAATCAATGGACGTATGAAATCTGTCAAACCTGAATCGTTCATTTTTTTATTTGTAAATCACAATTTTGAATGCTCTAACGATTATCAAATGGAATGAAAATTTCCAGATATGATCTACCCATATAACATGAATGTTGAACGGTGGAGATGTTAATATGTTATAAAAAAGTAGGTTAAATGAGGGATCCCTCAAAATGAACAAAATGAGGGATCCCTCATTGGAAGGGGGCTGGATATATATATATATATATATATATATATGTGTGTGTGTGTGTGTGTGTGTGTGTGTGTGTGTGTGTGTGTGTCTGTATCCTTCTTTATATAATGTCTAGTTCATCAAGATATCTAACATTGTTAACTTCTTAGTTCTTGTTAATAATTAGTGCCATGGGGTTGTATATTATTCCAAACATATGGCTGGCATAGTTATTAAATGAGAAGGGTAATGGTTACCAAATTTATCTATCCCCATGCTTATTAGGAACGTATTACTCATTTTACAGTTCAAAATCACTTGTGCAGTTATATCTCAGCACTATCAGAGGATATGGAGCAACCTAGCTTAGAAAGAGCCGTTTCATCGGGATGGCCTGCCTCGCTACACTTGATTGGCAAGGTATGATGTTATGCATGACTTTTTTCATGGACATTTTCACTAGTATCCTGAATCCTGATTGATATTAGTAAGACAACCAATGACTATATTCGTCCTATATTGGTGCAATCTTTGAGTTGTACTATTGTCAATAATCCTCCTTTAGAAACCTTATTGTTGACCACCAATGGATAATTTAGATATGCTTTATCTTTCACTGTAGACTTAAGGATATTCATATTGCCACCTAGCAGTCTGACACTTCTCAGGCTAATTGATCTCTGGTGGTATTGCATTGGCATTTTGGTCCCCGGATGGGTTTCAGGAGATTCAAACCCCTTTTTGGCACATGGAGAAACAGTAGTTCCGTACTTGCATATGTTAGATTGTGTACCATTTGATTTAGTCCGAGTCTCAATGCACAGAGATATCTTTTTAAGTCAAACTGTTTTTTCAACGTAATCTCTTAATTTCTTGGCAGAGGATGAGATCACTTAACATCGTTCTCACAATAACATGTTCACTTGCAGTTCCCTGCCGCTCATTTGTTTGAGCTATGAATAAGTTTGGGACTGTTGTTAAAGCCATCTATAGAAGTAGAGTGTTCTTTTTCTGTGTCTTTGTTTCTCCCTTCCATATTTATTTGCAAAATTTCATTAAGAAATTGCATAGATATAAGTATGTATACATGTTCTATGTTATAATAGTTGGCCTTTTGTTATTGTGTAGGATATTTTACGTTTCCATGCAGTATACTGGCCAGCTATGCTAATGTCTGCTGGACTGGGCCTTCCTAGGATGGTGTTTGGCCATGGGTTTTTGACAAAGGTATTGAAACTCAGTATATTATACTTATGAAAGTGCCTAGACCTGTAACTCATATGTTTAATAAAATTTATCAAGAGCTATTGGTATTGGAATCATAGATGAAGTGCATGTCCTCTCAATTTTAGCTGTTTGAAGCCTAGGACTTGACAAAATTTCTGAACTGTAAAGTGGATTTTTTTACAGTTTAAATATGCTCAGTTGTTGTCGTGTTCATCTAGATGTGTAACAAGTCTGTGAATCCAGATGAGAGATGCCATGTCCTTGCTAGAACATAATTGTAAATAAAATTCGTGTGATGGGGCATGATTTGACTTATTATAGTCGTATTAATATGACCAGACTCATATGTCCAACCTCTTGACTATTACCTGTCAGCGATAAGTACATACACTCTGATCAGTAGTGCATGATATTCAACTGTGTTTCATTAACTAAGTCTCTGTCTGAATAGATTGGAGACAGCCTTCTGCCATCTGACAATAATTGACAGATAACTATGAGTTCTTCAAAAGCTGCACTCATGCTAATTTAAGCCATTACGCAAGGGCTTTCTTGGAGTGTTAAAATAAAAAATCTGTTTGAAATCTTATTTGTACAGATAGTTAAAAGTTTTACCCCTAAACCAGTAAGATAGGCTTCTGAATTGGTTATTATCTTTAGTTCTTTAGTTCAAATGATCTAGAGTCAAAACCAGGCATTAATGGGATCAAATCTCTGGAAGGTGATATTATATATGCTCATCCAACTTGAAAAAATAACAGTATTGCAAGTGAGCAGGAAATTTGAATTTTCATCTCATGTATATAATTTTATGTCATGCAGCAATGCTTTTTATTTTTATACTTATAGGATGGTATGAAGATGGGGAAGTCACTAGGGAATACAATTGAACCAAATGACTTGGTTCATAAATTCGGATCTGATGCGGTCAGGTACTTCTTCGTCAGGGAGGTGGAATTTGGTAGTGATGGGGATTATTCAGAAGATCGTTTCATCAATATTGTCAATGCTCATCTCGCCAATTCAATCGGTATATTACTGCAAACTCATTGCTGGTCATTTTGGGTTCATCATATGCAATTTCTTCACTGTTATTATATTTTAAAAATTACTTCTACTATATTCTACAGGAAATCTGCTTAACCGCACTCTGGGACTTCTTAAGAAGAATTGCCAATCTACTTTAGTAATTGATTCAAGTATTGCAGCTGAAGGAACTACATTCAAGGACACTGTGGAGAAGTTGGTAATATTTTCATGAAACTTAGAACACCATCATGAATTCCAAGTATACAAATTAGTGGAATTACTTAATGTAGAAGGTAGCTCAGGTTTTGCAAGCCATGAAAGCCTTCCTGCAAGTATCATTATTCCTGTGTTTAACTAGTTGCAACCTACTATCCTAGTCGTCACAACATCTTCATACTTTGTTAGGTTGAAAAAGCTCGGGTTGATTATGAAAACCTCTCACTATCATCAGCTTGTGAGGCTGTTCTTGAGATCAGCAATGCTGGAAATTCATACATTGATGGGCGTGCACCATGGTCTCTCTTTAAGCAAGGGGGTGCTGCAAGTGAAGCTGCTGCAAAGGTGTGTGGGTTTCTCTGTTTGTGTGGATTTGTATGTATGTGTTCATAGTTCCTTCAATCACTGGCAGTAATTAAACATGTACAGAACTTAATTTTATTTCGCTCTAAAAGGAGGTCTCTAGATGAAATCATGTGTTTCAGTCAAACAACGTTATGTAACGATGCTTAGGTTGGTTGCTCATCATATATCAGCTTGTTGAATATTTGTATCGGCAATACATAATTGCCTTTTGCCCTTTTCTGAAAATCTTTTCGCTTGTTGAGCAGGACCTTGTGATAATATTAGAAGCAATGAGGATAATAGCTATTGCATTATCTCCTGTCACACCAAGTTTAAGTTGGAGAATATATGGACAGCTTGGCTACTCAAAGGATCAGTTTGATGCTGCTACCTGGGTACCTCTCATAGGCTTGTTGTATAAATGTATGCCTGAACTGTCCAGCAACTTATTTGATAAACTAACGTCAGTTTTTCATTGCAGAGTCACACCAAATGGGGTGGGCTTAAAGGTGGTCAAGTCATGGCTCAACCTCAACCAATCTTTGCAAGAATTGAAAGCCAGACAGAAGAAGAAGAAAATAGGGTCGAAGCACCCAAAAAGGTGAAAAAGAACAAGTTACCACAGCCTCAACAGGCTGTTGAAGCTTAAAGATTCATTCCTCGATTCTCTCTCTGCTCTTCATTTCATTTTTCCCTTTTTAAGAACCTATTTCGGATCAAAAAAGTAATTACTCGGCACCTTGTTCTCCTGTTAAGATTATATCCATTTGTGTAATGATTATATCATGTTCTTGACAATATGAGATGATGAAGGAACCAAGTCTTTTCTGGGAAAACAGAAACTAACTCTGGTAGTATCCGTTGGATAAGATGGAGTCGTCAGCAAACAGAATATGGGATATCGAAGATGTATATAGTCATAACTTAATATGACTACAAAACATTAATTGATAGTTTGATACAGATAAACAGACATAACTTAATATCAAATTAGGCGGCATCTGCTCTATTCTCCTTTCCCAAAGTTCTCTTCCGACCTAGCCTAGCTATATAGTTTTCCTCGTTCCCACCTGAAATCAAAGGTCTTGTACTGTGTGGTCATGGAAAATCAAACACATCATAGAATTGAGAATGTGTTACTGACTTCAACATTTTAAGATCAAACGATGATAAATACATCTGCTGATGCTCTCCAAAAGTCCAAAATCCTTATCAATAATAAATTATGGGAGCAGTCATTAAACGCGTTCTTCACCTTAATTAATTACGGCGAGACACAAAGCATATACAAAATGATCGAGAAGATCGATTTCTTCCGGTTGTAGCTAGCGCACTGAGGGGGATATATATATAAAACGTGCAAGGACAAAGTAATATATATATATATATATATATATATATATATATATATATATATATATATATATATATGAAGGTATTAGCCTTCACATTCAAAATACACGTTTCCTAGTCATTTTAGGAAACTCTTGCTTATTGTCCAATCTCTGCCAAAGGTAATCAAATGTTGATCTCTTACCTTTTTACTATGTGGATTTGTTTTGATATACTCGTGATTCTATTGTTTTATTTTTTCCTTACAAGCTTATTTGTTTTTATGAAAGATCTAATTTGCTTTGGAGTCATATTATGATATTGGATATGCATCAATGAGAATTAAATGGTGAAAAGGAGTCTAGGATTTTGGGGGAGTCTGAGAGGTTCTTCTCTTGGACTCTATCTCTATATATACTGACATTTGTTGATTGATGCCACACTGATCTTAGCCCAGAAAAACAGAACATAATAGTTCCAGTCTTCAAGAGTCAATTCATCTTGCATCTCATATTGCTTGTGTGAAGTTGAACGTCTCTGAAGTTCTGCCTTAGAGAAATCAGTCAAAGCATGTGTAAGCCTGTGTTGAGAAGAAGACTGTGAAAAAGAGTTCTTGTCTCAAGAAGAGGCTTGGAGATTGTGTTGAAGAATCTCTCTTTAAACCCTACTGTGTAGAACAGTAGGTTAATTGTCTTGTAAATCAAGTTGTGAAAAAGAACTAGTTATGATAGTTGAGCAACTGTGTTGTAGAGCTATTCAAAGTAAATCTAGCTGTGTGAAGAGCTAGTTGAATATTGTATTTCAATTAACGATCAATTGAGATTCAAGGTTCATTCAAATACTTCTGATTGATTTATATTGGCTTGTACTTCATCTGTGTATTTTCAATTGGCATCAGAGCTGGAACACTAGATACACTTAGTGTTTAATTCAGGGTCAGATGGACCACACGTCAATCAATATGCCTCCTCTCCTTAAAGGAGAAGGATATGAAGATTGGAAAGGGATGATGCAAGCTTTCATCTATTCCCAAGATTGCAGAGCATGGCAATGTGTGCTGCATGAGTGGACACCTCCTCACGATGCTAAAGCTGCAGAAGGATCAGAAGAGGCTAAAATTAAACGATTTGATAAATGGTCTGCAACTGAGATTGCAAATAGTGAATCTGAGAACAAGGCAAAAAATGCTCTGTTCATTGCCTTATCAGAAGATGATATATCTCTCATTAAACACTGTTCAACCTCAAAAGAAATTTGGGACACTCTAGAGACCACCTATGAAGGTAATAAAAAGGTAAAACGTCACTACTTCACGAATTTGAACTTTTACAGATGAAAGAAGAGGAGACCATTGATCAATTCTATAAACGACTGATTTCCATCACAAGCAGCATAAGATCTATCGATGCAAGGAAGGAAGTTTGTCAGGAGGATATTGTCTTAAAAATCTTGAGATCTCTACCTAAACGGTTTGCAATTAAAAAGGCAGCTATATCTGAATCAAGAGATCTTGAGACCTACCCTCTATTTGAACTTATCGGGAGTTTAAAGGCATATGAAGTTGAGATCAATGAGGAAAACAAAAGTGACTCGAAGGTCTCAAAGAATCTTGCTTTGAAAGCAACCAAGAAAAAGGAGCTAACTGATGATATTACTGAACTTGGTTTGCTAACCAAAAAATTTAAGAAAATCTTAAAATATAAGAATTTAGGTGGTGAAAGAAGCAATTCTTATTCAAAAAGATCTAGATTTTCTAAAAATAAAAATGAGGTCAGAAGTTTCCCTACTAACAATAGGAGAAATCCTAATTTCAAACCAAAGTGTTATGAATGTGGTGGTCTAGGCCATATCTTTATTGACTGTGGTAACAGGAAAAACCAAAGTGGATCAAAGAAAGCATTGAAGGTGTCTTGGAGCGATGATGAAAGTGATGATGACGAAGTGGTTTAGAAAAATCTGAAGAAAAATTTTGTTCTTGTTGCTAGACTGTGTTTTGATCAGAGTGACTCTGAATTTGACAACGATAGTGATGCTGAGGGAAACAGTCTCTATGATGACTTCAATATTGGTCAAAAGTATGAAAAATTGTGCTCTCTTGCAGATTCTGTTATTCACAAAAGCACGAATCTGGAACGGAAATTGTCTAGCACTCTGGTTAAATTATCAGAAGTAGAGCAGGAACTATCTGAAAAGGAGGACATATGGAACAAGGAGAAGATGGAATTGAAACGAAATGTTGCTAATCTTACATGCAACATTTCTGAAGAGGATTGGTTGTCTGAAAGATTCACACTATTGTCTAAATTAGATGTGTTGGTACAACATGTAACTGCTCATGAAGATATTATTGACAAACTTAATCATGAAAATCTGTTGTTACAGGAACAAGTGATTAAAACAAATGAGAAGTTCAATCAATTCCAACTCAGCTCCAAGGCAACAACTAAGATGCTTTGTATTGGAAAACAGTTTAAGAACACTTTTGGTATTGGTTATAATGATGAGGGTTCTTCAACTCATGTTGGAAACAACCTTGATAATGGAGAAATTTCACTGACTTTAGAGGATGATACATCCTCCACTCTTCCTGAAACATCTAATCATGTGGTAAGAATTGAGAATGATTCCTTCTCAAATCAGGTATGTTTATCAACACAATGCTCTAATCTGAAGGATATTGAAGATGATCTGTCAAACTTAAAATTGCATTTATCAAAACTGATTGATCTAACAAATGCTAAGTTTTCTGACATTGATAAACATCTTGTGAGTGCTAATGAAAATTCTTTGAATATTATTTCTAGAATTACCTCACTAGAAAATAAACATCTATCTGTTTCTGAAACTGATGATCTTTCCATGCTGTCCATTCAGAACAACAAGAAAACTACAGGTGTTCAAAATGTTTGGAGAAAGAAACAGACTGTGAATGTAAACTGCTTGACTGCTAAAATAGATTTTAATGATAATCATATTGAAGCAACTTGTCTGGTTGCCCTTACTACTGTAAATACCAGAGATTCCAATGTTTGGTACATTGACAGTGGCTGTTCTAGACACATGTCTGGAAACAAATGTTTCTTTCTCAGCATGGAAGATGAAACAATCACTGGAACTGTCACTTTTGGAGATGCTAGCAAAGCTGAAATTTTGGGAAGAGGAACTGTGGAAACAACTAACCTTGGTAAGCTAGAAAATGTTATGTATGTGGAAGGATTAGTCACAAATCTGGTAAGTGTTAGTCAACTAGCTGATGATTTTGAGGATATCTGGTTTAACATAAAAAGATGTATTGTTTTGGATGATCATGGTAATATTGTACTTGGTGGTAAGCGATGTACAGATAATTGTTACCATGCATCAACTGATTCTTCTGTTATTTTCTCTAATAAATGCTTAAAGACTATTTCCTCTGATGTGTCTTTTGAGTTATGGCACAGACGATTGGGGCATGTCAACTATCAGGATCTTCAAAAATTATCAAACAATCACTGCCTAAGGGGCTTACCTAAACTCAGTGGAAGAATTGACAAGATATGTGGCCACTGCAAGGCAGGAAAGCAAACTAAAGCTTCTCATCGTGTTATAAACTCAACATCAACTACCAAGTGTTTAGAACTACTCCACATGGATTTAATGGGCCCAACACAGACTGCGAGTATGTCAGGTAAGTTTTATATCTTTGTTGTTGTTGATGATTTTTCCAGATATACTTGGGTTGACTTTCTTGAAAAGAAAACCGAAACCTTTGAGTCCTTTCTAGGGTTAAGCAGACAACTAACAAGACTTAAACAACACTCAAATTTGAAATTAGCAAGAATTAGATCAGATAATGGTACTAAAATTAAAAATTCCTCATTTACTAATTTCTGCCATCAGAATGGTGTGTTTCATGAGTTTTCAGCTCCACGTACTCCACAACAGAATGTTGTTGTAGAAAGGAAGAACATATCTCTCCTTGGAATGGGACGTGTTCTTCTTCATTCTGCAAAATTGGGAGAAAAATTCTGGGCAGAAGCCATGAACACTGCCTGTTATGTCTCAAATCGAGTTTTTATCCAATCAGGTAGTGATCAGACTGCTTATGAACTCTGGAAAGGTAAGAAACTTAATGTAAGTCACTTTAATGTTTTTGGCAGTCCTTATCACATTCTAAAAGAAGGAGAAATTTTGAATAAGTTTGCTTCAAGAACTGACCCAGGAATTTTTGTGGGATACGATGTAAGCAGTATTGCCTATTGGGTGTACAACAAAATCTCAAAACGTGTTGTTGTTTCGATTAATGTGTCTATTGATGATATGCCAGCTGCACAGATTGATGATTTTCCTCTTCAAATTCAGAATTCGTTTCCTCAAGGTGATGAAAGTGAAAGCATCTCAAACTCAGAAAGTGAGGATGATAATATCAAAGATGTTCCTCAGAAACGAACTGGTTTCAAACAAGTTCAAAAGGATCATGATACTGATGATGTTATTGGTCATTTAGATTTTGGTATCCAAACAAGAAACAAGTCTGCTCTAAGTGACAAATTGGAAACAGCATTGTCATGTTTTATCAATAGTCATATCAAGGAATCAAACTCTATCAGGTGTTATGGCTTTGTTTCCTTGTCTGAACCAAGAAATGTTCAAGAGGCACTGTTGGATTCAGATTGGATTATGGCCATGCAAGATGAACTGAACCAATTCGTTAAAAATTATGTATGGGAACTGGTTCCTCGACTAGATCATGTCAATATTGTGGGAACTAAATGGATCTTCAGAAACAAATCTGATGAGCATGGTACTGTTATAAGAAACAAAGCAAGACTTGTTGCTCAGGGTTACTCTCAAAAGAGGGGTATTGACTACGAAGAAACTTTTGCTCCTGTAGCAAGAATGGAGTCTGTAAGACTTCTTATGGCTGTGGCTTGTCATTTCAAATTCAAACTGTATTAGATGGATGTCAAGACTGCCTTTCTCAACGGTTACATCGACAAAGAAGTGTTTGTGGAACAGCCAAAAGGTTTCATAGATCCTTATCATCCAGATTATGTGTACCGACTTCAGAAGGTGTTGTACGGATTGAAACAAGCACCAAGAGCATGGTATGATCGTCTTTCCAAGTATTTGATCAATCAAGGATTTGTCCGAGGCTCGGTTGACAAAACCTTGTTTGTCAAAAATGTAAAAAAACGATTTTATTGTTGCTCAAGTTTATGTTGATGATATCTTGTTTGGCTCTACCTCAGATGCACTTGTCTCAGAATTTGCTTCTGTTATGACTAGTGAATTTGAGATGAGCAATCTTGGTGAACTAACTTTCTTCCTTGGATTACAAGTTAAGCAGATGAACACAGGGATGTTTCTGTCACAGTCAAAATATGCAGAGAACTTGATCAATAAGTTTGGACTGTCCAACAAGAAAGATCGTACAAATCCTATGAGCACTTCAACCAAACTCCATGAGGACAAAGAAGGTAGGTCTGTGGATCCATCTCTTTACAGAAGTATGATTGGGAGTCTGCTCTATCTTACTGCTAGCAGACCATATATTTCTTTTAGCGTTGGAGTCTGTGCACGTTTCCAATCCAACCCTAAAGAGTCCAATCTTGAAGCAGTCAAAAAAATTATCCGATATGTAGCATGTACATCTAACTGTGGTATGTTCTATACTACATATTCAAATGCTGAAATTGCAGGCTATTCATATGCTGATTGGGGTGGTAGTATGAAAGATGGAAAAAGCACTTCGGGAGGGTGTTTCTGGTTAGGAACTACCCTGGTTTCTTGGCACAGCAGAAAGTAAAATTGTATTTCCTTGTCCACTACTGAATCTGAATATGTTGCAGCAGGGAGCTGTTGTACTCAAATGGTGTGGATGAAACAAATGCTCAAAGACTATGGGATTCCTCCAGGAAAACTAACCATATTCTGTGACAATACTAGTGCAATAAGTATTGCTAAGAATCCAGTCCAGCATTCAAGAACCAAACATATTGATCTCAGGTATCACTATATCCGAAACTTGGTTGAAAAAGACATTCTTGAACTCTGTTTTATTGAAACAGAAAAATAACTTGCTGATATTTTAACTAAACCCTTGGACACTGCTCGATTTAATTTTCTGTGCACTGCCATTGGCATCTGCACTGAACCCTGAATGCCATGCATTTCATTACATATCCTATACTGTTTCATGCTCCATCATTTGATATGTGATGTACTCATTGGAGCTTTGCTTGATTTGTTATCTCTTGAGTTTTTGATCTGTAACTATTATCTCTAACTTAGTCTGCACTTCATTCTGATTCTGGACTAGGACTTGATTGTGAGTTTTCTGTATCATCTGCCTCAGTTAGGTAATGTGGTTCTTACTTTGTGGTGGCTACGCTATGACAATACTCAAATATGGTACTGGTTGATGATACAAAGTGGATTGCTTCTGAAGCTAAATAAAAAAATATAGATATATGACTGTTACTATGCTCCTAAAAAATAATAAAAATAATAATCTTGGAGCTAGTTTGACCGGATTATTCCTAAAGTAACTACTATTCTGGTTATGACCTAATCAGATTGGTAGGACAGAAACAAGAATGGTTTGGTCAATTAGAGGAAGCAGGTATTGAGCTTCACCTGAGACTTGGAGTCCATGGTATCCTTGTTATACCTAACACCCTAAGATCAACTGATCTGGGAGTGTTCTCTGCCTCTCGCTACATAGTTGAGTGTCTCTAGCCATCAAAAGATTGTTATAGAATGCTACAAGGGGGAGTGTTGGTTTGTAAAGATTGTCATAAAATGAGAAAAATTGTCCACTTCCTCCCCACATTGTCTGATCCATGGTCTATACACTGATGCTTTTGAAGTCATGGACTCACATCATGTCTTGTTGATAGAATCCATATGGTTTGCTTTCAAAGATTGGTTGTAATACTTGGAATCAATCTCTCTGCAGAAACTTATTGATGAGCTTTGCCAGTTGTTATCATTTACTTTAATCTCTCTGCATATCATTCATATCACATCAGGTCTACGAGTTCAGTGTTCTTATCAATGGTGTCTCACAGTTTACTTTGGTATTCATTGATTTAAGTTTTCTTGTTGGCACACTGTTATAAAATTGTCAGGAATGCTCTCTTTCTTTCCATATCTCAAACGGTTAGTTCTTGATGATTTGGAATCTCTAGGCACCGTTTCGTATTCTGTGAGGATTGCGTGTTTCAAATCCTATTGCTCACTGGTTGGTTTTCCTCATTCATGACGGTTTCCTTTCTGAGATATTTCAAGACGCATGATCTGGTTTTTATATCTCCATAAATACCTCTCTCCTCTCCATTATGTCTCCATTAAGCTCTCATATTCTTTCTAGTCTCTCTTCTCTCCTTGTTGCAGGTTGTGAATGCGAACATTGAAAACTACAAGGATGACCGCCGGTGGCTCTGGCAGCAGAAGTAAGCGTCCTCGATACTCTTCCTCCTTCTCATCCTCTTCTGATTCCTTGGATTCCTCTGATTGTTCTCATCGCTCTCCACCGCACTCTGCTGAGGACGTTCTTCTCTATCCTCCTAGTTTTCCCCGTCCTCCCACTGAGCCTCGTATACCTCCTCCTCCTAAGAAAGAGGGGTATACCGGTTCTATTACTTTCGCTCGGTTCGAAGGGGAGCCCTGGCGTCCTCCAATCCCTATCGAGCAAGATACCATGGAGGGGTTCAGTACTTATCTTGTTTGTATGGAAGACAACATCCGAGGCTGGGCAAAAAGTTTTCTTGATCAACTCGATTCTCTGACTCGTGCACAAATTCATCATTCAAGAACAGATCATTCTTCTTCAAGCTGCAATTCTCAAGCGAAAGAAGTAGCACTTCATATTCCATGGGGGAGAAAATGAAGACTTTTACTCTTATCTATTGTTTATTTTCTGTTGAACAATTTTTGTTAATTGTTAGTGCATAAGCACAAACATATGGATGCTTTTTGCTTAATCAACTCTTTGAAGTTTTGTATGTTATAAGTGGGAAATGATGGAAACTGATCCCTGAATATTTCTAATCCATTCTTATCTGTTTTTCTTCATGGTATATATATCTTGTGTTATTGTTCTAATTAGGAATGCATATCAGTCTTCATGGTATTGAATATGAATATTGTTAAGGGGGAGATTGAAGGTATTAGCCTTCACATTCAAAATACACGTTTCCTAGTCATTCTAGGAATCTCTTGCTTATTGTCCAATCTCTGCCAAAGGTAATCAAAGGTTGATCTCTTACCTTTTTACTCTGTGGATTTGTTTTGATATACTCATGATTCTATTGTTTTATTCTTTCCTTACAAGCTTATTTGTTTTTATGAAAGATCTAATTTGCTTTGGAGTCATATTATGATATTGGATATGCATCAATGAGAATTAAATGGTGAAAAGGAGTCTCGGATTTTGGGAGAGTCTGAGAGATTCTTCTCTTGGATTCTACCTCTATATATACTGACATTTGTTGATTGATGCAGCACTGATCTTAGCCCAGAAAAACAGAACATAATAGTTCCAGTCTTCAAGAGTCAATTCATCTTGCATCTCATATTGCTTGTGTGAAGTTGAACGTCTCTGAAGTTATGCCTTAGAGAAATCAGTCAAAGCGTGTGTAAGCCTGTGTTGAGAACAAGACTGTGAAAAAGAGTTCTTGTCTAAAGAAGAGGCTTGAAGATTGTGTTAAAGAATCTCTCTTTAAATCCTATTGTGTAGAAGAGTAGGTTAATTAATTGTCTTGTAAATCTAGTTGTGATAAAGAACTAGTTTTGATAGTTGAGCAACTGTGTTGTAGAGTTGCTAAAGTGAGTAATAGCTGTGTTGTAGAGCTATTCAAAGTAAATCTAGCTGTGTGAAGAGCTAGTTGAATATTGTATTTCAATTAACGATCAATTGAGATTCAAGGTTCATTCAAATACTTCTGATTGATTTATATTGGCTTGTACTTCATCTGTGTATTTTCAATATAATTCTTATTTTGAGCGAATTTTCGCTCTGAAATTAAAAAAATATCATTTTTTGACACATGTTTCGGTTCTTTTTCACATTTCCACCGTTAAGATGTTTGAACCTAATGTATAGATCATTTCTGCAAAATTTCATCTAATTTGGTCACCGTTAAGCCTGTGTTGAGAACAAGACTGTGAAAAAGAGTTCTTGTCTCAAGAAGAGGCTTGGAGATTGTGTTGAAGAATCTCTCTTTAAATCCTATTGTGTAGAAGAGTAGGTTAATTGTCTTGTAAATCTAGTTGTGATAAAGAACTAGTTTTGATAGTTGAGCAACTGTGTTGTAGAGTTGCTAAAGTGAGTAATAGCTGTGTGTTAGAGCTATTCAAAGTAAATCTAGCTGTGTGAAGAGCTAGTTTAATATTGTATTTCAATTAACGATCAATTGAGATTCAAGGTTCATTCAAATACTTCTGATTGATTTATATTGGCTTGTACTTCATCTGTGTATTTTCAATATAATTCTTATTTTGAGCGAATTTTCGCTCTGAAATTTTAAAAAAATCATTTTTTGACACATGTTTCAGTTATTTTTCACATTTCCACCGTTCAGATGTTTGAACCTAATGTATAGATTATTCATGCAAATAGTATTTAAACGAAGCAACACAGCACCAGCTTATGAATCGATCAGAGCTATACAGACTCCATTTCTTATATAAGAAGTCTGGTTGAAGGTACTCACTACTACTCAGACAATTAAATCAAGTGGCTAAGTACAGAACTCCAGAAGCAAGGTCCAATATAAAACATGGCAAAAGTTGAAGCTGCGATACAGGGCAGGGTGCCCAAAGTGGTGGTGGTGGTGTGCTCGTTGAGAGGGAATAAGGTGTTGCTGGGACGGCGCCGCTCATCTCTTTTGGTGATTCCACCTTCTCCCTCCCTGGGGAAACCTCGAGTTTGGTACGTATACTTAGATTATATATCATTTATTTCTCTTTCATTGTCAGTTCTATAACTGATGGTTATGAGCATGCATAGACGAGAAAATCATGGAATTGATTTTTCTCTCAATCCTACACAAGTACCTTCATGTCATGCGTTCGTACGTATTTCATAATAACTTATTTATCTGCCTGTAGGTGAGAGCTTTGAGGAGTGTGCAACAAGAGAAGTGAAGGAAGAAACTGGTTTAGACATTGATAGGTTGGAGTTTCTAACAGTCACAAACAACCTGTTCTTAGACAAAGTCAAACCATACCAGTACGTGGTGATTTCTATGCGAGCAGTCCTGGCAGATCATCAAAAGCCCCAGAATTTTGAGCCAGACTTCTGCGATGGTTGGGGATGGTATGAGTGGGACAACCTCCCCAGGCCACTATTTTCGCCCTTGGAAAAAGCAGTTCAGGCTGGATTTAATCCTTTCGTTATCTAATCTTCAACCAGATAGATGTACTTGCACATACTACACCTTGAATAAGCTGTTAATATTTTCTTGAAAGGAACCAATTACTCGTTGTAATATAATCGTAATTACGAAGATTATGCTTTGAATCAAGATTGTAGTCTTGTGATATTATTTGTCCTCATCGGTATAACAGGTATCAGTATTCTACTGTCAGTAATTACATGCATGCACGTATTTTCCAGATCGATCTATAAGTAACATATATGCACGTATCAAGTTAAGCAATTGCACACCAAATCAAAGAGTACCACTTACATTAAATACATAATTACCCAATAAGTACAGTTTTCAGCCCAAAATTCCTATCAACAGTCAATTTTTCCCATGAGAAAGACTCGTTAAATTTTTCTGTTAGTGGACTAAATTCTGTTAACTACTATATTATTAAAATACCCCTTTCAGAGACCATGAACAACCATATTTGAGGAAAAAAAAAAAAAAAATTCAAACTATGTACCTATAATGCTACTGAGCCTCAAATCTCAACCTAATGCAACTGAGGTTCACAAACTCCGCCGTCCTCCACCGCGCTTCCAATACCACTGAATCTCAGAAATCAACCTCCGTTGTCTTCCGCCGCGCTTCTAATGACACTGAGCCTCAGAAATCAATCTCAGCCGCCTCCGCCGCACTTCTAATGACATTGAGCCTCAGAAATCAACCTCCGCCGTCCTCCGCCGCGCTTCTAATGCCACTGAGCCTCAGAAATCAAGATCTGTTGTCCTCCGCCGCGCCTCCAATACCACTGAGCCTCTGAAATCAACCTCCGCCGCGCTTCTAAAGTCACTGAGCCTCAGAAATCAATTTCAGACACCTCCGCCACGCTTCTAATGACATTGAGCCTTAGAAATCAACCTCAGCTGCCTCAGCCGCCTCTGCCACGCTTCCAATGCAATTGAGCCTAACAAATCAACCTCTGTCGTCCTCCGCCGCTCTTCTAATGCCATTGAGCCTCAGAAATCAAGATCCATCGTCCTCTACCGTGCTTCCAAAACCGATTACAGCTTCTATTGCATCAAGGCCACCACCTCAACCTGTTCCTACTGTTGCTTCTACTACATCAAGGCCACCACCTGTCCCTGCTCCTACTACATCAAAGGCTTCAAGCAACGATAATGCAACACCAACAAGGTCTTCTAAAAGGGTTAGGCATAGTTCAGGTAAAGGACATGGCAACTAGTTATGGAAACTTTAATTCTAGGGCAGCCATTAAACATTAGGATGTTTTGCACAACCTTGTGGTGTGTCACTTGGTTGTTGGTTCTAATATTTTGATATGATGATTAGAACTAAACTATTTGTCATTGATGTTAGCTATTTCGTTAGTTGGCAGACAATGTTGGTGTAATATGGCTGTATCAAAAAATGGAGTTCCCATGCTAGTTTTGAATGAACGGCAGTTTCCATGTTAACTGTTTGTTTCATTTGAAAGATGGAAAATGTTGTTTCATTTGGATCAATTGCCCCATGTTTTCCATTTGAATTTTACACTACCAAATTTGAATTTTTTAGATTTTTAAAATTATTTTGGCGGGAATATTTGATGAAAAATGGTGGAATTGACCAAAAGGGGTATATTAGACTTTTTCACTGACTCGGCAAACATCCAGTTTAGTTGTAATAGTGGAATTTGCCACGTTAGCAACATAACAGAATCTTTTGACGGTGGAGTGACGGAATGAACTTAATTGTTGAAAAATGAGAGATTAAGGATCTACTAGTTTAATTTGAAAGAAGAGGGATAAAACTATTTTTAGGTAAAGAGTTCAGAGTGTAACAAGTATTTAATAATAAAAAAAAACTTTTATTCAGTAAGCAGTAATAAGATAACACACATAAAAACCAACAATAAGTGCTATCTTTTATAACTCTGAAATCTAACAAACAAAGCAAATTGATTAGGGATGTAGTTATTAACAACTAATGGAAAGTGTTGAGAAACGTATGAGACTTGCTTAGCTACTAAGTATATAGTCATTCACCTTTGTTGACTTGACGCACACATGCAAGTGTTTAGATGATAATTAAGTGTTTAGTAGCAACGTGTTCAACTTTATAGTTACTTGACATGATCAAACATGTCTTCATGTGACAATTTCCGGCCTCCGTGTCGAACTAGGAGAACAGTGCAGTTTTTGTAAGCTTCAGCTTCAGTCTCTAAGTAGATGCATCCCCTGCTTTGCAGATATATTTAATCCTGAAGCCTGTTAAATGTGGTATAACGCTCCAAGAAAATATGTGCTGGATACCTCGTATCAAGTATGGTATTATTGTTAATGCGTGTTAGTGTGAGCCATGTAATTTAGGAATGTAAATTAGGTAGTTAGTACTTACCTATTCTGTATATGTAGTACATGGTAGTACCAAGGAAGTAGGGTTGTAGTACATCTTGTATTCTCTTTATATACCCTCCAATGTGAGATGAATAGATATCAGAAAATCATTCTCCCAAATTGTGTTATATTTAACTTGGTATCAGAGCAAAGATCCGAAAGGACTTTGTCTCTTTATTTTTCCGCTGCAATTCTTCGTCTGCCGTTGGTTCTCTGTCAGACGTGTGAAGTTCGTTTGTCTTCTTCCAACTAAACCTTATTGTTAGGGTTTGCTAATCAGATCACTTGCGTTTGATTTTGTCAGCCAGACACGTTGCCGACAACATCCTCGTCGGGAAAGAAGTTCTCAATACTTTTGCCGACAACTGTCTAGTCGGGAAAGAAATTCTGCACACTTTTGCAGATCTGCCACTTTCGCCGACCACATCCTCGTCGGTAAAGAGGTTCCAGTTTACTGTGTCTGCTTGCTCTTCACCCGATCAGATGATCGTCGTCAGGCGCCTTTCCCCAAGCGCTCGTCGTTCCTCTTCGATCAGGCGTTCGACGTTTCACTCCGATCAGAAGCTCCGGCCGGCCGCTCAACCGGCATCTCCAGGCGTCTCAGATCCGGCGTCAATCTCTCCGGGTCTCGTCTCCGATCCGGCGTCAATCTCTCTTGAATTAGGTCTGCAAGCTTCTGCACATCTCTCTCCGGCATCTCTGGCTCTCACCGGCGTCTCACGCTGCTCGACCCATTTTTCCCAGAGAATCAGTCCGACCCGGCCAGACTTAGCCCGACCGGATTCCAGTTGGCCCGACCCGTTTTCCTGTTGTCCGACCCACTCTACTATTCATCCTTTACAAAATGTCTCGGGTGTATGTTGGAAATTTGAGTTCTTGGGTTTCAAAAGAGGAACTCGAAAATGAGTTCTGTGGCTTCGGAATTCTCAGACGAATATGGGTTGCAAGAAGGCCACCTGGTTATGCTTTCATCGACTTTGTGCGCAGTAAAAATGCAGAGAACGCCGTTTATGAGTTAGATGGCAAGAATGGCTGGAGAGTTGAGTTCTCACATAAATCTATACATGTGGTTGGTCAATACTGCAACAATGGTAATATTTCCATAACTAATAAGACTCCAGCATGTGGTAAGATCGGTATGGCTTTAAAAGTTTCTAGCTTTGTTGGTTCTGATACTTGGATTATTGATTTTGGTGCCTCAGATCATATGACTTATGATAATTCTCACTATATTACTGATTTGTCTCCTCCACCCGTGTCATATGTCACTAATGCCAATGGTGAAGCTTTTCCTGTGTTAGGGATATGGTCAGTCCGTGTAACCCCTGTTTTAACTCTTCACAATGTTCTATATGTACCTGACCTGTCACACCATTTGATATCTGTTCCTCAGTTAAATACTGAGTCTCGATGCTCTGTAACCTTTTATCCCATGTATGTGATTTTTCAGGATCTTCTCACCAGGGAGATAATTGGTCGGGAGGACTTGAGGGGCAGATTGTTTCACCTGGATCAGACATATGCGGGAGAGAAACCAGGAGCACCGTCACACACTGCTTTGACTGCAACTTCAAATCAGCTAAGTGAAATTTGGTTATGACATCGTCGATTAGGGCATTCATCTTTCCATGTTACGAAAAAATCCATGTCATCTCTGTTTATTGGTGTGGAAGAGTCCTCTTTGCTCTGTGAAACATGTGTTCCTGCTAAGAGCCATCGTTCTACCTATTCTCCGAGTTCCTCCAAGAGTAGTATCCCTTTTGAATTGATTCATTCTGATGTTTGGGGACCTTCTAAAGAGCCTACGGTCATGGGTATGAGGTATTTTGTGACGTTTATTGATGATTGCACAAGGTTGACATGGGTTGTTCTTCTTCGAACCAAAGATGAAGTTTTCCCTGCTTTTCAAGCCTTTCATTCTCAGGTCCAAACACAATATAATGGCACTATTAAAGTTCTTCGTTCTGATAATGGAGGGGAGTATGTCAATCATGTTTTTCACCAGTTTTTCAGAACTCATGGGATTGTTCATCAAACAACATGTCCATGAACACCAGAGCAGAATGGGGTATCTGAAAGGAAAAACAGGCATCTTCTTGAAATGGCTCGTTCCATCATTTTTAGTGCCCATATGCCTAAGAATCTTTGGGGTGATGCTGTCGCAGCTTCTGCTCATCTTATCAATCGTCTTCCATCTAGTGCTCTTCAAGGAAAATGTCCATTTCAGGTTCTTGCATCTCATGTCTCTCTTCCTTCCTATCATAATATACCTGCCCGAGTCTTTGGTTGTGTGGCTTTTGTTCATGTCCCTAAGAGCCAGAGATCATCTAAATTAGTTCCCCGGGCGATCAAGTGTGTGTTTGTTGGTTATGAAAGCCATAAGAAGGGATACAAGTGTTATCATCCACCTACCAGAAAATACTATGTCACTATGGATGTTACTTTCTTTGAGGACATGAGCTATTTTTCCTCGGATGATCCAGCCCTTCAGGGGGAGCATTCATACTTTGAAGAGTTGTATCATGGCGAGGGGAAGAAAACAGAAGTAGAAGTCTCAGTACCAGCAGCACTAAAAATGACAGAAGCTCAACCAGAGGTAGAAGCTCAACCAGAGGTTGAAGCCTCAGACATCTATGTTCTAGGAATTGTGTAACATCCCGAACCTAGGATTACCGTTTAACTGTTTTACTTTTATTATTACTCCTCGGGAATTATTTTTACGATTCGAAAGTTCTAAAGGTTGACTTTTAGATGAGTTGACCTGACCGATGATTTTATTGCATGACGACGTTGAAACGAGTTCGTGGACACGTAACACGTTTAATTTGGAGCTCGTACGAAAAAGTTACGATGTAAAATCGGAAATTTTCAGATTTTTGGACGTGTTTAAATAGCGGGAAATGAAAAATTTTCCGAACGGGAACTTTCCATTTTCTTTTTTTCTTTTTCTTTTCTTTTTTTCTCTCTCCTTTCTCTCTCCTCTCCCCCGATCGGCCGACCCCGACCCGCTCCCTGCCTCCACCCAACTCCGCCATCCGGCCGACCTGGACCGCCGCACCGGTAGTGTTCGAACCGGCTCGGCCTCCCCGTCACGCCAGTGACAGTGGCACGGCGGGGCTCGCCCCCGTTGGGGCGTACGACGCCTGAAACAGTCCCCCTCCGTTTGGGCGGAACTCTCTCCTCCGGCCGCCGTTCGACTCGATTCCGGTCGGGAATCGAAGGTCTCGGCCGGTGTAGCAATTGTGTGTGAGGAATCGAACCAATTCGTAGCAGGTAAGGAGAATTGAGAATTTGAAATTTCTAGGGTTTTTGGTCAAATCGGTGGAGGTTGTGATTTTGATGTTTTTGATGCAATTGGAGGCTAGATTAGTGTTTAGAACATTGTTTGGAGTCGATTGAGTATAATTTGGTGTTGATTTGGTTGGTTTTTGGAGAAAATTGGATTTGGGGAAAATGGGCCGCCGTTCGCGGCGGCTGTGTGGGCTTTTGGCGGCGGAAATGGTGGTGCTGTATTCTTGAGGTGGTGGCGATGGTGTTGGGTGAATTTGGGATCGATTGGAGGTGGTTTTGCCTCCTGTGGCGGCACTCCCGGCGGCGGCGCTACTGTTCTGGTGGCGGTGGCGGCGGCGCCACTATTCTGGTGGCGGTGGCGGCGGCGCCACTATTCTGGTGGCGGTGGCGGCAGCGCCACTGTTCCGGCGGCGTGAGGTAGGAGATGATGAACAGTGAAACAGTAAAAGGTAAAAGTAAAACGGTAAAAGGGGAAAAGTAAATAGTAAACAGTAAAAGTAAAGGTAAACAGTAAAATTAAATAGTAAATACTAATTGGATTTTAACCATTTACTGTTTGACTTTCAGAATTACTGTTTGACCATTAAAAGTTACTGTTGACTTACTGTAAAAAGGTTAAAGGCTAATTAAAAGGGTTTTACGACGAAATAACTAATAAAATGATTAATCGGACACGAGGTGGGTGTCCTGAGTAATTTCGGACGTAGATTTTCGGTATTGAGGCGTAATTCCTATACCGATAACTGAAAAAGAGAAAATTTGGGAGGTTTCGTGAGAGTGAGGACGTCCACAGATTTAACGTTTATGATTAAATTCCGAGTTTCGTTATAATTATAATTACGTCCCTATTACAGGTCGAGAGGTTATTCGACGGGACGAGAGACCGGATTAGCGGCGCGCTCGGCCGTACTGTAAGTGGATTTTTATTTTAAATAAATGCATGGATATATATTTTAGGGAAATACAATTTATTTAAATAAATAATCTGAGAAGCATGAAAATCCGTAAAAATTAAAATGGTATTGATATTTAAGGAAATAAGGTTTTGGGGTTATGCTTTTATTTTAGTAGTATATGATATTATCCGGAAACGAGGTTTCCGAAAATAGTATGTTTTAATTAATCATAACTTGATTATGCTAAAGAAGTTTATGTGTATTTTGATGTAAAGACCGAAAATGAGATTTCCGGCGATTTAATGTTTTCGAATTTGTGATTTTTCGACATGTGAGACATGTCGATGTTGTATATATATTTTATTATTTTTCGATATTATTTTACGGCATATTGGATATATCGGACATATATGAATATATTTTGAGGCTATTATACTATTTATGATTATTATAAGCCTCAGATGTGCGGTCGGGGACCGTACAGATTTATGATATATAAGGGGAAGCGTACTTTCGGTTTTGTTTTCGGATTTTCACCATATCAGGGTCCAGATATGTTTATTGATGCTAGCTAGCTTGGTCGCCTGAGCCCATGCGAGGTGACGACCTGACCACATAGGTCAGATTCACGCTCGGTGGTCGACGTGTACAGGCATAGTGTCGCCTGAGCCCATGCGAGGTGACGACTTGACCACATCGGTCAGATTCACGCTCGGTGGTCGACGTGTACGGGCATAGCGTGAGACGCTATAGCAAGAGTCTTGGAGGCTCGACCCTTAGCCTTGGAGGCTACTGTTAAATGGTGGCAATAACGTTCCCCTATTCTATTATATGACCAATGGGTTTGGTCATGATTTTTATATTATAAGGTTTTCGGGAATATTTTCTCTATGAGATTCCTGATTTTAATAAATTCCCGAACCAGCAGGGCTGGGTTTTTATATGACCAATGAGATTGGTCGTGAAATATTTTTAATTGATTTTCAAAAATATTTCGTTTTGAAATACATATATAGACAAAAGTATTATTTGTTTATTTGATATATCAGCGGGGATGATTTTTGAATATGATTTTCTTAAAACGTGGAACGTTTTATTAAAGGCATGCAATGTGGTTTTATTTATAAAATATTGGGAAAGTAATATGATACTTTCAATTAAAGTATTATATTAGATTGTTTTATTTTTATCCACTCACTCTAACGTTTTTAATTTACTTTCCCCTGGGCCCTTCGTTTTAAAATCGCCCAGTGTGCAGAGTAGTGATCAGAGGTCAAGAGTACTCGGAGTCGAGGCATAGTCATCATTGTCGCTTCCGCTAGGTGGGATCTGTGATCCCTTATTCTTTTATTTTCATATTAAATTTCTTGTTATATTTCCATTTGTGATTCCAGTTCATTTTGTTAGATTGCTCTGATTACCTGTGAGCTTTTGAATATTAAATTAATTTGATTTTGTGTTTATCTTTGGCGGTGGTTGTGTTTGGGGAGCAGATGGCTCCAGGTGTTGAGGTTGGAACTGGAATTAGAAGTGTTTTTAAATTTTACAGGTTTTAGGGTTGTCTATCTTAAGGTTGGCTTATCGATTTATCGATAGAGTTAATCTTAAGGTAGTCCCCGCAGGGCCTTATCCGGGTTTCAGGGTGAAATCTGGTTCGGGTCCTGTCAAATTGAACCAATAGCTGAGAGCACAACTGCTGTAGAAGATCAATCTGCCCCTCCTGCCATCACTCATACCCCTGATCCACAACTCCCTGCTGTAGAAGATCAATCATTTGAGGTATGTCCTTCCACTAGCCCTAGTAGTATTGAGCCTAATAGTGAACAATATGTGTTACCTAACAGGTCTACTAGAGGTCATCCCCCCAAAAGATATGAGCCTAGTTTACAAGCCAAATCAAAATATCCAGTAGCCAACTATATGTCCACTAGGAGATTATCAAAGTCATATGAATCATTTGTGAATCAAATATCTGCTGTATCAGTACCTAACAAAGTGCAGGATGCGTTGGGAGATCCAAAGTGGAGGAAAGCAATGGAGGAAGAGATGGAGGCATTGCAGAAAAATGATACTTGGGAACTTGTATCTCCACCACATGGAAAGAAGGCTGTGGGATGTCGTTGGGTGTTTACTGTGAAACACAACGCAGATGGATCAGTGAGCCGGTATAAAGCACGCCTTGTTGCAAAGGGATTTACTCAGACATATGGTATTGATTATGATGAGACTTTTGCTCCCGTTGCAAAAATGAATACTATCAGGGTGCTTCTTTCGTTTGCTGCTAGTTTGAACTGGCCACTCCGACAGTTTGATGTCAAGAATGCATTTCTTCATGGAGAATTAGCCGAAGAGGTATATGAGTCTTCCTCCTGGGTATGTAACTACTTCAACTAGTGATTTTGTATGCAAATTAAGAAAGTCACTATATGGTCTCAAACAGTCACCCGTGCCTGGTTTGGGAGGTTCTCACAGTTCATGCGAAAGATTGGTTACAGACAGAGTAATTCTGATCATACCCTGTTTCTCAAGCATCAGCAAGGAAAGGTAGTAGTCCTAATTAAATTGCACACCTATCGACACCCCTATTGAGCAGAATCATCGATTAGCAGAGTATCCTGATTAAGTGCCTACCGACAAGACTCGTTATCAAAGGTTAGTTGGACGCTTGATTTATTTGGCACATACCAGACCAGATGTTGCATATGCAGTAAGTGTAGTGAGCCAGTTCATGCATAATCCAAGTGTGGATCACATGGATGCTGTTGTGAGGATTTTGAGATACTTGAAGTCAGCTCCAGGAAGAGGAGTAATGTTCTCTAAACACAATGACATTCTTGAGGTTAGTGGTTTCACAGATGCAGATTGGGCTGGAAATATTACAGATAGGAGGTCGACATCAGGTTATTTTACATTTGTAGAAGGTAATTTGGTTACATGGAAGAGTAAGAAGCAGAAGGTTGTGGCACGATGTTATTTTACATTTGTGGAAGGTAATTTGGTTACATGGAAGAGTAAGAAGCAGAAGGTTGTGGCACGATCTAGTGCTGAGGCTGAGTATAGAGGTATGGCTCATGGAGTGTGTGAATTGTTGTGGTTGAGAAATCTGCTATGTGATTTGGATGTTAAGTTGACAAATGCGATGCGGTTATATTGCGACAACAAAGCAGTTATTGATATATCACAAAATCCAGTTCAGCATGATCGTACTAAACATGTGGAGGTTGATCGTCACTTTATAAAGGAAAAGTTAGATGCTAAGATCATTAGTTTTCCTTTTGTTCCTTCAGAAGAACAACTTGCTGATGTACTCACAAAAGGAGTGTCTAAGAAGGCCTTTTATGACTCACTTAGCAAGTTGGGCATGGTTGATGTGTATGCACCAACTTGAGGGGGAGTGTTAGTGTGAGCCATGTAATTTAGGAATATAAATTATTAGGTAGTTAGTACTTACCTATTCTGTATATGTAGTACATGGTAGTACCAAGAAAATAGGGTTGTAGTACATCTTGTATTTTCTTTATATACCCTCCAATGTGAGATGAATAGATATTAGAAAATCATTCTCCCAAATTGCATATGTTATATTTAACTATGCGTTCTCACGAATAAGGCCGCTGGTGTGCGGGTTCATAGTGGAAGCATATATTACCAACGTACACCTCGCCCTAGGTAGTGCACTCCTCTCCCTTGCACGTATAGTCTTATAACCAATACTAGAGAGAAAATCTTGTTTGGCGTCTCTACCCCCAGATCCACATGTTGCACATTAAGGGGTTATGATCCTTTCGAGGACATTCTTTTTAGCAGTTACCAAAAATATATGTGGACGCTATTTGTCAAAACCAGCTACGATTGTTGTAACACGGAGATGCTTTGTTCTTTTTGCTTAAGTCTGTTACCATTCGTCATTCTACGTAAAAACTGAAAAGCATGTATTGCCGCACCTTGTATAGCCACACTGTCGTTATGGTTAACCATTTGCTATATTGCCAGCTTCAGCCGCTGACAATCCCACTCCTCTCCACATTTTATACAAACAACATTTGGTAACTTACCATTCAGTATAAGATACTTCAAAGACCCTCTGAAACTAAGACTGATATGTTTTGTCCGTCCGCATAGAGTTTACATGAATGGTTATAATCGCACCATTAGTAAATGCAAAGTTGGTAGTACCACACAAATCCTGATCACTAGGGACCACAATGGTTTAGGGTCTCAAGTTTGGAAACTTTTTCTTAAGCCAAAATTATTTAATTCATGAAAAAAGACGAGCTCTTGTCAAGTTGTCATCTATATATTCCTCCAACGGAAGACGACACCTCTTTATTCTTTTATTCAAGAGCAGAAAAAGGAAGTCGGCAAGTCGCATTCATTTACTCCACCCAATCAATATTTTAAGTATTCAATCTTGTTCACTTATAGTCAGCTGTATAGTTGGTTGACGAATTTTGATGAAAGAATATGCTATTAGCCTTTTATGTTATTGTTAGACCATTGATCTTAACTTTTTACTCATTTTTATTGAAATATCTAGGTTGTTGATCTCAAAGTCTTTAGAAAATTAAAATGTTTTTTTTAGAGAAATTTCGATTTGGAGAGATTCGGCGGCCGTGTTGGCCGCCGTTTGCGGCGGCTGAGGTTGTTTCCGGCGGCGGGAACGGCGGAAAGGAGGTCCCAAGGTGCTAGCGATCCTTTTGGGTGAATTTGGGATCGATTGGAGGTGGTTTTGCCTCTTGTTCCGACTGCGGTGGCGGCGGCGCCACTGTTCCGGCAACGTGAGGTAGGAGATGATGAACAGTGAAACAGTAAAAGGTAAGAGTAAAACGGTAAAGAGTAAAAAGTAAATAGTAAACAATAAAAATAAAGGTAAACAGTAAAAATAAATGGTAAATAGTAATTGGATTTTAACCATTTACTGTTTGACATTCAGAATTACTGTTTAACCTAAAATAATTACTGTTTGATCTTGGATTACTACTGTTAACTTACCGTAAAAATGATAAAAACGGATTGAAAGGGTTTTACGACGAATTAAACCAGTAAAGAATTGATCGAACTCGGAATGGGTGTCCTGAGAAATTTTGGAAGTAAATTGTTTCGGTATTTGAGACATAATTTCAATATCGATAACAAGAATTGAAATTGGATTATTTCGGGCGAGTGAGGACGTCCGTAGATTTAACTTTTATAATTTAATTCCGAAGTTTGAAATATTTATAATTACGTCTCTGTTACAGGTCGAGAAATTACTCGACGTAATGAGAGCGAGGAATAACGGCACGCTTGGCCGTACTGTGAGTGGATTTTATTTTAAAATAAATGCATGCAATTACGTTTTATTGAAATGCAATTTATTTAATTAAATGAGTTTGTAAGCATGATATGAATTATCGAAAGTCGATAATTCATATACTTCTGTTATATGATGGAGCTGCTATCCAAGCACATTGTACCTGCAAAACAACTTCATACAAATATTACCCTCTTGTGTCATCGTTAGTATAGGACAAGTAGGGATCGTTCAATCCGGGGAAATCAAGGGCGTTCAATCACATAAAGCATTACAAAATCATATTGGGGGTTTGATATTTGATTCTATATTCTACTGAAAATTACGAAAATAAAACCTAAATTATATATTTACATATGATCAACATCTTTCAAACAAAACACATCACACAAAAATTCACATGCACATAACAAACCGATCAAAGACAATAATACGGCAGCAACCTTGAATTACCGATTTCATGCAATTTAGTTCCAATTATAACTAGAGCCCTTCGTGGTTCATCTAATCATTCAAAACTCCCTAATTATTCAGAATTAGCTTCGTGCATAACCCTAAACATAGTGCTAATCATTTTAAAGACACTTCGTGTAGAAATTAAACCAAGAAACACATAAGCACAATGAGTTGAATTGGAAACATGCAACAAGTATGGCGTCACCTCACCTTGCTTCAACATGCATATTTTCTGAACTACTCTACCCTTAATATCAATACAAAATAACTTAACTTCGTGTATAAATTATTTCATAAATTGATTCGGCAACATAAAGAATTAAACCCAAGATCAGCCTAGCTAAAGCTTTTCTTAACCCTAAAACTTGTTGTGCATACGAATTCAGAAAATAAACCAAACAAAATCATCAAATCATGCAACAAAGTTACTGCCCTATTACCATACAATCAATTCGTCATATACATGTTCATCAATTAAACAAAAAGAAAACCAAAACACATAACAGAATTTCAGAAATCCAATGTAAAATTAATAAAACCGAATAACAAACCACAAATCCTTACAAACTTCATAGACAAAGTTAAGTAATTATACATAAAATTACAAGCCATGAGAGATGAGTGAATCACACTTTAAAAGAAACCTTGTAGAGGAATCGGCAAAGAGGATTCGGTGGTGATGATATGCGATCGGTGGTGGTGATGAACTATGGTGGATTCGGCTTGTAAAAGTATATGGGATTTGTGGTGCTATAGTTGGACAGAGTTTTGGCTAGTGAAAAGTGAGAGAGAAGAAGATATTTTCTGTGTGAAAATCGTCAAATATATAGAGGCCAAAGGGTGGCTGCAACTAGGGTTCACAAAACCTAGTTTTTCTCAAACTTATCCTGCTGGCAGATTTGACCTTCGAGTGACGATTATGATCTTTCTCTAGAAAATAGATATTGAGGTGATTCCAGTTGGGTTGAAAACTAGACTCTAGTAGCTTTCTATCCATATAAGGCTCGAACTCTAATTCATTGTGAGCTGTCCGGGAGAGTCCGTGGAAGTTGGATGACGTGCACAGGAATTCTGCCGAATTTGATCAGGATTTGTTGCGATTTTCTTCCTCTATTTTCTGCCGAAAATTCCCAAGATAATGACTGAATAATTGAGCAATATCTCTTTAGGTTTTCCATGAATTAATTCAGCCAAAAATCTTGCACAAAGGATGGAATTCAGTCCACATTCGTAAGCCAAATCCATGTAGAACTCGGTTTAGGTTTTCTTCTTTCGGCAGACTTGACCTTCGTGCTTTCAAACTGGCATAACTTTTTTCTCAGGGAAGATTTTGCTGCGATTCTAAGTCTCAGAGAAACTAGACTCGTAGAGCTTTCCAACGGCGTATAGCTCGTTCTCTGGTTCCAAACGATGTGTCCCACAGAAATTCCGGAAGTCAGGACACAGTCCCAGGAAAATCTTGGTAGTCCCTGGTTATCTTTGCTCAAACTGCCAAGTTGCAGCCTTCATTTGGGTGATTTCCCGAACTCTGATTTATCTGAAATTTTGACACAATATACTTTAGCTTCCCAGTTAAATGCATATCAACTTTCATCAAATTTGGAAAAGGATAGTTCAGTTTAGCACGAGCCTCAAAATCATGAAAAAGACATATTTTGTACTTTTTCCTCAGATTTCTTTACTTAGTCGTTTTTTTGACAATTAAGCACATTTTCTCCAAAACTCTACCAAAGGGACACTAAACTAAAATATGACTCTATCTTACAACAATAAGGGTTAAGCATTGGATAAATGGGGGTAAAAACATATTAAGAACGTCGCATTTTATGCTCCTATCAACTACCCCACACTTAGCTTTTGCTAGTCCCTTAGCAAAACAAAATATAAGACTCTACTAAAACTACTACTGCCCCTAAATAATTGTCTCAGGATCTTCAAAACACATAGGTTTCAAGTTTACGCATTCTAATGTAAGCACATAAATCCCAAGTGTCATAGATAGTAATCATGATATGAATAAGTCAGAAGTGCGAAAAATAAGCATGTAATCATGTCGAGTTAATTCAATCCTCCTCACTAGGCATACTCTTTTCTTTTTCACACATGATTATGGCAATATTCACTCAAGGTATATGCAAGAGAACAGATTGTAAGGCAACAAATAGCTTGCATATTTCATCAAATAAAAGCACTTTGTGAATAGTATTTTCTGGAAAATCTCATGTAACAATTATGTGCACGAATGGACCAAAACCATATGCTTACTCTTGAGAAAATCTCCACAATCAAAGTTTACCAATCTTAAGAATCATGAAAAGATCATAGAGGTGATAATGGGGTTAGATATAAGGAATTCGAATTTAGAATAGTGGTGATATAATGTCACCAAGACTTAGCAAAGCTCAAAACTCCTTATGACTCCAATTAAAGGGCCAAATTTCATCATGTTGGACCCAAACTTCATTCTTTTCTTTCCCAAAACATAGTGAACAAGGACAAAGGTCAAATATAACAATAATAAACCTTCACTTATCAAACAATCTCCAAATCCACAACAAGAACTCAATCCATACATTTTTTTTTCTTGTTGTTTGCCGAAACCTTTTCTTTATTTTTCTTTGTTTCGGATCGAATCTTTTAATTTTTCTGTCCGATTTATTTTCTTTTTGTAATTTGTTTCGGCAACAAATATGTCTTTTTATAATTTGGATTGGCTCACCCCATACTTGCTTCATGTCATCACCCCAAAGTACAATTCCACAATAAAATTCAGCTTTAACAAGTCTTGATAACAAGGGAAAGGGTTAAACTATTCTGAGTTCAAGGAATGTGTATCATGGTGATGAAAGAAAATGGCTAAATATAGGCTCAATGAGGTTAAAACTAAGGAGTCCCACGACGGGCACAAATTAGGCACATGCTTTGTTTGGCTTTGGTGGTAATCCTAACAAGATCTTTTCAATCATATTCAAAATCATGGCAAGTTATGAATAATAGTCTCAAAAATCAACAAGAGCAAGTTCTAGTATTCTAGAGTCCATCAAAAAGCTATACCACATAGTCATTGATTATGCAAAGAATTATGAGATTCAAACAAAAATTTCTGCCCATTTATAATAACTCGTGAAGAAAGCATATAGGCTCTAAAGCTCACATAGGATGTTATGGAATAAAATCAACTCAAACAAGCATGCTTCTCATATATCAATCAAAATCTCACATGTTCATACCAATCATAATATCCATGAAACTCACAATTTAATCTTATGATCATGCAAAACCATCATCTATGCATTCAAAGATATAATCATCATAGACTATTAGGGGCATCCTAAGACTCAAACAAAACAAAACAAATTTTTTTTTTTAATTTTTCTGATTTTTCCGATTTTTATTTTCTGTTTCTTTTAATGACTCAAACAAAAGACTCAAAACAAAAACAAACATGTGAAACATGTACCACTACCCCACACTTAGAAAATTACATTGTCCTCAATGTAAATCAGAAATAAAGTTGTAACTTCTAAGCATATGATAACTCAACAAGTTCCACGTTTATACAATTCAACCAAAAAGAGTTTAGGGATTTAGAAAATTCAAACTCTCGTTGATGGCTCCTTCACAATTTTGGTTGAAATGGGTTGCCTCCCATGTAGCGCTTAATTGTTTATAGTCTACTCAGCTTAGACTCTTTACTTCTTAATCAAGTTGTGGGCGACGCCTTTTGGAGTGTACACCTCCAAATTCGTGCCTCCTTACAATAGTTATCAAAAATTGATGTATGATTACTTCACCCTTCAACTGCATCACATCAAGATAAAGAAAATTAAAAGAGTGGAGATGAGAGTTCAAAGAATAAGTTAGTATTGAGTTAGTGAATTAGCTAAAGTTAGAAGTTAGTGTATAAATATATAACAATTAGCTAAGTAAAATTTAATTGTAAATCATGAACAAAAGTTTGGAGTATGGAGTCTCATTTCTTGCAACACTTGTCGTCCTTCCCAAGTCAATGAGAGCTTCAATCAATTGTTTACAATGTAATTCTTCACCTCTTCTTTATGATCTGCAACTAACAATTAAACTCTACAAGAATCAACGTGTATAGATTAGAAAGAATGAGTTAGAATAAGTTAGAGTATAGGTTAGAAATAAGTTAGAAGTAATATGTATAAGTTAAAAAAAAAATATAAAATAAAAAAAATAAAAAAATAAAAAAAATAATAAAATAAAAAAATTTACTGTTCATGATACTATTACGCTTTCACTGTTCACCGTCACTATTCACGATCACTGTTCACAGAAGAAAAAAAAAATCAAGAGATCATACAATGACACACAAAATTTACTAAGTTACAAAGTAACACTTCATGAATCAAAACATTATAATTGCCCCGGCAACGGCGCCAAAAATTGATGGAGCTACTATCCAAGCACATTGTACCTGCAAAACAACTTTATACAAATATTACCCTCTAGTGTCATCGTTAGTATAGGACAAGTAGGGATCGTTCAATCCGGGGAAATCAAGGGCATTCAATCACATAAAGCATTAGCAAATCATATTGGGGGTTTGATATTTGATTCTATATTCTACTGAAAATTACGAAAATAAAACCTAAATTATATATTTACATATGATCAACATCTTTCAAACAAAACACATCACACAAAAATTCACATGCACATAACAAACCGATCAAAGACAATAATACGACAGCAACCTTGAATTACCGATTTCATGCAATTTAGTTCCAATTATAACTAGAGCCCTTCGTGGTTCATCTAATCATTCAAAACTCCTTAATTATTCAGAATTAGCTTCGTGCATAACCCTAAACATAGTGCTAATCAGTTTAAAGACACTTCGTGTAGAAATTAAACCAAGAAACACATAAGCACGATGAGTTGAATTGGAAACATGCAACAAGTATGGCGTCACCTCACCTTGCTTCAACATGCATATTTTCTGAACTACTCTACCCTTAATATCAATACAAAATAACTTAACTTCGTGTATAAATTATTTCATAAATTGATTCGCCAACATAAAGAATTAAACCCAAGATCAGCCTAGCTAAAGCTTTTCTTAACCCTAAAACTTGTTGTGCATACGAATTCAGAAAATAAACCAAACAAAATCATCAAATCATACAACAAAGTTACTGCCCTATTACCATACAATCAATTCGTCATATACATGTTCATCAATTAAACAAAAAGAAAACCAAAACACATAACAGAATTTCGGAAATCCAATGTAAAATTAATAAAACCGAATAACAAACCACAAATCCTTACAAACTTCATAGACAAAGTTAAGTAATTATACAGAAAATTACAAGCCATGAGAGATGAGTGAATCACACTTTAAAAGAAACCTTGTAGAGGAATCGGCAAAGAGGATTCGGTGGTGATATATGCGATCGGTGGTGGTGATGAACTATGGTGGATTCGGCTTGTAAAAGTGTATGGGATTTGTGGTGCTAGTTGGACAGAGTTTTGGCTAGTGAAAAGTGAGAGAGAAGAAGATATTTTCTGTGTGAAAATCGTCAAATATATCGAGGCCAAAGGGTGGCTGCAACTAGGGTTCACAAAACCTAGTTTTTCTCAAACTTATCCTGCTGGCAGATTTGACCTTCTAGTGAAGATTATGAAATATCTTTCTCTAGAAAATAGATATTGAGGTGATTCCAGTTGGGTTGGAAACTAGACTCCCGTAGCGTTCTATCTATATAACACTCGAACTCTGATTCATTGTGAGCTGTCCGGGAGAGTCCGTGGAAGTTGGATGACGTGCACAGGAATTCTGCCGAATTTGATCAGGATTTGTTGCGATTTTCTTCCTCTATTTTCTGCCGAAAATTCCCAAGATAATGACTGAATAATTGAGAAATATCTCTTTAGGTTTTCCATGAATTAATTCAGCCAAAAATCTTGCACAAAGGATGGAATTCAGTCCACATTCGTAAGCCAAATCCATGTAGAACTCGGTTTAGGTTTTCTTCTTTTGGCAGACTTGACCTTTGTGTATTCAAACCGGCATAACTTTTTCCTCATGAAAGATTTTGCTGCGATTCCTAGTCTCAGAGAAACTAGACTTGTAGAGCTTTCCAACGGCATATGGCTCGTTCTCTGGTTCCAAACGATGTGTCCCACAGAAATTCCGGAAGTCAGGACACAGTCCCAGGAAAATGCTGGTAGTCCCTGGTTATCTTTGCTCAAACTGCCAAGTTGCAGCCTTCATTTGGGTGACTTTCCGAACTCCGATTGATCTGAAATTTTGAAACAATATACTTTAGCTTCCCAGTTAAATGCATACCAACTTTCATCAAATTTGGAAAAGGATAGATCAGGTTAGCGTGAGCCTCAAAATCACGAAAAAGACATATTTTGTATTTTTTCCTCATATTTCTTTACTTAGTCGTTTTTTTGACAATTAAGCACATTTTCTCCAAAACTCTACCAAAGGGACACTAAACTAAAATATGACTCTATCTTACAACAATAAAGGTTAAGCATTGGATAAATGGGGGTAAAAACATATTAAGAACGTCGCATTTTATGCTCCTATCATTATAATTGTTGATTTAATATTTAAAATAAATTATGGATTTGGGTTATACTTTTAGTACTATTTTAGTATTACGTATTGTACCCGGAAATGAGATTTCCGGAAATAGTATGATTTGATAAATTATACTTAATCGTTGTTATTGTATTTTATATTTGAAAGACCGGAAATGAGATTTCTTGGGAATTTATGGTTTCACGACATGAGAGACATGTCGATATTATATATTCTTTTCGAAATTATTTTTATGACATTGTTGTCGGATATTTATATATGTTCCTTCGAGGCTATTATACTAATGATTATTATAAGCCTCAGATGTGCGGTCGGGGACCGTACAAATTTATGATATATAAGGGGAAGCGTACTTTCGGTTTTGTTTTCGGATTTTCACCATATCAGGGTCCAGATATGTTTATTGATGCTAGCTAGCTTGGTCGCCTGAGCCCATGCGAGGTGACGACTTGACCACATAGGTCAGTTTCACGCTCAGTGGTCGACGTGTACGGGCATAGTGTCGCCTGAGCCCATGCGAGGTGACGACTTGACCACATAGGTCAGATTCACGCTCGGTGGTCGACGTGTACGGGCATAGCGTGTGACGCTATAGAGAGAGTCTTAGAGGCTCGACCCTTAGCCTTGGAGGCTACTGTTAAATGGTGGTAATAACGTTTCCCTATTCTATTATATGACCAATGGGTTTGGTCATGATTTTTATATGATGAGGTTTTCGGGAATATTTTCTCTATGAGATTTCTGATTTTAATAAATTCCCGAACCAGCGGGGCTGGGTTTTTATATGACCAATGGGATTGGTCGTGAAATATTATTAATTGATTTTCAAAAATATTTCGTTTTGAAATACATATATATTTGATATATCAGCGGGGTTGATTTTTAAATACGATTTTCTTAAAACGTGGGACGTTTTATTAAAGGCATGCAATGTGGTTTTATTTATAAAATATTGAGAAAGTAATATGATACTTTCAATTAAAGTATTATATTAAATTATTTTATTTTTATCCACTCACTCTAACGTTTTTAATTTACTTTCCCCTGGGCCCTTCGTTTTAAAAATCGCCCAGTGTGCAGAGTAGTGATCAGAGGTCAAGAGTACTCGGAGTCGAGGCATAGCCATCATCGTTATCGTTTCCGCTAGGTGGGATCTGTGATCCCTTATTCTTTTATTTTCATATTACATTTCTTGTTATATTTCAATTTGTGATTCCAGTTCATTTTGTTAGATTGCTCTGATTACCTGTGAGCCTTTGAATATTAAATTAATTTGATTTTTTATTTATTTGTGGTGGTTGTTGTGATTTGGGGAGCAGATGGCTTCAGGTGTTGAGGTTGAAATTGGAATTTGAAGTGTTTTGGTTGTTGCAGGTTTTAGGGTTGTCCATCTTAAGATTGATTTATCGATTTATCGATAGAGTTAGTCTTAAGGTGGTCCCCGCAGGACCTTATCCGAGTTTCAGGGTGAAATCTGGTTCGGGTCCTGTCATAATCATTCTTGGCAGAATCGAACTCCATTTTCTGTATGATCAAACCATCAAGCCTTTAGCCTTGAAATACAAATCTATCACGCTGTGGTAATTTCATTATCAACTTCAATAATTACATGAGTTCCAATTCGAAAGTACCAAAAAAAACTCTGTCATCCAAAGACTCATAATTTTATACAGTTTTGCATGTTTCAAAGTGTATCAACCATGCATGTGAATGTAGGAACTTGTGGGACTTTAGTCCCACATTGAAGAAATAGAAAGGGTTTTTGCCTTTATAAGCACTAACCCATTTAGTCTATTAGATGGATGAAGTGTGAGAGAATGGGCTTTGTGGGCTTTTTTATTGAATTTTCAATAGAATTGCACATAAATTAAATATATATTTAATAGTCAAAAGATGGGTCTTGGGCTCTGTTGATTAAATTCGAAAATAATTTTTTAATTTTTGAAATTTGAATTGATATTATCTGACAAACAGTTACAACTGTTCGGTCAGTTATATCTTTTCATTAGACTGTTATATATAGACGATTGGTCTTCGCTGAAAACCACAAAAAACATTCTTCTTCTTCTGTTCTTCAGAGATACACAAAGTATATTCGCCAGAAACAAGTTCTTGTGCAAGAACTTATTTAGATTGTTGAATCCTCTAGATAGACGTTTGAAACTGCAGCACGAGTGGGGACGAATTTCTGTCTAAGGACACTGCAAAGCAGATCTCAATCTGATCAAGTCAGTAAATATCTAATGCAATTTCGTTGTTAATTTTAATTTGTTTGATTGTTGTTAGTAGAATTGATAGTATTTAATTATATACATAAACTGTTTGTATGCCCCATACTGATTGGATCTAACAATCTTAGACATAAATTCTTTTTTTGTTGAGATGGATCAATCTGTATCGGGTGTGAAAAATAATCATGTGGAGAAGCCTGAGAAATTCTATCTGACAACAGAAGATGTTGTTCTATCTGACAACGCTTCATGTGGCCAGTGTTCTGACTTCGGAGGCTCCATAGGCCTTACCTGAAGGCGAAGGAGAGGGTGCTCCTACTGCTGTTCAAAGGGTTGAAAGCCAGAAGGCTATAGAGTCATGGGCAAACAAAGAGTTCTTATGCAGGAACTACATCCTCAATGCCCTGGACGATTCCTTGTATGATATCTACTCCAAATTCAGTAGTGCAAGGGAATTGTGGGTGTCATTGGAGAACAAGTACAAGACTGAAGTTGCTTGTTCAAAGAAGTTTGTCGTTGGCAAGTTCCTCAACTACAAGATGGTTGATGCCAAGTCTGTTGTCAAGCAAGTAGAGGAACTCCAGGTCATTGTTCATGAGTTGGATGAGGAAGGTATGGGACTGAACCCTAATTTTTTAGTTGGTTCTGTTATTGAAAAATTACCTCCTTCATGGAAAGATTTCAAAGTATATCTGAAACATCTAACCGAGGATATGAATTTTGAGCAACTGATTCTGAAACTTCGTGTGGAAGAGGGTTCCCGAAATAATGAAAAGGCTCATGTGGTTTCAATGGAGGCCAATGCTAACATGATTGAAGGCAGTTCATCAAAGGGCAAGTTCCAGAAAAACAAGGGCAAGGGTGCTATGGTGAGAGTGTCCAGTGCTGCTGCTCTCTCTCCACAAAAGAAGGCCTTTAAAAAAACCAAAAACTGGAAATTGTTGGGTGTGTGGCAAACCAGGGCATAGGGCAAAGGATTGTCGCTTCAAGAAGGATCAAAGTGGAGGTGGTTCTGGAAATTTCAACAACCAAGTGAACCTTGCTGAGAATCAAACTCAATTCATTGGAGTGATTGAAGCAAATCTGGTGACTAATGCTATGGATTGGTGGATTGACACCGGTGCTACAATGCATGTGTGCTCTGCTAGGAAGATGGTTTCTTCATACCAACCAATGAATGATGATGGTGAGACCTTGTTCATGGGGAATGCTACTACTGCCAAAGTTGAAGGCAAAGGGAAGGTGATTCTGAAATTTACTTCTGGAAAAAAACTTGTACTTACTAATGTACTTCATGTTCCTTCTATTGTAAGAACCTAGTGTCGGGTCCTGTTCTTAGCAACAAGGGATTCAAGCTAGTGTTCGAATTTGATAAATTTGTGCTCACCAAGGGTGGGATGTATGTTGGAAAGGGTTACCTTAGTGAGGGACTCTTCAAACTCAATGTTGTACCTATCATGGATGCTATTATTAATAATAATAATGCTGGCACTAGCCATGCTTCTATATGCATGATTGAGTCATCTTCCTTATGGCATTCTAGATTAGGCCATGTAAATTTTCGTTCCTTGCAAAGAATGATTAATCTAGGATTGCTGCCAAAGTGTTCTATGAACACAATGACGAAATGTGGGGTTTATGTTGAATCTAAATATGCAAGCCATCCACATAAATCTGTAGAAAAATCTAATGAAGTGCTTGGTTTAATTCATTCTGATTTATGAGATTTCCAAGCAACTCCAAGTCGTGGAGGAAAGAACTATTATATAACATTCATTGATGATTGTAGTAAGTACTGCTATGTTTACTTGTTACATACCAAGGATGTAGCTTTAAATATGTTCAAAACATACAAGCTAAAGTTGAGAATCAACTTGAGAAAAGAATAAAAATTCTAAGATCCGATAGAGGTGGAGAATACCAATCTAACGACTTTGCAGAATTTTGTTCTTCTCATGGCATTGTGCATCAAACTACAGCCCCATATACTCCACAACAAAATGGAGTCGGCGAACGAAAGAATAGAACATTGAAAAATATGATAAATTCAATGTTATATAGTTCGGGTGCACCACTTAGTTTATGGGGTGAGGCTTTACTTGCTGCAAATGATATATTAAATAGAATTCCTCATAAGTCAAGTAATCAATCTCCTTATAAGTTATGGAAAGGACGATTACCTACTTATAAAACGATGAAAGTGTGGGGTTATCTTGCTAAAGTTCAAGTTCCTCTTCCTAAGAGAACTAAACTTGGACAAAAAACTGTAGATTGCATATATATAGGCCCTGCTAATAACAGTGCAGCCTATAGGTTCTTAGTTTATAACTCAGAAGTTGAGGACATAAATAGGAACACAATTATGGAATCTACCGAAGTAGAATTCTTCGAGGATATTTATCCTTACAAGGAGAAAACGAATCCAAAGAAAAGAACATATGCAGATGTTTCTTCACAAAATGAGTTAAACAATAATGCTTCAAAGGGTAAGAGTTCTTCTTCTGTTCAACAAGAAACTGTGGAACCAAGAAGAAGTAAACGTGGAAAAATTGTCAAAAATTTTGGAAATGACTTTATGACCTTCATGATTGAAGGAGAACCTCAAACATATAAGGCTGTCATGGAATCATCCGAAGCACTTAATTGGAAGGAGGCTATCCAAAGTGAAGTAGAATCCATTATGCAAAACAATACATGGAAATTGGTTGATTTACCTCCAGGTCATAAACCAATTAGGCATAAATGGATATTTAAAAGAAAATTAAGACCAGATGTTACTATCGAAAAATACAAAGCTCGTATAGTAGCTAAGGGTTATCGTAAAAAGGAAGGAATAGATTTCTTTGATACATATTCACCAGTAACTAGAATTACGTCTATTCGAACGTTAATTGCTATAGCAGCTGTTCACAATTTGGAAATACACCAAATGGATGTGAAAACTGCATTTCTAAATGGTGAATTAGATGAAGAAATCTACATGGAACAACCCGAAGGGTTTGTTGTTAAAGGTCAAGAAAGGAAAGTTTGCAAATCGGTTAAGTCTCTTTATGGTCTTAAACAAGCTCCAAAACAATGGCATGAGAAATTTGATAATACATTATTATCAATTGGATTCAAAATAAATGAATGTGACAAATGTGTCTACATGAAGGAATGCAAAGAGGCATATGTTATTGTATGTTTATATGTCGATGATATGCTTATAATGGGAACTAGTCAATGTTCTAAAAGGCGCTAGGCGCTAGTCGGGCGGTGACCCATAGCCTAGCGCCTGGACAGACTAGGCGGGGACTAGGCGGGGACTAGGCGATTTACATTTTCCACATTTAATTAATAAATATTAATTTAAAATAGTTTAATATGACTATATGAGTAATTTGAAAAAATTTAGCTTGACTTTTCTCTAAAAATGAGCAAACCAACCTGTAAAATATTCACCACATTACAATTGCAAAATTGCTAAACCATATTGATAAGCAGTTTGTGTGAAATCAGGGCGGCTTGGCTGCGCCTAGAGCCTAGGCGGCGCCTGGGCGGCTTGGCTGCGCCTAGCGCCTAGGCGAAGCCTGAGCGGAGCTAGGCGGGGATTTTTAGAACAGTGGAACTAGTAAGGATGTAATTAATCAAACCAAGAAAATACTACATTCAAATTTCGATATGAAAGATATGGGAATTGCTTATATAATTCTTGGTATTCGAGTTCAAAGGAATTTGGATGGTTACACACTTACACAATCTCATTATGTAGAAAAGGTCCTTAGGAAATTTGGACATTATAATGATAAACCGGTTGTTACATCATTTGATCCCTCTACTCACCTTAAGAAGAATCAAAGTGATAGTTTGTCTCAATTGGAATATAGCCAAGTTCTTGGAAGCTTGATATACATAATGAATTGTACAAGACCGGATTTGGCATATAGTTTGAGTCGATTTAGTAGATACTCACACAATCCGGGTAGTGATCATTGGATTGCTTTGATAAGAGTTATGAGGTATTTAAAGCATACAATAAATTATGGATTGCATTATTCCAAATATCCTCCCGTATTAGAAGGATTTTGTGATGCAAATTGGATTTCATGTAATTCAGAGAGTAAGTCCACAAGTGGTTATGTATTTACACTTAGTGGAGCAGCTGTGTCATGGAAATCATCAAAACAAACTGAGAATACACGTTCAACGATGGAAGCGGAATTTGTAGCTTTGGATAAAGCCGCCGAAGAAGCGGAAAGGCTCAAAGGCTTCCTAGAAAAGAATAAAAATTCTAAGACCGTAAATCTTCACTTTATGCATGTTAGTGGTTTGGAAATAACAAAATCAACCCAAATAGGCTAGCTAGGGTTCTCTTCAAATGGTCCCAAGAAGAACTGAACGTACATATCTTTCCTCAAAAATATCCTAGCACTACCAGAAAAGGCATCATAGCCGATAAATTTAAGTCGTCGGCTATAATGGTTATAGCCGACGATATCGTCGGCTATAATTATTATAGCCGGCGATTTCGTCGGCTATAACCATTACCCGACGACATATTGTCGGTTATAACATCGTCGGAAATACGCCGTCGGCAAAACTATACCCGACGACGATATCGTCGGCTATAACCATTTTAGCCGATGAAATACCACTACAGACGACGAATTTCGTCGGCTATAATGGTTATTGCCGACGAATAAAGAGTTCGTCGGCCGTTATTTGCAATTTCGTCGGCTATAATGCCTTTTCTGGTAGTGTAGTAAAATATCATTCAAATCTATATCTAAGATTTGGTATGGCATTTTAGATCAGATGAGGCATGTAACATGATTCCCATCAAAAATTTTAACACAATGTACAATAAACTCATAAACCTATGGGAAATTCCTCATATTATGGTTCAAGCAAGGATATACAAATAGACTGTAAAGAACCGTGTTAGCAAAATCCATGGCTCTGAATTGAAAAACATCTGAAGATAAATAAATAGAAATCCATACCACTCCAGCTGGATCATCATGATTCCAAGAATAATAAACAGTGGCAAACCAACATTGAAGTGATCATCTTTATGGTTTAAATCACTGAACTTGTTAAAACAAACATGTTATACAGTCAAGTAAAATAGGTTTTGACGCAAACAAACATTAGAGTAAAGAGGTAGATGTTAATAAACTCAATACACAAATTAAAATTTAATTTTTAATGCAATATTGCCCCAGTCAAGGCATATATTTATGGTTCTAAAGCCTGCCATTTGCAATAAATTTCCCAACCAAAAAACAAAGTGCACATAGTTCCTTACATATTGAAAAAGGGTAGTGATAGGGGGCCTTAATAAGGCCTAAGAATTTTGGCCTTAATCCTAGGTGGCGTGCCACCTCATCAAGACACATCATCAATATCAAACACATTGTTATGTCATATTAGGGTTAAAATACAATCTTGTCCTTTGAAATCCAATGGCTCTAGATTATTTTGTTATTTTTCAAAAATAAAAATAATTTTAAGAAAAGAAAAATATTTTTCAAGCCAATTTTTTTTTATTACACTTGTTTTTAAATTTAAACATCAAATATAATTTTTTAAATTATAATTATTCAAAAATATAAATTTAAGTGAATATACATACATACACACATATACTATTTCAAAAAAAAAAAAATTCCAACACACTATATCAATGTCCAAATAAACTTCATATATATATATAAAATTCATCTAAAAAATTCGATAGAAATTTATTTTATCTACTTTTATTTTTCTAAAATTCGATAGATATGTATATATGTATATATATATATATATATATATATATATATAATTCGATACAAATTTATTTTATCTACTTTTATTTTTCTAAAATTCGATAGATATGTATATATATATATATATATATATATATATATAATTCTAAATCTAAATTTTGATTAAGAGTCAAAAAAAATTTAACATTGAATTTGATTCACAAAGATAGAATGTTTTAATGTCAAATATCGTAATTGTGTCAAGAAATAAATTTCATGTAGTCAACCCAAAAAAGGTAACAAAATCATCTAAAATAAAACATAATTTGGTTGTAATTGTTGCCCAATTTACAATGATTATTAATTAGGTAGTTATGAGTAAATTATATTTCGTAATTATTACTTTTTTTTAGTCATCGTAATTACTGCTTTGTATTAAGACAACATTCAAATATTCCCCATATATTTATATTACCATCTGTAAATTAGGTTAATCATAAAAGTCAAAACTTAGATTAAATTCGTAAAATGGAAAGAAAATATTATACCTTTAATACTTTATACGGGTAAATATTTTGATTGAGTTTCTTGCTAATAAATTAGATTTTATGAAGGGTTGAAAAATGACAATAATCTAGAGCCATTGGATTTGAAAGGACAAGATTGTATTTTAACTTTAATATGACATAACAATGTGTTTAATATTGATGATGTGTCTTGATGAGGTGGCACGCCACCTAAGATTAAGGCCAAAATTCTTAGGCCTTAATAAGCCCCCAAAACATTTTCCTATTGAAAAATTCATAGTCTGGTCGCTAACAACTTAAAACTGCACTGGCCTGTCACTGAGGCAATGACTACGTAATAATCTAGAGCCATTGGATTTGAAAGGACAAGATTGTATTTTAACTTTAATATGACATAACAATGTGTTTAATATTGATGATGTGTCTTGATGAGGTGGCACGCCACCTAAGATTAAGGCCAAAATTCTTAGGCCTTAATAAGCCCCCAAAACATTTTCCTATTGAAAAATTCATAGTCTGGTCGCTAACAACTTAAAACTGCACTGGCCTGTCACTGAGGCAATGACTACGTAGAATCTAAATGGCCTTAACAATTGTTGACATTGAGGGTTTATTCTCATGGAAAGAATAACCGCTAAGGAGCATAAAATCTACCTGAAAGAAGAGATAAATATAAAATTTATGTACACAAGCAAAGTACATGGTTTTACATTGAGACAAAGCAACAAGGAACATTATCTATTACCTTCTTTTCTTCAGCTATTGAGCATATATATCTGATCAAATTCCTCGAATGAATCATTCCCCAATTCTTTATCCTTCTCCAAATACCCCAAATGGCAATCTGGAGCAACAAGTATGCGAAGTGTATCGCTAAATTCCTCCCTGCAAAATTCTTTTGTTACAACAAGATGCACAAATAACTTTGCTTATGCAGCTGCAATTCTTTTGTTACAACAAGATGCACAAATAACTTTGCTTATGCAGCTGCAAATGTTGAAGGCAGGACAAAATAAGCTTCCTTTCTTATATCTATTGCTACATATTGGAACCTGGAACTCCTCTTCACAAGCATGCAGAACATGATGTATTTGGAGCCACAATTGTTAAGTGAAGCACTCATGTTAAACGGAAAATGTATGTGACAATGCCATAACATACTGTTGACAGTAGCCACAGAGAGGCTACAGCAGGCCCACAGACCCGCAGCAAGCGCACCAGGGCCCGGCCCAAGGGTCGGGACCGGATCACCAGCACCCGGCCTCGGGGCCTGGCACTCTATCCTGCCTCCAGGGACCCAGGGGCCGGGGGCGCCAGCCTGCCTAAGGGGGCACCAGAAAGTATAAACAGAAGGGAACCAGTCCCACATCGAAGAGTAAGGCCAGTCCTTACCCCCAACCACCTATATATGGGCCCCAACTACCTTCTTTATGAGGTAACTTATCTCTCTCCCTGCTTACATACGTGCCTTAGTTATATTCCAACTATACTAACTTAGGCATCGGAGAGGTGAAGGCCGGCCCGCCCGGTATTCCCCTTAGTGAGCAGGATTGCAGGAGATAGAGTGGGATTCATCAAGTATCTACTAGACCCCCGGGTTTAGGCAGAAACAATTGGCGCCGTCTGTGGGAACCAGTTCAAAAGGCTGTGTTGCTCTACCAACAGGTAGAGATCGGTCAGAGTTCTTATTATTCCATCGGGAAGAGAAAAAAAAAAAAAGAAAAAAAAAAGAAGAAGAGAGATCGGAGATGAGTCAAGAGAAAGGAACCACCGAGGGGGGGCACCCCGCAGTAGTACAGACGCTCACCTCCACCCCAACCGTCACGCGGGAGCCGCGCGGCGACCGGGGCAACGGTCTGGATGGAGAGAGCCATGGGGGACCATCCGGCGTGCCGGATCCCCATCGCGACAGCTCGCGAGGCAAGGGCCCGGCAGAGGAGGAAGACAGTCCAGAGCGGCGAGGCTTCGCCCTGACGTTCTCAGATGATTCAAGCGATCGATCTGAGAGCCCGGACCGGGACCTCATGTACAGCCCCGGCCATAGCGGTATGGCGGGAGAACTACAGGCGATGGCCGCAGAGGTCACTCGTCTGAAAGAGGAGAGCGACAGGGACAGAGCTAAGTCCAACGCTCGGTACGAAGAGATGGAGGCGGTGAATACCGCCCTAGTGGCCGCCCTGGAGAGGGGACAGCAGCGTAATGACGCCATGGCCGGGGCACAGGCGGCAATCCCGCCGGTCCCACCTCAACGCACCGATGGAGGGCAATCTTCGGGCGGTCGGTCCGGTGACCCCGTACAGCAGAAGTCGCCATTAGGCGCAGGCCCGCCAAAGAGCGCGACGACCTCCCGTCAGCCCGACGCTTCGTCAGTAGATGGAGCTGAGACGCCAACCGCGCGAGCACTGCAGGCGCTGGCCGACACCGTGTCGAGCTTGAAAGCCCAGATGGAGGCTAACGAGAGAAGAGCCGCGCGGCCGATGGAGGGCGCCCGGTTTAATGAGCGCATGGGTCCCTTTTCGCACCGGGTCATGGAGTCGGGAAGATCTGGCAACCAGAAATCCCTCAAGCTCACCTACTCAGGATCCGGTTGCCCGTACCAGCATCTGGACAGCTTCCGGTCTCAAACTTGCGCCAAGGGATACTCCGATGCAGTTTGCTGCAACATCTTCCAGGAGACTTTGTCCGGAGAGGCACTCGGCTGGTTCTACGAGCTTCCGGCAAACTCGATCGAGGCGTTCGAGCAGTTAGCCGACCGGTTTGTGGGCCGCTTCATCCTCCGAGTCGAGGGAGCCCGGACGTCGACCATCATCTTCAATTGCAGGCAAGCCCCTGGAGAGGAGCTGAGAACCTTTGTCAACCGCTGGCAGACGGCTACGGCCGGAGTTCGGAACCTGGACAAGGGCATCGCCGAGATGGCGTTTAAACAAGGGCTCCGAGCGGGCAAGTTTTCCTACGCCGTCCGGGTAGAACTCCCGCAGGGGTACGACGAGTTGATGGCTATGGCCATCAGGCATGCTCAGGCTGATCATGAGACCTATGGGCACCACCTGCAGAAGAGGAAGCGGGATGAGGAGCAGGAGGACCATCCCCGGGAAGAGAACCCCCCACCCGCCCAGGAAGCCAAGCCCAATCAACGGACCGACAACCACACCGCTCGGCCCAGCCGGAACGCCAACAACAGAAACTGGCCGCAGCGGCAGCAGAGGTCCTATTCTGATAAGCCTCAGAATGAGCACAAGCCAGCGCCGTTCCGCCAAAAGCGCCCCCTAGCAATCATGCCAGCACCACCACCGGCCAACCAAGAAGTCTTCACCGCTCTCACCACATCCTACGAGGATATCCTACTTGAGAACGGGAGTGTCATTCCCCCACCGCCCCCGAGAAGGTTCCCGAAGGGGAAACTTACAATGGCGCAGACGGGCAAGTACTGCTCGTACCATGATGAGGCTACTCATCGAACGAGCAAGTGCCACGCTCTCAGGCAAGCGGTGCAGGTTTTGATTGATAACGGCCAGCTCCAGCGGTACGTAGGGAAAAGAGGGACAGACCCCGACCGGGAGCATGACCAGTCCTGGTGAAACCCGCTAGTCTGAGCGGTTAGTTTGGCATAGTTCGCGGTTCAACCGCTGTAACAAAAACAAATATATATGCAAACTACTTTTGAGAAAATTTCACCGGCTCTGCCAGTTCCAGTATATTCATATTCATGCAAGTATACAAGCAGTACCCGATCCGGAAAGATTACAAGGAAAAGGGCAAGAAATTCCTAAGGAGCTACGACTCCGCCTTCGGCAGGCAATCCGCCAGCCTCTCCTGCGGTACCCTCGTCGTCGACGTCAGTTCCGGTGTGGACTTCGGCCCGGGCAGACTCGGCACCGTTGGTAAAAGAATCCAAGTCCGAGCGAATCGCTTCACCCGGCTGCTCCTCCACCGCCTCCTGATGGATGTCCGACTGCTCATGGATATCTCCTTCAGCAGCAGTCGACATCAGGGAAGTGTCTAGCCATCCCTTCCCCGCCCATTCCGTGTACGCATCCGAGATGCCCTCTTCCCTGGCCTTCACCAGAAACTCCATGAACTGATCGCTCTCGCGGTATTTGAGAGCGACCAGTTCGTAGAGTTCCGGGTCATCTTCCCCGACCGGAGCGGCCGAAGCGGCGCGAAGAGCAGCACCTCCTACTTGGAGCTCGTCCACCTTGGACTCCAGTTCGGTCCTCTCCTCCTCCAGGAGCCGATTTTGCTCTTTCAGTTCGGCCCTCTCCTTCTCCAGGATCCGGTTCTGCTCCTCCAGCTTCTTGGCCCTCTCCTCCGATCTGGCCTTCTCCCGGTCCGAGCGAGACTTCTCCACCTCCAGGCGCTGCCGGGTCTCGGATAAAGCAGTTATCTGTCTCTGCAGCTCCGACAGCCCCTCGCTCGCGTCCGGTTCGTACAGACTGTACAGCAACTGCGCAACACCAAAGAGTTAGTCAAGCAGTGAAACAAACAAGTTACAAGCAGTACAGTGGTACCATGCGGTATTTACCCGGAGGACGGATTGCTTGCATTTTGGACGATTCCCGTCCGCCAAAGCTCCAGCAACCCCGGGTCTATCCAGACCAAGGCCGGCCAAATCCGCCGCTACTTGCCGGGCGATTGCACCATCCGGGCTTCCCCTTGGTGCATCCGCAGGCGCTGGACTACTTTGCCGAGCAGCAGCAGCAGCATTCTCCCCAGCAGCGTTGGTCTGCGCACCGCTGGTAATCCGGAACCGTTTGGCCAGGTTCTCCCGTGCCGACCCGCCGGTCAGCGTCACCAGCGCGGAGGAAGGAACATCCCCGAACTTCCGTTTCTCTCCCCGGCCCTCCGGAGAAGAAGATCGTGCGCTTACGGGGGCAGCGCGAGCAACGCACGGCACAGACACCGGGCGGTTGGGGATCCTATTCACTCCACCGGGAATCTTTAAGGCCCCCCCGGTACTCTTGGCCTTTCCGGGCGCCAGAAGGCCTGCGGCATGATGGGTCTTCACCCGCTTCAGGACATAGGCATCCTCATCGACGTCCATGGCCCTCGGCTCCGCCAGAGTCGTAAGTCGGCCGGACCCGTCGTTCACCGACGTCCGCGAGACGATCTCGGCTTTCTCCTTCAGCTGGTTGAGGTGGTCTTCCCCGTCCATGGAGAGAGTGGTTTCGGGCTTGATAGTCGCCCGAGAAGATGCACCTGTAAGGAAAGAAAACGGTTAGTATTTTGCAAAGCTAGCACAAAGTATCACTGCTCAAGCGCTTCCTACGCACCGGGACCCCGCCCAAGCTGGCAGTATTCCAACACTTCTCTTCGGATGAAGTTGTAAGAACTCCGTTCCAAGTCGTCCCAGCATCCGGTTATGGTCGAGATCCTCTCACGCTCCAGATCGGATAGCTCGTACGACTGGTCGCCAATGGGTTGGAAGGCGCCAGGAACACAGTACATTCTATTCCTCGCCTGCCACTTCCCGCCCACCATCACCACTTTCTTCCTCCAGCTGTTGTCTACCCATGAAGGCATATTGGTAACAATCGGTGGAGGCTTCCGGGTGTTGAAGGACAGGCAACCACGGGACCCCTGCTTCCGGGAGTACGACAGCCTGTACAAGGCCCGGAACTCGTTCACCGTGGGGATGTTCATCCCGGAGAACTCGTACAAGCAGCCGAGGCTCAGTAGTCGTCTCCACTGGAGCCCAGGAAGCTGCGCGGGTGACACTTGCAGCGCACTGAGCATGTACTGCACATAGTGTGGCAGCGGGAACGAGAGTCCATGCCGGAACTGATCCTGATGCACGGCAACCCAACCCTTTTCCGGGTTGCAGGCTGACTCTCCAGGATTCAAGGGCCGTAGCAGAACGTTATCCGGGATACCCCACGCTTCCCGCAGCGCCTCAATCTCTTCTGGGGTCATGCTCTCCTCCGGTTGGTCACACACCACAGCATGCTTCCCTCTCCCCATGGTGTAGCTCGCAACCGGAGCATCTGCAAGCCGCACCCCGTGCGGTATTTCAGTCTCCGAGGATTCAGCCCCGGAAGACGAAGAGGAGGACGGAGTTGAAACCCTGCTCCCGGAGCAGTCAGCGACTTCGGTCTCCGGAGATTCCGAAATGAGCCAGTCGTCCAGCCTCTGCGCATCGTCTACGAGGGGACCTCTGGCAGCCAATTCGGAAGCCCGGTCAGAATCTGAGGACGACATCTTAACCTAGGGGAAGAACACAAAACCCTACCGCTCGTCAGCAACAGGCTACAACAACGGCTTCTACGGCCTCTCCCCAGGTTCGCCGCAAAGCAGTTCTGTCAGCGGCAGAGACCCCCCCCCGGCGCAAAACAGCAAAGGCAAAAGCAATAACAACACCGGGGCAAAGAAATCAAACAAACTTACCGATTAGTATGCTCAACCGAGGACAATCGGCCCTGGGAAAGCAGCGCGCAATGGTAGGGAGCGTTCAAGAAAACAGATCTCGTGACGCAAGAAGGGCTCAGAGTGCTCGCCGGATTTCTCTCTTTCTCTTAGTTTCTCCAAAGCAAGAAGCAACAACAGAAAGAAGAGCAGAAGAGGCCTTTTTATAGAAGGGACCAGTGCCCTAGGTAATCGAAATCCCTCCAAAAACAAGTAATCAGAGCAACTCAAAAGCCTGCGAATCCAGGCCCTACATCTCAAGACCGCCCCGCGCTGGCACGTGTCCCAGCATTGGTAACCTCCCCATGCCATCATAACTGACGGGACTGATGGACTTCCTCCTTAAATGCATGTCAGCCATTTGTCCCACACGCTGGCGACAGGAAGGTAGGAGCGGGAATCAAGGAGTCAGGCCCTCCCACTTCCCCAGATTCCACGCTTGCATGGCTTCTTCGCTGCATATCTCGAAGACCTCTCTCGCGGTTATGATCGTCCAACCGCTTGGAGAGCACCCATCCGGGTATGAAGCCTCGTCTCGCTATGGCTGGACGCCCGGTCGAGGATCGCCCGGCACCATGGTAGTTCGCGGTTATGATCATTCAACCGGCTGCATGGCTTCTTCGCTGCATATCTCGAAGACCTCTCTCGCGGTTATGATCATCCAACCGCTTGGAGAGCACCCACCCGGGTATGAAGACTCGTCTCGCTATGGCTGGATGCCCGGTCGAGGATCGCCCGGCACTATGGCAGTTCGCGGTTATGATCATTCAACCGGCTGCATGGCTTCTTCGCTGCATATCTCGAAGACCTCTCTCGCGGTTATGATCATCCAACCGCTTGGAGAGCACCCACCCGGGTATGAAGCCTCGTCTCGCTATGGCTGGACGCCCGGTCGAGGATCGCCCAGCACCATGGCAGTTCGCGGTTATGATCATTCAACCGGCTGCATGGCTTCTTCATCGCATATTACTGGAGACCTCGTCCGGATATGGCATTGCGTCCGGACAACGGTCGAGGTCTATCCAGTCGCATCTCTTTTGGGGGACTCGTCTCGATATGGCAGGACGCCCGGTCAAGTTCCGCCCACCGGTTACGACGCATCCAACCGGCTCCAGAACATATTCCGGGAATAGGATCCACCCGGCTCCATGGCACTTCACTGGGGGACTCGTCCGGATATGGCATTGCGTCCGGACACCGGTCGAGTTCCGCCCAGTACCATGGCTGACTCCGGTCATGAGAACATTCGACCGGCTTGGGCTTTATACACCCGGGTGAGTTTGCATCTAACCCATGCACGCTTGTCCAGCAGGATAAAAACCCTGCATCGCACTAGCTGCGGTAACAGGGGGACGCAGGGCGAGCTTTGTCACCTCAACGCCACCCCCCTACCAGGAACATAATGCACCTGGCCCCATGGCACTTCACTGGGGGACTCGTCCGGAGATGGCATGATGTCCGGGCACCGGTCGAGTTCCGCCCAATACCATGGCTGACACCGGTCGAGAATATTCGACCGGCGGGCTTTATACACCCGGGTGAGTCTGCATCTAACCCATGCACGCTTGTCCAGCAGGATAAAAACCCTGCATCGCATTGAAAGGCGATCAAACATGGAGCTACATGGCGAACTTTGTCACCTCAATGCCACCCCCTTACCTCAACGCTTATTCAATACAAGCTGAGAAGAACTAGCAAGTGTTCGCCGGTGCTTCACACAGGCCGCAACACCAGGGTAATCTCCCTGCAGCCTAGCAATGGGAAACTCGTCTCCGTATGGCAGATCGCCCGGTAGAGGCTCAGTGAATCCCGTTTTGGCAGCTCGCCCGGTAGAGGCTCAGTGAATCCCGTTTTGGCAGGCTCAGTGAACTCCGCTCCGCTTTGATTCGGCAGATCGCCCAGTTGAGGCCCAGTGAAGCTCTGCTTCGTACCGAGACGGCAGAGTGCCCTGCCAAAATTCCGTGCACATTCCTTGCATGGCGGATTTCAACGCCTCATTGTCATCCCATGCACAAATCCCTTGCATGGCGGATTTCAACGCCTCATTATCATTCCATGCACACATCTGTTGCATGGCATCATGGCATCATAACATCATGGCATCATCATTATCATCTTGGCTCCATGCTCATAACACCACAACACTAAGCCATATTACTGCTTATATTGCAAGTGTGCTTATAAACTATTGCTTCCCATCGGTAACAGGTACTCACCTCGGTCACGCCCAATCTTTAACGCGGACTTGGGGGACTGGGCACCGGTAGGTTGGTAGCCCCGCGGGTCTGCGGGACAAGAGCAAGACAGATTTAAGTCCTCATTCAAGATTGCACTTGACCGGGAACTTGGGGGACTTGTTGACAGTAGCCACAGAGAGGCTACAGCAGGCCCACAGACCTACAGCAAGCGTACCAGGGCCCGGCCCAAGGGTCGGGACCGGATCACCAGCACCCGGCCTCGGGGCCTGGCACTCTATCCTGCCTCCAGGGACCCAGGGACCCAGGGACCGGGGGCGCCAGCCTGCCTAAGGGGGCACCAGAAAGTATAAACAGAAGGGAACCAGTCCCACATCGAAGAGTAAGGCCAGTTCTTACCCCCAACCACCTATATATGGGCCCCAACTACCTTCTTTATGAGGTAACTTGTCTCTCTCCCTGCTTACATACGTGCCTTAGTTATATTCCAACTATACTAACTTAGGCATCGGAGAGGTGAAGGCCGGCCCGCCCGGTATTCCCCTTAGTGAGCAGGATTGCAGGAGATAGAGTGGGATTCATCAAGTATCTACTAGACCCCCGGGTTTAGGCAGAAACACATACCTAATCCAATCAATGGGTTTCTCACTAGCACGAAGATGTTACAAGATATAAGGTCTTACCTGGACTAGTGTCCCTTGGTGTCAGTTTGTAGTATACTAGTATTTACCCTACAACATTTAAAAAGACAGAATCTTCAGTTCAAGAATCCTCTACATCATTTTAGTTCAGAAATCAAAATCAAAAACGAAAAATTCCAATTTGCAGGAACACAAAACAGTTAGAAGTGTGATGCATGCACTAGAAATCCAGATCAGTATATTGTAAACTCTAGTTACAGAAAATTTTTGCGAAGAGTGAATGCAACCAAAAAGTCCCATACTGAAATTGAAGCCATTCAATGAAGACCAGTCACAGAAAAACACAAGCCATACTCAATGTTTGTTTCAATGTTTTCGTGAGCATCTTCGGAAGCCAGTAAATTGCGGGAGATGAAGAAGACTTACCAGTGTTAGGGTTTAGGGCTGAGACTGAGCCAGACTTGCTGACGGTGGGGAGCACGTACTGGCGTTGCCAGAAATCTCACTTATTAGAAAGGTAAAGTTTCATTAATTTACAAAGTAAAGGACCAATTACATATAAATCACTTTTGGCACTTTATTTTAGCAATAGGTCGACTAGATATACAATTTTTTCCCACGTAAGTCCACCCAAACCCAAATTATTTCTCTTGGATCCATTTACCTTCTACCATTCCCCTCTGGTAATTTTTGGCATGGCTTTTAATATACATCACATTTGTATTAGGATGGGGCGTGACATCTTGACTCATTTTCTGCATTATCAATAGTGCCTGCTTCCTCCTCCAATGTATTCTTGTAATTCATTATCACCCAGGTCCTATATATTGTGACCGAGGGCTTGACTTTCAGCAGTGGAAACCTAGGAACAGCTAGTTTGCATAATGACATCAGAATATTTACCATTTGATATCTCAGTCATCATAGGATTCATAGCTTCATTTGAACTAGTGCGCGCAGGGATAGTTATAAGTGGAGCAGCTAGCATTCTCAGTTTCTCACTTAAGGATATTTGTCCTTTATAATTTTTCATTGACAAAGCTCGTTCATTAATTTTAGACTTTCTACGTAATTAATTTCTTGTTCTTTTGCTTCATCATCCGCAATATCAATAGAATAGAATGGTTGAATACTTAATTATTATTCTTCGAGATATATATATATATATATATAGGGATACAAGCCTATATCTATAAGGAAAATATATTCTAAAATTATACAGAATAATTCACCTATACACATGAGGAAAGTAAATATACTAGAATATTCTACACTCCCCCTCAAGTTGGCGCATAGATGTTAATTATGCTCAACTTGTCAATTGAATCGTCAAATACTTTCATTGACACTTTTTTGTAAGAACATCTGCCAACTGGTCTTCTGTATATATGAAAGGGAATCGAATGACACTACCAGATCCGAGTGAATAGCCGACGAAAAAAATTTCGTCGGCTATGCCTATTTTTCGTCGGCTATACCATCTGCCGACGAAATTTTCGTCGGCTATACTTCGTCGGAACAACCCCGTCGGCTATACCAATGGCCGACGAAAAAAACAAATTCGTCGGCTATAGTAGAGTATGGCCGACGATCTTACCGACGAAACTATTTTCCGTCGGCCAAACCTGGGAGAAATTGCCGACGAATTTCGTCGGATATTTTCGAGTATGGCCGACGAAATTCATTAATTATAGCCGACGAAATTCGTCGGCTATTGGGTATTAACAATAGCCGACGATTCTGTCAATTTTCGTCGGCTATTTCCTCGAAATATATTAATATTTAATAGGCATTAATTAGTTATAGCCGACGAAATAATGTAAATTTCGTCGGCTATACAACTTATAGCCGACGAAAATTGGTAAAATTCGTCGGCTATAGTTATTATAGCCGAATAAATAATGCCAAAATCGTCGGCTTTTCTTACATTTGGGAAAAAAAAATTAAATTATTTTCTAAATTACCATTCCAAGCAACCTGCAAATCACAAAAACAGTCCATGCATTTGCACCAACAAGAAACACGTCTAAATACCCTTTTTATTAAATTCGTTCTAATATACATAAACCCTAAACCCTAATCATCACCTAAACCACTAAAGTCCACCAGGTCATCCCCAGCATCCTGCTCGTCATCCTGCTGACCGAACTCGGGAGGTTGAGGCATTGGAGGTTCTGCTAACCGCTGAAACGGGGACGGGGGTGGAAGGCCTTATTGTTGTGCCGCGAACATCTCATACCACCAGGTTTGTTGGCCGTCGTAGTTTTGTTGCCGAATTCTGTCGCATTCGGCATACCAACCGGCCATATCCAAATGATACTGTTGTGTTCTGCGGCGCAGCTCCAAATGATACTGCTGTGTGCTGCGGCGCAGCTCCTGTAGTGTCTGGGACGAGGTCGCCAATTCTGCGGCCAATCGCTGCACTTGCCCCCTCATATGTTGGCTCTCCTCGCCTCCCTTCTTTTGACCTCCCTTAGTGGTCTTCAGAAGCCCTAGTCCAGAACTTCCCAAACCCCGGCAGTAGTAGTTGTTTGACCGGTTTGGGAAGGCTGCGTCGAACATCCTCACTGCCGTTTGGACACTGGACCGGTCGACATGGCGCATGGCTTCTTCCAGATCTGCCTCTGAAATGTTCGGTTGTGTCTCCCGAACTACTTGCTGGAACACCTCTTCTTCGGCCCAGTTGACCCTCTCCTAAGTGGACGGGAAAAAAAAAATTAATATTATAACAAATATATAATTAAGTAAAATTAATAATTAAAATTTTAAAATTGTAATGAACGACTTACGAGCTGTTCTGTCGCTTGTGGATAAGCGATCTTGAACGTCTCCACGTACGGGTTGCTATCAGGATGATCTCTAAGCGCCTCCTCCTGATATTGTGCAAACGGCCGTGAACCAGCATGATGGGGGGTTGTGTTCCGGCGGCGGTTCTCAGAGTTTATCCGAGAACGTTGCTTCAAACAAATAATAAAATGTTAGAAAAATGCATCAAAAAATATTAGTGTAATAATTATAAAATAATTAAACTAATAATTAAAATTTTAACAAAATAAACATTTTTACTGAAGTTTAGTATTTACCTGCATAACTGGGTTGTTGAAGTCTACTGTCTTCAACCAACGCCACTCGAACTCCCTGAACATGAACTCCCTGGGAGTACCCATACGACCAAGGTTGTCGTATTCCTTATAGTGGGAACGCAGCTCGTTCTTCCACTCTTTGAACCTACGAAAAAAACAAAAGTGCATTAGAAATATTATTAATATCATAAAATATTAATAATTATAAGATAATTATAATATCATAAAAACAAATGTACCTCGAGTTCTGCTGGGTGTTCGCCCAATCCCGCCTGTGTTCGGCAATCTCGAAGAATGTCTGAAAAATAATATTTTATTAGTTTTACAATTGTAATAATACCGAAAATTATTAAATATTATGATAAATAAATTAAATTTTTTAAATTACTCACCGACGCGACGTTGTTTACCTCCCTCTTTATCTCTTCGGGCACATCACCCCACCGGGTCCACAACATAGGGACTCTGTCCCTAATCAGTGACTCCACGCAACCCGAGTAGTCGCGTTTTTTCTTCCCTTGAACCTCCTGATTAGGAGGTTCGTTGATCTGAATCCTCCCGCTGCGCTCAACAGTTCTCCTGAGCGTGTCAAAACATATGACACCTCTCGTATTCCTCCGTGAACTGCTAGCGGCTGTCTCTATCACAAAAACGACGATTGGTTAATAAAATTAAATATTAGTGCATTAATTTTAATAAAACATTTAATTAATAAAATCAAATGTTACCTGAACTGGATGACTCGTCTGTCGACTTTCCTTTTCTCCTCGCCGAAATAAGGTGGTCAGGGTTCTCAAATGGCTGCTGCTGGTATGCCTCCGCAGCACTCACGTACTGAGGCATATCAGGCCATATGGGCACACCCTGATAGTCGACCTCCGGTATCGCCGGAATGTTGTACGGGAGGAAGAGCTGGTTTGGGAGAGTAGGAGCCTCAGTCGAGTCAGCAGCAGACTGAGTCGGACTCGGCATCGGCTCCCGATGAACGTCAGGCATACGAACCTGAGGAACGTCGGCAGCTATGTCCTCGTGAAATAGCTGCCGACTAAACCTCGGAGCCACAGAGGGACCGACATGCGGAAGTGAAGTGCTTGACGGCCGCCCCGCCTGGAGAAGGGTCTGGTGCCGAGAACTCACACTCCGTCGCGGCTGGGCTACATCCACAGTCCTCTGCGGCTGGGATGAATCTACACTCCTCTGCGGCTGGCTGGTGGTCCTCTCAGGCTGGCTAGCGGTCCTCTCGGAGTCTGCGGAACCGGCGGAATTTCTAGAACCTCTAGATCTACCGGCACGACGGCCTCCGAATAGGTTTCTTAATGCATCGGCCATCTAAAGCCCGAGGCATTAATACATTAATTGATATTAAATTATATTATATTAAATAAAAAATTCTAATTAATATAATAACCAATAATACTAACATATTTTAATATAACAATTTATATACTAACATATTAAATTATATTATACTAAATAACAAATTCTAATTAAATATAATTAAGCTATATATATAATTAAGCTAAATTATACAATTAAGTTATCAATTTATATAATTAAAAAACCAATTTATACGTATAAATTATACAATTACACCTAAATTATATAATTAAAATAAATTTGAAAACAATTACCTAAATTAACATAAATACCTAAAAATTACCTAAATTAACATAAATACCTAAATTATACCTAAATTAACATAAATACCTAAATTATACCTAAATTAACATAAATACCTAAATTAACAATTTAATCTAAATAAATAAATTTACACAAATAATTAAATAAATTATATCTAAATTAACATAAATAAATTAAATAAATTATACCTAAATACCTAAATTATACCTAAATTAACATAAATACCTAAATTATACCTAAATTAACAATTATATCTAAATTAACAATTATTAACATAAATGAAAAAAAAAAAAAAACATACATTTTGCAGAGGAGAAGGAGGCCGGCCGGAGGAGGGAGGAGGAGGGACCGGCCGGAGGAGGAGGGAAAGGGTGGGCCGGCCGGAATAGGGAGGAGGAAGATGGAGGAGGGGCCGGCGCGGGGCTGCCGGATTGGAGGAGGACAAGGCGAGCGGCGGAGGTTTTGGAAATATGCAGCAAATGGAGCCTAGGGTTCGGCTGCAACAAACTTATACCCGAAAGTATAGCCGACGAATTAAAAAGATTTCGTCGGCTATACTTAAGAATAGCTGACGAAATTCTTTAATTCGTCGGCTATACTTAAGAATAGCCGACGAAATTCTTTAATTCGTCGCCTATACTTTGAATTTTGTCGGCTATAGTTTAGGCGCTCAGCAGCCGTCCGATCTCCCCCATTCAACGGCGGACAATGAAAAGGCGCGGATCACTAGAGTTTAGCCGACGAAATAGAATTTTCGTCGGCTAAACTTTTGGTCAAACTGCGAAGTCAAACCTCTAAACGCTTTAAAACGGAAATTGTCCCATCTAAATGACGTTTTTTTGCCTGATCTTCAACAGAGAATAGTTTCAGATCGATGAGACGCAACTAATCGTATAAAAATTTTCCTCAAAATATTTACCGACCGTCAGGCTACCCATAGGAAACCGGCAGTAAAAAACAGTTAACCGCAACATTCGGCACACAGATTTTGTCGTAATCTTCTCATTTTTCAACCGTAGACGTATTTTAATATTTCGGTCATATCTTATTTCACGACACATTTTCATTTGAAGGGTCTACGTATAGTAACTATTTGAAACTATACATTCACTTAAACACTTAGTAAACAAGTTAAGGAACATTAGTGCATATGTTCCGATTTTGAATCTAAAAGTTTGAAAAATCTATTCCAACCGTCAGATATCACCGTTAAGATTAAATACATGTATGAAAAAAAATCCAACTACATCTGACAACATTAAAGGCTCGATCGGGACGGTCAACCGGGTGAGTCAACCGGGTGAGTCAACCCTTTAAACGCTTAGAAATGGTAATTGGCCTGTCTAAATGACGTTTTTTGGCCTGATCTTCAACAGATAATAGTTTCAAATCAATGAGACGCAACTAATCGTATAAAAATTTTCCTCAAAATATTTACCGAACGTCAGGCTACCCATAGGAAAACGGAAGTAAAAAACAATTAACCGCAACATTCGGCACACAAATTTTGTCGTAATCTTCTCATTTTTCAACCGTAGACGTATTTCATTATTTCGGTCATATCTTATTTGACGACATATTTGCATTTGAAGAGTGTACGTATAGTAACTGTTTGAAACTATACATTCACTTAAACACTTAGTAAACAAGTTAAGGAACATTAGTGCATATGTTCCGATTTTGAATCTAAAAGTTTGGAAAATCTATTCCAACCGTCAGATATCACCGTTAAGATTAAATACATGTATGAAAAAAAATCCAACTACATCTGACAACGTTAACGGATCGATCGGGACGGTCAACCGGGTGAGTCAAACCTCTAAACGCTTTAAAACGGAAATTGGCCCGTCTAAATGACGTTTTTTTGCCTGATCTTCAATAGAGAATAGTTTCAGATCGATGAGACGCAACTAATCGTATAAAAATTTTCCTCAAAATATTTACCGACCGTCAGGCTACCCATAGGAAAACGGCAGTAAAAAACAGTTAACCGCAATATTCGGCACACAGATTTTGTCGGAATCTTCTCATTTTTCAACCGTAGACGTTTTTCAATATTTCGGTCATATCTTATTTCACGACACATTTGCATTTGAAGGATGAAGCAATGGTTTGTCGATAGTGATAGAAAATGGAAGCTGCTCTTTTGTTGTTTTTTTTTTTAATCATAGCCGACGAAATCAAACCTAGTACTCGTCGGCTATTCTTTTGTCGTTTTCGGTCAAAATAAAATATTTATTTTTAAAAAAACTTATGGCCGACGAAATAATGCATTTTTCGTCGGCTATTCTCTGAAAAAAAAAACCAAAAAAATCAGTGGTTTTACACCTCTCCTATTCCGATGTCCTGTTCACATATAACCAAAATTGAACATAAAAAACCAGAAACCCAACAGTCAACATATTTCAAATTTTTTTTTAAGGGGTTTGGAACCCAGCCTAGCTGGGAGGCTCATCCCCACGCCCGTTCATTAGAAATGAGTTGATTATAAATGAAAGGATTACATCATTTAAATTACTTAATCCGTCGGATTGTAATCGGAATCATCGGATGAGTCTTCTTCGGTTTCTGAATTGCTCGATAGGGGTAATCTATGTTTTTCCTCACCACTAGAGTCCTCGTTAGTTTCTTCATTTGGATCAACATCAACAAGCAGTGGCTCTTCACGTCGAATTCGCACCGGCGTGTCTAGGCGAATAAAAGAGGATTCAGGAATACCGTTTGAGTTGGGCTCTTGATACGCGGTGCCCCCTTCCTCGTTCTCTTCAGCCACTCCAAGTGTAGACGCTCGGTAAATGTTGCGATGGTGGATAGTGTTGACTACTTTCCACTGGTCACCCTTGGCGAGATCATCAAGATAAAACACTTGTTTCACCCATGTGGCTAAAACGAACGGGTCGTCCTCATACCATGATGTACTAGTGTTCACAGAATTTATGCCGTATTGATCGGTTTTCATGCTCTGCGGCCGTGTGTCAAACCATCTACACTTGAAAAGGTGCACTTTCATGCCTTCCCCGTAATGCAGTTCCACAACTGAATGGAGAACACCGTAATAGTCAACTCCACCATCCCCACCATGTGCCATAACCCCTGAATTTTGTGTTTTCAGTCTGAGGTCTCTGTCTTCACATCGAAATAACACACCATTCACCTTGCACGTCGCATAAACTTTTGAATAGACCGGCCTCCTCGCTAAAAGTCTGAGTTCGTGCGACCAATTTGGGTGATTATCATTTTCAATAAGGTCCATCTGCAACCATCAGAATCAACTATAAATATGAATAAATATACACAATAATATATGAACACGTATAGAATAGTGTTAAAGTTACGTACCCAGCGGCCGAAATACTCTGCGAATGTCTGGTTGTGGTAATCGACATCACCTCGTACTTGTTCACAATGTAGATGTATGTTCTTCCAAAACTGAACTTCTGGACAGTTGATTAGTACCCACCAATGTGCAATGGCTACCTCATAATCTTTCAACTTGTAGGAAACTGGCATGTTTCCACCGAGTACAACATCGTCGGAGAGTATGGAAAGATTGAACTGTGAAGGTACATCTTCCGGTATGCTTTCCTGTAACGCTCCTAAATACAGCTTCATGTAGGTGACGCACTCGTGCGCAATATATGCTACAGCTATACATCCTTCAGGTGCGGATCTATTTTGGACAAAACCACCGTATTGTCCAAGTTGCCTATAAATCAAGTTTTTAAAGTGTTATGATAATACATTAACACTATATCACATATATTGATGAGGAAATTAACATAAGGTGTAAAATACGTACCTTTCCATCGGATACATCCAAGTGAAGTGCACAGGACCGGTAAGAAACAACTGCGGAGGAAGATGGATCATGAGGTGAGGCATGATGTCGAAAAAATTTGGAGGAAATATCATCTCAAATTTACACATGATATGAACGATGTCTTGTTGCATTTCCCGGAGGTCAGATTTTCTCACTTCCCGTGTGCATACCTTCTGGAAAAATCTTGCCAACGCTACTAACGGCTCCACAATGTGACGGGGAAGGAACGGTCGAATGAAAACAGGGAAGAGACGTTGTAGCAGGATATGATTGTCATGACTTTTCAACCCGTAAAGATTGTTGAATTGTCTGTTCACACACTTGGCTATATTTGCAGCAAAGCCTGAAGGATACTTGGCCCGACTTATCCAATGGAAAATTTCTGGTTTATGCTCAGGCTTCACGGTGTAAGGAGCTTGAGGCATTTTTCTCTTCCCTTGTTTCAACCATAGTTGTTTTCTGATATTCATGTTTTGCAGATCAGTGCGAGCCTTAGGACCGTCTTTCGTCTTCCCCTCCAAGTTCAGCGTTGTGCCCACCACACTTTCAGAAACATTTTTTTCTATGTACATAACGTCTAGGAAGTGACGGATCAGCAACTCACACCAGTACGGGAGTTCCCACAATATGCTCTTATGTGTCCAGAATTTGTACTGCTCAGGTCTTTCAGGTATTTCCGCTACAATATCGGGATGATTGCTGAGGGGCCCAAAATCGTACTCATTAAGCACTGCTAAAATTTCTCTTCCCGTCCATCTTCTGGGAGGATCACCGTGTTCTTCGGTTCCATCAAATGCGGTGGACTCGTAACGCCAGTGGTGATCCGCCGGAAGGAACACACGATGACCCATTCGGCATATCTTGTTGCAATGAGGGGTGCTCCCATAATCGCTGAGGCGCTCTGGACAAGCCTTGTATCCCCTAACAACGCTGCCCGACAACATCCCATAAGCAGGAAAATCACTAATGGTACCAATAACCATGGCATGCATCTGGAACGTCTCCTGCTTGTACTTGTCAAAAGTGGGATGACCAACGTCCCACAATACCTTAAGCTCTTCAATCAATGGTCTCATATACACATCGAGACATTTCCCTGGGTAACCAGGCCCCGGAATCAACAACGTCAACATATTATATTCCTTCTTCATGCACATCCACAGAGGAAGGTTGTAAGGTACCAAAACCACCGGCCATATACTGTATGAAAGACTCATGGTGCCGAAAGGGTTGAACCCGTCGGTTGAGAGCCCGAGCCTGACGTTTCTGACATCTGACGCAAAATGAGGAAACTCATTGTTTATATGCTTCCAAGCCGCTCCGTCAGAGATGTGTGTCATGATATCTGCGTCTCCCGCGTCCCGCTCACCGTGCCACCTCATAGCTTTTGCGGTGGTTTCTGACATGTACAACCGCTCAAGCCTATCTCTCAACGGAAAATACCGAAGCACTTTCACAGGTTTCCTATTGCCTGCTCCCGTCAACTTATATCGGTCAGACTAACATATCGGACATGCGTCAAGGCTAGCAAGGTCATTCCCTTCTGCATCTTTACCCCAGAAGAGAACGCAGTCAAATGCGCATGCATGGATCTTAATGTAGGAAAGCCCTAGATCTTTGAGGATACTTCGGACCTTACGGTGATTGGTAGGATTACGATGACCCTCCTCCAACAACGAAGAAGTATACTGTAGATATTCATCCACTTGCCTGATGCTCCCTTGTGCCTCGACTTTAATCCTCATTACCTCCATCACACTTTGAAGAACTGTCTTCTCAGAACTTGAAGACACAGGGGTCTGTTGCAATGCAATCAGTTTGTTGTACTTGTCAAAGGCAGCAGTGTTGACAACTTGTGGGAACGGCTGCATCGGGTCCTGCATATATTGTTCCCCACGTACACCGCTTTCAAAAGGAAACACGTCGTTGACGAATGCCATTGTTGGATCGTTGGATGTACAACTACTGCCCGCCTCAAAATACTGCCCATGATCATGCGATCCATCTAATGATGGCTCACCGTGATATATCCAACGTGTGTACTTCGGCCAAAACCCATTACTCTTTAGGTGCTCCCATACTGTCCTAATCGGAAATCGACACATATCACGGCGACACTTACATTTCTTGCACGGGCAATAATGGTAATTCCCGTTTGCATTTTCCTCGACGAACTGCAAAAAATCCACAACTCCTGTAGTGTATCGTCGGTCATGCCTTGGAAGCGAAATCCAACTCTTATCTCGATCCATATATAGCCTGATAATAATATATATATATATATAACTTTAATTAATAATAAATTAATTAACACATATATATATTACAATATATATTATTATCAACATCAACTCATATATATATATACCATTAATTAACAACCATTATTTAAGTTCATTACACTATCAACAACCATTAATTAACATATTTATATATATTTTAACACTAATTAAAATAACATTATTAAATTAAAACACATAATTATACTCTAACTGAAAATCAACTCAACTACAACTCAAAATCAACATATATACATTCATTCTAACACTAAAACAACAACAAAACAAAAAATCACTTACTATATCAAAATCACTAAAACTCAAAATCAACTCAACTAAAACTCAAAATCAACATATATACACATATACATACCTATATATAGCTCCACAATGTAAGAGAGGACGGATTTCAACAATACCCACAGATTTTTCACTCTTTCTCCCTTTTTTTTTGAAATGAGCAGCTTCTGTCCAGATCTGAAAATATAAAGACTTATAGCCGACGAAAATTCCAATTTCGTCGGCCAAACTTTCTAAAGTTTTCGTCGGCTATACTTTAAGAGAATAGCCGACGAAAATTTTGACTCGTCGGTCATTCTAAGGTATAGCCGACGAAAAATATTGTTTACCGACGAAAGAAAAAATCGTCGGCCATTCTTGTGGAATAGCCGTCGATTTTTTATTTTTACCGACGAAAGAAATAATCGTCGGCCATTCTTGGGAATAGCCGACGAAAATAGTATGTCGTCGGCCGTTTTTTTTCTTTTCGTCGGCTATACTGTTTTTTCTGGTAGTGTGATCTTCCTATCTAAGTTCTCTTTGATAAAGAATCGATCCACCTCCACATGATGTGTTATCGCAATGTAAGTCCATAGGCTTCTTGAGTTTGATACATGAGTCCTTCAACACATTTCGGATCCATAGCAATTCACATACGTCATGTGCCATTCCTCGAAACTCTGCTTCTGCACTTGATCTAGCAACAATTTTTTGTTTCTTACTAGGCCAAGTTACTAGATTTCTTCCAACAAAAATAAAGTATCCAGATGTAGATCTTCTATCAGTCTTATCACCTGCCTAATTAGCATCTGTGTACCCCACAACTTCGAACTTATTCTTCTTTTCAAACAACAAACCTTTTCCAGGTGCCTTCTTGAGATACTTCAGAATACGATATACTACTTCCATATGCTCCTCACTGAGACAATGCATAAATTGGCTAACCACACTCAGAGTATAAGCAATATCAGGTCTAGTATGAGAAAGATAAATGAGATTTCTTACTAGACATTGGTATCTTCTCTTATCTATTGGAACCTGATTAGGATAGATGGCGAGGTTGTGGTTCATCTCAATCGGTGTCTTAACTGGTTTGCAATCAAGCATCCTTGTCTCAGCTAACAAGTCAAGTACATACTTACGTTGGGATAAAAAAATTCATTTCTTAGACCTTGGAACTTCAATACCAAGAAAGTATTTCAATTGCTCAAGGTCTTTTATCTCAAACTCATTCGAAAGATATTTATGTAGGGCCTCCATCTCTTTCGGGTCATCTCCTCTGACAATCATATCATATACATATACTATCAGAGCAGTAATTTTACCCTGACTACGCTTAATGAACAAAATATGATCTGAGTTACTCTGTCTGTAACCAAACGCCTTCATTGATTTGGAAAATCTCCCAAACCATGCTTTAGGAGATTGTTTTAGACCATATAGAGACTTTTTCAACCTGCAAACCGTACCAGCATCACCACGTTTATCTTTGACTCTTTGTGGTATGTTTATGTACACTTCTTTTTCTAAGTTTCCATTGAGGAATGCGTTCTTCACATCAAATTGGAGAAGAGACCAATCTCTGGTTGCTGCTAGTGAGATCAATATTTGGACAGTATTGATTTTCGCTACAGGTGCAAATGTCTCTTCATAATCAATTCCATAGCGTTGGGTGTATCATTTGGCAACAAATCTGGCTTTATATCTGTCAATGCTCTCATCTGCTTTTAGTTTCATTGTATACACCCAACGACATCCAACGATCTTCTTTCTTGGTGGCATAGCAACAATATCTCAAGTTGAGTTTTTCTGCAAGGGTTCAAATTCTTCATCCATTGCTTGTTTCCACTTGGGATCTGTCAATGTATCTTGTACACTATTCGGAATAGATACAATGGATAATTTATTAACAACAAAAGCATATGACCCAGACAACCTATGGTTAGATGTATAAGTAGCAACATGATATTTTCCTTTGGCTTTGATATCTGGCTCATAGTGTTTTATAGGGACACCCTTGGTAACCCTCTGTGATTTCCTAATCTCAATATTATCTACCCCAAAAAAAATATTTGAGTTTAGAGATATATACCTGAGTAGGACCATTCCCAACGAACTCTTAGGTTGAAAGTGTCACTACAAAAAAAATTGGCAAAGACCACAAAAGAAATGTGAGATTTGCCCATGTGGCCATTGCGAAATGCACCCACACATCTCACTCAAATGTGGCATTTTTATTATTATATAATAAAAATCTTACTTTTATTTGAGTTTTATGACTTTTTTTGCAATAGCCCCATGGGCAAAAGCCACATTTGTTTTGTGGTCATTGCCCAACTTTTTTGTGGTGGGTAGAGACGGGGAAATATCAGAATTTTGGACGGTGGAAGAATTATTTTCAGGGGCTATACTATCTTCATTAACTTGTGAGGTTGTACATGTTTGTGGGCCGACATCTGTTCTGTCCAAATCGGACTTTGTGCCTGCGTCATCATCAGGGAGAGCAAGTGGGCTCGGCACCTCACGTGGCTTGGCTCGGCTTGGAAGAATGTGGAGGTGGTTTGACACGTTAGAGGAAGAAGGTGGAGCTGGTGCTGCTCGGCTTGGCTCGGCTTGGCTTGGCTTGGCTCGGCTCCATCGCTTGGCTCGGGCTGATGGGTTTGTGTCACATGCGGCACTTCATGATTTGACACGGCAGAAGTTGAATTACCACCTTCTCGGCTTAGCTTCAATGTTGTTCTGAAGGGACCGACATCTTCTGTCCTTATCACATGGGACTCAACATTTTCTTGCATTCCTTTTTGCTATTGTCCAGTTGCTGCTCTAATTTACTTTCTCTATCACGTGATGTTGTAGCCTCTGTGTCGGTGCTAAATTGTTCTTCCGGTGCTTCTATTTCCTCAAACTCCTCCAATTCAAATGCACGTCCAGAATTTACTTCATAAGTTTTCTCTCCCTAATGGGAAGACACTGGTGTTGGAGGAGAAAAATATGGTTCTGCTTCACGAAAAAAGACGTCAAGAGACATATGTACAGTGTCAGTGATGGGATCATAACACCTGTAGCCCTTTTGAAATTCAGCATATCCAATAAAAAGACACTTCCTAGCACGAGGATCAAGTTTGCTGCGCTGAGGCATCAGAATATGAACATAGACGACACATCCAAATACCCGAGACTCTAAATTTGGTAAAGATGGAACTGAGAGGAGATTCTGAAGTTTCTGTTGAGGATTTTGAAATTCAATTACCAGAGAGGGAGTACGGTTAATGAGGTAGGAAGCAGATTTCACAGCTTCTCCATAATACTCAAGAGGGACATTCATGCCAAACAAGGATACCCGAACAACTTCAAGTAGTTGTCGATTCTTCCTTTCTGCTAAGTCATTTTGTTGTGGAGTATACGTATTGGAAGTTTGATGTCGAATTCCATGAGTGCACATAAATTCTTGCATGGGTCCATTAACATATTCTCCACCATTGTCTGACTGAAACACACGAATAACCTGTTGATACTGTGTAGACACCATCTTGTGAAACTCCTTGAACATGGTACAAACTTCACTTTTGTTCATTAGCAATGACACCCATGTCATCCGGGTACAATCATCAATAAAAGTCACATAGTATCGAGCTCTAGAAAGGGAGGGGATCTTGGCAGGCCACCAAACATCCGAATGGACTTTCATAAAAGGAATGAGACTTTTATTTAAACTAGGAGAATATAAAATATGGTGGCTCTTGGCCAGTTCGCATACATCACAATGAAACTCTGACTCACTAACAATCGAAAAAAGATGCGGTTGTAGATTCTTATGATAAGTAAAGGAAATGTGTCCTAATCTGCAGTGCCATAACCAAACTATTTCCTTAGCATTCACAACGCTATTGACCTGATTGACTTGTCCAAAAAAACGTTATTCTCCACTCTCTGTTAGGTCCAAGTAGTACAGTTTCCCCCCTTCTAACACCATAACCAAGAATCTGCCGAGTTAGAATGTCCTGAAATACACAGAAATATGGGTAAAAGGTAGCAAGACATGTGAGTGCCAAGATATTTGGCCAACAGAGAGCAGATTATGGGCTAAGGAAGGAACAACTAACACAGAATCAAGGGTTAAAGTATTAGACAAGTCAATAGAACCTTCCCCGATAACCGGACACTACAAGAAAAAAATACCTTAAGCGACGAACAATTAAAATTTTCGTGGCCTAAGAAACCTTAGCAGACGAAGATAATTTCGTCCTCTAAGAAAACCTTTTCGTCGCCTAAGTAGACTCTTAGTCGATGAAAATATTTTTTCGTCGTTTAAGAGAAGAATCTTAGGACGAATATTAATGTCGTCGTCTTGGTATTTTCTTAGGCGACGAAAAATAATTTCGTCGTCTAAGATTGTTACTTAGGAGACAAAAAATAGTTGTATCGTCGCCTAAGTTTATACTTAGGCGACGAAAAATTTTATTCTTCGTCTAAGAATACAGAAATACGCCAACAATACTTTGTCGTTAGAATTATTTTCTAAGACGACGAAATTATTATTTTCGTCACCTAAGAGTGTAACTTAGGCGAGAAAACTTTTGTTTCGTCGCCTAAGAGTTTAACTTAGGCGTGGATATTTTTTTTTCATCGCCTAAGTAAATCGAAATTATATATACTGAACTGGTTTTCAGATCGGGAAAAATCTGAAAAAATCTGAAATTTTTTCCTCCCCTTCAATTTTTCCACTGATTTTCATTTTTAGATGTGAAAAGATTCAAATCGGGTTTTCCTAAGCCTTCTCCACTACTACCCATCGATTTTTAACTTGGTATGATCTCTTTATTCATATTTTTCAACACAAATTTTTATTTTTTCCATTGAAATATTCCATTTTTGAGGTAGATAATTAATTATATATATTGTTGTGTGTATACATATATATTGTGATGAGGTGATAGCTAGTGTATATATTGCTTTTGTTGATCCATACATATAAACTCAATTAAATTATTGATTTTTATGAAATTGTTGAATTATATTATTAATTATTTATTTTAAAAATTCTTTAATTAATTTAATTAATAATTGTAATTATTTTACAAAAATTATTATTATATGATTTATAATTAGCGGTGAATAAAAGAATAAATCATTCTTTTATTCATTGATGTACGTTCATTTATATATATCCTTAGAAATCCCGTTCGAGAATCATGGAGAGATTCTCGAATTGTCCCATTTTTGGACAGTTTGGGGGCAGATGACTTTTTTCACAGTTTGTATAGGTCTTGTGTATTCGTTTGCGGTTGTGGCTATAAATTTCGACGGGGTCTCCCAATACTGCTCTTCGAGTGCATACTAGGTGTATACATATTCGTGCACTTGAGGAACTGTGGGGAGATGCTGCCGAAATTTTCCCACGACTGAAAACGAATACACAAGACCTACAAACTGTGAAACAAAGTCGGTATGCTCCTGAATGGGATTAGGACCCTAACCGGAGGCATAAAGTCAAGAAGAAACATGCATATAAATTGTTTATTTGTTCATTTGTGATTATTTATTGTTTCCCTTATCTATATATATATATATATATATATATATATATATATATGAATGACAGGTGTTCGATGGATAGAGACAGGAGTTGGATGCGGTACCCAAGGGAGAGCGAAGAATACCAACAAGGAGTAGAAAGTTTTATTAATTTTGTACGTGAACATAGTGGTGGAAAGAAAACTCACAGGTGTCCCTGCTTAAGTTGTATGAATACAAAATTCAAGCTGATAGGAAGAATCGTCGATCACCTATATAACAAAGGTATTATGCAGAATTATACAACATGGAGTAAACACGGTGAAACAGAATATTATGAACCTACGGTTGGCGAAATCCAAGCAGGATACTATGACCGGACATCTAGTGGTGCTTTCGACCCTTATGAAGACCCGACTATGAACATTCTACATGACACTTTTCCTACATTTGGCCCAGTACGCAAGGAAGAGGAATTCCAAGAGGCAGTTTTTGAGGATGGCACAATTCATGTTGTTGGCAGTGCTGATTATGATAAGTATACCAGACTCCTTGCTCAAGTGCAGATCTCATTATTCGAGGGTAGTCCTCACACTGTTTTAGGGACCATTATCTCACAGATGCAGTTGAAAGTCAAGAGTAGGTGGACAAATGATTATTTTAATAGTCTGCTAAAACAGTGTAAGGAAACTTTTCCACAACCTATGTAACATCCCGAACCTAGGATTACCTTTTAACTGTGTTATTTTTACTTTTACTCCTCGGAAATTGTTTTTACGATTCGAAAGATATAAATGTTGACTTTTAAATAAGTTGACCCGACCGAGGATTTTATTTCATGACGAGGTAGAAGACGTTGAAACGAGTTCGTGGACACGTAGCACGTTTAATTTGGAGTTCGTACGAAAAAGTTACAATGTAAAAATCGGAAATTGTCCGATTTTGGACAAGTATAAATAGCGGGAGGAAAATTTCCCAAAAGGGAAAATCCCCAATTTTTCTCTATTTCCTTTTCTTTTATTTTCTTTCTTTTTCTTCTCTCTCCTTTCTCTCTCCTCTCCCCCGACTCGGCCCGACCTCCACCCGATTCTCTACCGTTCGGAGCGCCACCGGTCGCGTCTGAACCGGCTTCTTTTTCTCTTCTGTTCGGTGGTAGCGGTACGGCGTGAAACGCCACCGTTTGGCCATGCGCAGACCGAGAGAGTTCGACACAGTCGAACCGGAGCTCCCTCCTCCGGCCATTTCTTGGCCCGATTCTAGGGGGAAAATAGAGACCTTGATTCGCACAAGTATCCCACCAAAATAATTGGACCGAATCGAACCAGGTAAGGAGAAATTAGAATTTGAAATTTTTAGGGTTTTTGATTCCGAATTGGAGGGTTGTGTATTTGATGTTTTTGGTGTAATTGGAGGCTAGGATTTAGTTTAGAACATTGTTTGGAATCGATTGAGTGTAATTTGGTGTTGAATTGGTTGATTTTTTTAGAAATTGGAGTTTGGGATTTTTGGGCCGCCGTGCCAGCCGCCGTATGCGGCGGCTGCGCTGGTTTTTGGCGGCGGAGGCGACGGGGATGAGTCCCCGAGGTGGTGGCGACGCTGCTGTGTAAATTTGGGATTGATTAGAGGTGTTTTGGCCTCCTGTGGCGGCGCTGCTATTCTAACGGCGGTGGCGGCGGCGGCGAGAGGTTGAAGACGATGAACAGTGAAACAGTAAAAGGTAAAAGTAAAACGGTAAAAGGTGAAAAGTAAAACAGTAAAACAGTAAAAGTAAATAGTAAACAGTAAAACAGTAAAAACAAATAGTAAACGGTAAACAGTAAAGGTAAATGGTAAATAGTAATTGGATTTTAACCATTTACTGTTTCACTTTCAGAATTACTATTTGACCTAGAATAATTATTGTTTGACCATTAAAACTTACTGTTGACTTACCGTAAAAAGGTAAAAGCTGTTTTAAAAGGGTTTTACGACGAAATAACTAGTAAAATGATTAATCGAACACGGGGTGGGTGTCCTGAGTTATTTCGGACGTAGATTATTCGGTATTGAGGCGAAATTTCTATACTGATAACTGAAAAGGGAAAATTAGGAGGTTTCGTGCGAGTAAGGTTGTCCGTAGATTTAACGTTTATAAATAAATTCCGAGTTTCGTAATAATTATAATTACGTCCCTATTACAGGTCGAGAGGTTATTCGACGGGACAAGAGATCGGATTAGCGGCGCGCTCCGCCGTACTGTGAGTGGATTTTTATTTTAAATAAATGCATGCATAATTGTTTTAATGAAATGAAGTTTATTTCAAATAAATGATTTGAGAAGCATGAAAATTCATATAGTTAAAATGAAATGATATTTAAAGAAATATGGTTTTGGGGTTATACTTTTACTAGTATTTTAGTAGTACGTGATTTTATCCGAAAACGAGGTTTCCAGAAATAGTATGTTTTAATTATTCATAATTGATCACGCTTAATAAGTTTTAATGGTATTCAAATGAAAGGACCGGAAATGAGATTTCCGGAGATTTTATGCTTTCGGTATTTGTGATTTTTCCGACATGTGAGACATGTCGAAGTTATTTATTCTTTTCGATATTATTTCTATGACATTGAGACATGTTAGATATATATATGTTCCTTCGATGCTATGATTTTATTTGATTATATATATATATATATAAGCCTCAAATGTACGGTCGGGGACCGTACGGATTTATGATATATAAGGGGATACGTGCTTTCGGTTTTGTTTTCGGATTTTCACCATATCAGGGTCGGGATATACATATATTGATGCTAGATAGCTTAGTCTCCTGAGCCCACGCGAGGTGACGACTTGACCATATAGGTCAGATTCACGCTCGGTGGTCGACGTGTACGGGCATAGTTTAATGACGCTATTGGGACTCTTGGAGATTTGACCCTTAGCCTTAGGGGCTACTATTAAATGGTGGGTATGACGTTTCCCCTATTTTATTATATGATATGACCAATGGGATTGGTCAGGATTTTATATCATTTGGGTTTCGGGAATATTTTCTCTATGAGACTTTCTGTTATTTAATAAATTCCCGAACCTGCGGGGCTGGATTTTTAATTACAAAAATATTTGGGAATGGGCCAATGAGATTGGTCCAGTTATATTTTATTTGAATATTCGATATACCAGTGGGGCTGGATTTTTACTACAAAATGATTTGGGATTCGGCCAATGGGATTGGTCGTGGTATGTTACTATTTGATTTTCAAAGTATTTATTTTGAAAGTATAAACAAAATATTATTTTTGTATTTGAGATATCAGCGGGGCTGATTAATTATTATGATTTTCTTAAAAGTGGGATGTTTTACGAAAATGCATGCATAGTGGTTTTCAATTATAAAATATTGGGGAAGTAATATAATACTTTTTATATAAGGTATTATACGATATTATTTTTATCCACTCACTCTAACGTTTTTTTTTAAATTACTTTCCCCTAGGTACTTCGGTTTAAATCGCCCAGTGTGCAGAGTAGTGATCAGAGGTCAAGAGTACTCGGAGTCGAGGCATAGTCATCATCGTTGTCGCTTCCGCTAGGTGGGATATGTGATCCCTTATTCTTTTATTTTCATATTATATTTCTTGTTATATTTCCATTTGTAATTCCAATTCATTTTGTTAGATTGTTCTGATTACCTGTGAGCCAGTTGAATTAGATTTTGTGTTTATCGGTGGCGGTTGTTGTGATTTGGGGAGCAGGTGGCTCCAAGTGTTACGGTTGGAACTTGAATTTTAGAAGTTTTTGGGTTGTTGCAGGTTTTAGGGTTGTCCATCTTAAGATTGACTTATCGATTTATCGATAGATTTAGTCTTAAGGTGGTCCCCGCATGATCTTATCCGGATTTCAAGGTGAAATCTGGGGCGGGTCCTGTCAGTTTGGTATCAGAGCATTAAGTCATTTCATTCCTTGAGTCATGTTATCTTTTATACTTGATGACGCCTAGTATTTTGGATTGATGGTCCGACCGCGGCGGATTTCCATCATATAATTTGATGCTAGTGTGTTCATTAAGTGTGTGACTTTGATTCTTTAGTGTCTTGTTATGTACTCTGTAGAGTACTATTCTATTAAGTTATTTTATAGGCTTAGTAATGCTTAGTACCTCCGATTGATGGATCCGACTGCAGCGGATACCCATTGTGCTCCTTGGCGCTATTGTCATTATTAAGTATGTAAAGTACATTTCAGGTACCGAGTTGTATCTCTTGGACTATGCCTCGAGTACATCGACCTCTTAGGACGTTATCCTTACGTACGTAATAGGTATGTGGGTTATACCTATTCGGTTGTGCTTTGACGCTTATCAGTAGTTTTAGCGTCAAGTTACGAGTTGGGAACTCGGATGTTTCGGCCCTATTTCTTTTGAGATAGGAAGGTGTTATTCCTGAGAGGGCTACACATTGAGACCTTGGTCTCTTATTCACGTTGTGTATGACAAGACCCGAACCAGATTTCACCCTGAAACCCGGATAAGGCCCTGCAGGGACTACCTTAAGCCTAACTTTATCGATAAATCGATAAGTCAATCTTAAGATGGACAACCCTAAAACCTGCAACAATCAAAACACTTCTAATTCCAGTTCCAACCTCAACACCTAGTGCCATCTGCTCCCCAAATCACAACAACCGCCACAAATAAATACAAAATCTAATTCAACTGGCTCACAGATAATCAGAGCAATCTAACAAAATGAACTGGAATCACAAATGGAAGTATAACAAGAAATGTAATAAGAAAATAAAAGAATAAGGGATCACAGATCCCACCTAGCGGAAGCGACAATGATCATGACTATATATGCCTCGACTCCGAGTACTCTTGACCTCAATAATCTGGTCTGCAAACTGGGCGATTTTAAAACAAAGGGCCCAGGGGAAAGTAAATTAAAAAACGTTAGAGTGAGTGGATAAAATAAAATAATTTAATATAATACTTTAATTAAAAGTATCATATTACTTTCCCAATATTTTACAAATAAAACCACATTGCATGCCTTTAATAAAACGTCCCACGTTTTAAGAAAATCGTATTTAAAAATCAGCCTCGCTGATATATCAAATAAACAAATAATGATTTTCTTTTATCCATGTCGAAAATCATAGATAACGAAAATATAAAATCCCCGGAAATCTCATTTCCGGTCACTACCTTTAATTAAAACTTATTTAACGTAATCAAGTTATGAATAATTAAAGTATACTATTTCCGGAAACCTCGTTTCCGGATAAATCACATAGTAAAAGCATAACCCAAATCCATAATTTACTTTAAATATTAAATCAACAATTATAACAGAAGTATATGAATTATCGACTTTCGATAATTCATATCATGCTTACGAATTCATTTAACTAAATAAATTACATTTCAATAAAACGTAATTGTATGCATTTATTTTAAAATAAAATCCACTCACAGTACGGCCGAGCGTGCCGCTATTCCTCGTTCTCATTACGTCGTGTAATTTCTCGATCTGTAACAGAGACGTAATTATAAATATTTCAAACTTCGGAATTAAATTATAAAGTTAAATCTACGGACGTCCTCACTCGCCCGAAATAATCCAATTTCAATTCTTGTTATCGATATTGAAATTATGTCTCAAATACCGAAACAATTTACTTTCAAAATTTCTCAGGACACCCATTCCGAGTTCGATCAATTCTTTACTGGTTTAATTCGTCGTAAAACCCTTTCAATCCGTTTTTATCATTTTTACGGTAAGTCAACAGTAATAATCCAAGGTCAAACAGTAATTATTCTAGGTCAAACAGTAATTCTGAAAGTCAAACAGTAAATGGTTAAAATCCAATTACTATTTACCATTTATTTTTACTATTTACCTTTATTTTTATTATTTACTATTTAATTTTTACCTTTTACTGTTTTACTCTTACTTTTTACTGTTCCACTATTCATCATCTCCTACCTTACGCCGGCGGAACGGTGGCGCCGCCGCCACCGCCGCCGGAACAGGAGGCAAAACCACTTCCAATCGATCCCAAATTCACCCAAAAGGATCGCTAGCACCTCGGGACCTCCTTTCCGCCGTCGCCGCCTGAAACAACCTCAGCCGCCGCAAACGGCGGCCGAATCTCTCCAAATCGAAATTCCTCCAAAAAAAAACATTTTAATTTTCTAAAGACTTTGAGATCAACAACCTAGATATTTCAACAAAAATGAGTAAAAAGTTAAGATCAATGGTCTAACAATAACATAAAAGGCTAATAGCATATTCTTTCATCAAAATTCGTCAACCAACTATAAAGCTGACTATAAGTGAACAAGATTGAATACTTAAAATATTGATTGGGTGGAGTAAATGAATGCGATTTGCCGACTTCCTTTTTCTGCTCTTGAATAAAAGAATAAAGAGGTGTCGTCTTCCGTTGGAGGAATATATAGATGACAACTTGACAAGAGCTCGTCTTTTTTCATGAATTAAATAATTTTGGCTTAAGAAAAAGTTTCCAAACTTGAGACCCTAAACCATTGTGGTCCCTAGTGATCAGGATTTGTGTGGTACTACCAACTTTGCATTTACTAATGGTGCGATTATAACCATTCATGTAAACTCTATGCGGACGGACAAAACATATCAGTCTTACTTTCAGAGGGTCTTTGAAGTATCTTAGACTGAATGGTAAGTTACCAAATGTTGTTTGTATAAAATGTGGAGAGGAGTGGGATTGTCAGCGGCTGAAGCTGGCAATATAGCAAATGGTTAACCATAACGACAGTGTGGCTATACAAGGTCCGGCAATACATGGTGAAAATCTAATTATTATTTACTATTTACTTTTACTGCTTACCTTTATTTTTACTGTTTGTTATTTACATTTTACCTTTTATCGTTTTATTCTTACCTTTTACTGTTTCACTGTTCATCATCTCCTACCTCACGCCGCCGGAATAGTGGCGCCGCCGCCCCCGCCGCCGGAACAGCAGCTCCGCCACAGGAGGCAAAACCACCTCCAATCGATCACAAATTCACCCAACACCATCGCCACCACCTCGGGGACTCATCCCCGACGTCCCCGCCACCAAAAACAGCCCCAGCCGCCGCAAACGGCGGCCGGTACGGTGGCCCAAAAATCCTAAATTCCAATTTCTCCAAAACTCAATCAATCGAACCCCAAATTATACTCAATCGACTCCAAACATCTTCCTAAACCCGAATTTAACCTCCAAATCCAACAAAAACACCAATATCACAACCTCCAATTCGGAATCAAAAACCCTAAAAATTTCAAATTCTAAATTCTCCTTACATGGATCGATTTGGATCGATTCCTTTGGTGGGATTACTACACGAGTCAAGGTCTCCATTTCCCCCCTAAAATCGGGCCAAGAAGTGGCCGGAGGAGGGAGTTTCGAACCGTCGGTGGCGGAGGTTCTTGGGCGTCGCACGGCCGAACGGTGGCGATTCACGCCGCGCCGCGCCGCTGCCACCGACGTGAAGAGGAGGCCGAGCCGGTCCGAACGTGACTGGTGCGCTGGCCCAGTTCGGCCGGACGGCGGAGAGTCGGTGGAGGTCGGGCCGAGTCGGGGGAGAGGAGAGAGAAAGGAGAGAGAAGAAAAAGAAAAAGAAAAAGGAAAGTTTCGCGTTTGGAGAATTTTTCATTTCCCGCTATTTATACTCGTCCAGAACTCGGAAAATTTCCAATTTACATCGTAACTTTTTCGTACGAACTCCAAATTGAGCATGCTACGTGTCCACAAATTCGTCTCAACGTCTACTACCTCGTGATGAAATAAAATTCTCGGTTGAGTCAACTTATTTAAAAGTCAACCTTTAGAACTTTCGAATCGTAAAACAAATTTCCGAGGATTAAAAGTAAAAGTAAACCAGTTAAAAGATAATTCGAGGTTCGGGTCGTATCAGTGTACGGGGATTTGGCCCTAGTTCTTGAGCAGCCTATTTAAGTGATCGATTTTGGAAATGTTGACAAGGCTAAAGTGAAATGATATATGTCATTGTTGCGACCTTGCTGTAATGAGTGAGGAAATTGATTTTGTAACAATCAGACTGTGATTTTAGATTGTTACGAGTATGTGTTAGAGCCACTCTTCAGCTATATTTTGTGGATTGACCAATGGATTTGGCGTATGTGGAGAAAATGAGTCAGTGGACATTTAAGTGGCAGTGTACATGTGTTGTTTTTATGAATCTCATAACCGTCTTATTTTGATTTTGGACATATCGGTTATGACGGAAGGAATGGAGAGCCATATAGAGATTGTGGGAGCTATAAATAATTCTAATTGTTAGTGATCTTAATCTTAATAGAGATTGTGGGATCTTAAATGAAGAATTAGAAATTGATATAGCGACCCATATTGTAGATTTTTGCTTCGAAATACGTGATATTTGAGGGGAAAGAATTAGAAGATGTGGTCATGGTAATATTGGGAGGTCAGTGATGATTGGGAGTTGGCGATTCTTGGTAATTCCATGCTGCGTAAATTTTGAGATATAGTCGTTGTGGCTTCGGAATCACCCTGTTACGATGGAGTATGGCTTGGGGCTCAGTGGCATGGCTTTACCACGTGAGCAGCTGGAGACGATATCTGAAATACCGATATCGGGGATCCATTTGATAATTTTATGGTTAGTTTGGTTAATCGGATGAGAAGATTCTGGTAGTTACACCAGAATTCGACAAATGGCTTTCATCGACTGGTCATTATATAAATGATTGTATTTGTATTTGATCAGTCACTTCTTTAGTCCCTTTTGTTTTTATTTTTCGAGGAGTCGCAACGAAACTTCGGCGGATCATAACATTTGATCCGTAATCCCGATTCAAGATCCGTAAATGGTTTCTGATTTGTGTTGAAGTCACATGCTTATCTTTGGTGGTTGGATTGAAATCCAACGGTGACTTCCAGGAAGTATCTTTTGAACTTCAGAGCGATTTTAACCATTTTTCATAGTTGAGTCAAAATTCTATCTGCTACCGTCGTGGCGACATCTTTTGATTTTCGAACATTTATCTGGCTGACAGCGAATGTTGACGTTGACTACTTCGTTAGTCGCAGAGCACTTGTCAAGCAAAGGTATTGGCTTTGTTCTTATTTTGACAAGTGTGTGAGGCATGTGGATGGTTGCATTCCAGATTGTTGTGATTGTAGAGGTAGAGATTTCGACGCCAAGAGGTTAGCGATATTGAAGTCATTGGATGCAGCATAGAATAAGAATTGAATGGTGTGACTCAATCAGAGGACGCTAATAAATCAAGTGACTTTATTAAGTAAAGTGAATCTTGAGAACAGTATTATGAGTCACGAGTATTTAGTTTTCCTACTGGTTTTGCAGGGCAATGCCAGGTGATTTGTTCGAGGTATTTTATTTGTCGCTTATAGTATTGCCTTACAGGAAAGGAGTTTCCCTGTTGACTCATGAAGTGTTTCGAGTCAAGGCTTGTGTAAGGAATGTTATGACGTGGGTAGTGCGTATTCTTATTGAACGACGTTTTGTTAGTGAGAGAATTTTCTTTTGGGATCGTACTGTGGTGGGACCACTTATTGATCCAGAGATGACTTGAGAAGTCATTATTTCTATAATGCGTGTTGATGGTTTCGTTGAATAGATCATTGATTTGGGTTATTCTCATGTCAGCTCTCGTGAGACGAGATATTGACTGAAACCTCTATAGTCTAATTGAGGTTTTGAGAATCTTATTTCTCGAGGATTTCTTTTCTTTGATGCGAGTTATTAGGGGATATTGAATATTTGTTGGCTCGAGCAACTCAGGTTGTGAGGTTTATTTTGTGAAATGCAACGAGTCTTTTGGTATTTGAGATGTTTTCTCTCGAGTTTAAGGTTATACGCTGAAGTTCGATTTTCGTTGCAATGTTGTTTTTGATAATGGTCGATTTAACAGTTCTGATGTTAATCGTCAATTATGAAAATTGGTTTTGACATCCGAAGGATTCCTTGTTGTCATATCAGATCTGGGTTATTGGTGGTAATTGATGTATCTAATGGAAGCCTCTGTTGGTTGTCACATTTGACGATGATTCAGGTCCCACTCTTTGGTGAGTTGTGAGTTATGAGAGTTGCTTTATTCATGGACGAGATTGGACTTTGATAAGTCAGTTTCTTTTGAAACCAGTCCTGATTATTTTAGTGTGAGGAGTACAAATCGAGGACTCGTCCAGAGGGCATATGAGTGATAAAGCATTGAATAGCTCATATGTGTATTTCTTCAGTTCGAGTGATGGGACGTTATTGATTGATGTGACAACAGGTGAAACATGAGAGGTAGAACTTTGGGATTCTCAGCGGCATTTACTGGTGTCTGTGTGGGATCATATATTATTATTTTGATTTGTATATTTGACATAACTCACACCCAGGGAGGCATGATGAGTTGTGGGTGTGGGAGACTGTTAGACCATGTGATGCCTAAGTCCATGAAATCTGATTAAGGATCGTAATTTATTTTATGGACCTAAAATGAGTTGCATGCAACTTTATAGGTTCGATGATATTTCCGCACTGCCTTGCACATTTGGATGGGTGAATAGACAGAGATGTCTATTCAGATCCTAAAGAATATATTGAGTCTTGTGAGATGCAGTTCAGGAGTAACTGGGATGAACAACTATCCTTGAGAGAGAGTTACGCTGATAATAGAGGTAAGATCCTGAGTCTCAAGATATATCGGCCTTCATGAGATTACGGAGCGGATTGGTCCGGTAGCTTATCAGTTAGAGCTACCTTGAAAGTTATCCAAGATACACGATGTCTTCCATGTGTCTATACTCCACGAGTAATTGCTAATCCTCCACATATCTTGGAAACTCAATCTATCACAACGAAGAAAGATTTGAGTATTAAGGAGCAGTCAGTTAAAAGTCTTGATCAGGAGTACTAAATTGTTTGAGGTAAATTATTAGGTAAACGAAACTACCTGAGAAACTGGAGAAGCAGTGAAATGTCAGTGCTCATCCTCCTTCTTAGCAGGTACGTAAATTTCGAAGACGAAATTTTTTTAAGGCGGGGAGAATTGTAACATCCCAAACCTAGGATTACCTTTTAACTGTGTTACTTTTACTTTTACTCCACGGAAATTATTTTTACAATTCGAAAGTTCTAAATGTTGACTTCTAAATAAGTTGACCCGACCGAGGATTTTATTTTATGACGAGGTAGAAGACGTTGAAACGAGTTCGTGGACACGTAGCACGTTTAATTTGGAGTTCGTACGAAAAAGTTACGATGTAAAAATCGGAAATTGTCCGATTTTGGACGAGTATAAATAGCGGGAGGAAAATTTCCTGAAAGGGAAAATCCCCCATTTTTCTCTTTTTCCTTTTCTTTTCTTTTCTTTCTTTTTCTTCTCTCTCCTTTCTCTCTCCTCTCCCCTGACTCGGCCCGACCTCCGCCCAATTCTCCGCCGTCCGGCCGCCGTTCGGAGCGCCACCGGTCGCGTTTGAACCGGCTTCTTCTTCTCTTCCGTTCGGTGGCAGCGGTACGGCGTGAAACGCCGCCGTTTGGCCATGCGCAGACCGAGAGAGTTCGACACAGTCGAACCGGAGCTCCCTCCTCCGGCCATTTCTTGGCCCGATTCTAGGGGGAAATAGAGACCTTGATTCGCACAAGTATCCCACTAAAAGAATTGGACCGAATCGATCCAGGTAAGGAGAAATTAGGATTTGAAATTTTTAGGGTTTTTGATTCCGAATTGGAGGGTTGTGTATTTGATGTTTTTGGTGTAATTGGAGGTTAGGATTGAGTTTAGAACATTGTTCAGAGTCGATTTAGTGTAATTTGGTGTTGAATTGGTTGTTTTTTAGAGAAATTGGAGTTTGAGATTTTTGGACCGCCGTGCCGACCGTCGTATGCGGCGGCTGCGCTGGTTTTTGGCAGTGGAGGCGACAGGGATGAGTCCCCGAGGTGGTGGCGAAGCTGCTGTGGAAATTTGAGATTGATTGGAGGTGTTTTGGCCTCCTGTGGCGGCGCTGCTATTCTGGCGGCGGCGGTGGCGCCATTGTTCCGGCGGCGAGAGGTTGAAGACCATGAACAGTGAAACAGTAAAAGGTAAAAGTAAAACGGTAAAAGGTGAAAAGTAAAACAGTAAAACAGTAAAAGTAAATAGTAAACAGTAAAACAGTCAAAATAAATAGTAAACAGTAAACAGAAAAATTAAATGGTAAATAGTAATTAGATTTTAACCATTTACTGTTTCACTTTCAGAATTACTATTTGACCTAGAATAATTACTGTTTGACCATTAAAAGTTACTGTTGACTTAGCGTAAAAAGGTAAAAGCTGTTTTAAAGGGGTTTTACGACGAAATAACTAGTAAAAGGATTAATCGGACACGGGGTGATTGTCCTGAGTTATTTCGGACGTAGATTATTCGGTATTGAGGTGAAATTCCTATACCGATAACTGAAAAGGGAAAATTAGGAGGTTTCGTGCGAGTAAGGTTGTCCGTAGATTTAACGTTTATAAATAAATTCCGAGTTTCGTAATAATTATAATTACGTCCCTATTACAGGTCGAGAGGTTATTCGACGGGACGAGAGATCGGATTAGCGGCACGCTCGGCCGTAGTGTGAGTGGATTTTTATTTTAAATAAATGCATGCATAATTGTTTTAATGAAATGAAGTTTATTTCAAATAAATTATTTGAGAAGCATGAAAATTCATATAGTTAAAATGAAATGATATTTAAAGAAAACTGGTTTTGGGGTTATGCTTTTACTACTATTTTAGTAGTACGTGATTTTATCCGGAAACGAGGTTTCCGGAAATAGTATGTTTTAATTATTCATAATTGATCATGCTGAATAAGTTTTAATGGTATTCAAATGAAAGGACCGGAAAGGAGATTTCCAGAGATTTTATGCTTTCGATATTTGTGATTTTTCCGACATGTGAGACATGTCGAAGTTATTTATTCTTTTCGATATTATTTCTATGACATTGAGACATGTTAGATATATATATATATATATATATATATATATGTTCCTTCGAGGCTATGATTTTATTTGATTATATATATATATATATATATATATATATATATAAGCCTCAGATGTACGGCCGGGGACTGTACATATTTATGATATATAAGGGGATACGTGCTTTCGGTTTTGTTTTCGGATTTTCACCATATCTTGGGTCGGGATATACATATATTTATGCTAGCTAGCTTAGTCGCCTGAGCCCACGCGAGGTGACGACTTGACCATATAGGTCAGATTCACGCTCGGTAGTCGACGTGTACGAACATAGCGTGATGACGCTATTGGGACTCTTGGAGATTTGACCCTTAGCCTTAGGGGCTAATATTAAATGGTGGGTATGACGTTTTCCCTATTTTATTATATGATATGACCAATGAGATTGGTCAGGATTTTATATCATTTGGGTTTCAGGAATATTTTCTCTATGAGACTTTCTGTTATTTAATAAATTCCTGAACCTGTGGGGCTGGATTTTTAATTACAAGAATATTTGGGAATGGGCCAATGGGATTGGTCCAGTTATATTTTATTTGATTATTCAATATACCAGTGGGGCTGGATTTTTACTACAAAATGATTTGGGATTCGGCCAATGGGATTGGTCGTGGTAGGTTACTATTTGATTTTCAAAGTATTTATTTTGAAAGTATAAACAAAATATTATTTTTGTATTTGAGATATCAGCGGGGCTGATTAATTATTATGATTTTCTTAAACGTGGGATGTTTTACGAAAATACATGCATAGTTGTTTTCAATTATAATTTATTGGGGAAGTAATATAATACTTTTTATATAAGGTATTATACGATATTATTTTTATCCACTCACTCTAACATTTTTTTAAATTACTTTCCCCTGGGCACTTCACTTTAATTCGCCTAGTGTGCAGAGTAGTGATCAGAGGTCAAGAGTACTTGGAGTCGAGGCATAGTCATCATCGTTGTCGCTTCCGCTAGGTGGGATCTGTGATCCCTTATTCTTTTATTTTCATATTATATTTCTTGTTATATTTCCATTTGTAATTCCAGTTTATTTTGTTAGATTGCTTTGATTACCTGTGAGCCAGTTGAATTAGATTTTATGTTTATTGGTGGCGGTTGTTGTGATTTGGGGAGCAGGTGGCTCCAAGTGTTACGGTTGGAACTGGAATTTTAGAAGTGTTTGGGTTGTTGCAGGTTTTAGGGTTGTCCATCTTAAGATTGACTTATCGATTTATCGATTTATCGATAGAGTTAGTCTTAAGGTGGTCCCCGCGGAATCTTATCCGGATTTCAGGGTGAAATCTGGGGCGGGTCCTGTCAACCTAACTATCTACCTTACTGGCCGAAATTGATTCTTAAGCACACTCGAGATGTCATGCACGTAGAAAAGAATGTAAGTGACAGTCTTGTGGGAACAATTCTTGATATTAAAGGAAAGACTAAGGACAATTTGAAAGCACGTGCATATCTGGAGGAAAAAGGAATACGAGAACACTTGTGGCCAGTGAAGACGGCGTCAGGGTTTTTCATACCTGTTGCACCTTACACAGTTAAACTGGCTTTCAAGAAGGAGGTTTTCATATGGTTTAAAGCAGTAAAGTATCCTCATGGGTATGCATGAAATATATCTCAGTGTATTAACTTCAGGAAGAATACGTTTCACGGATTGAAGAGTCATGACTGTCATGTTTTGCTGCAACGTCTTATTCCAGTTGTTATTCGACCCTATTTGCATCCAGATGTGGTGGAACCTATAATAGCGTTGTGTAGGTTCTTTCAGAAGTTATGCGCTAAAGAGCTGAAGAAGTCATATGTTCTTATTTTGAAAGAAAACATCATCTACATTTTGTGCAAATTAGAAAAGATTCCCCCCCCCCCCCCCCCCCCCCCCCCCACACTTTCTTTGATAGTATGATTCACCTGATGATCCATCTTCCAGATCAAGCGCTACTCACTGGTCCGGTTCATACAACTTTGATGTATCCCCAAGAAAGGTACGTTCTATTTATTATTCGTAGTTTCCCATTTATTGTAATTTTGTCTTATATATATACACTTCATTAATAACTGTGTAATTTCAGACAACTGTTTCAATACAAACAGTTATGTAAGAACAAGAGTAACCCTGAACGATCGATAGCGGAGTCGTACATTGCACATGAATGTGTATCATACTGCAACTTATATTTCCGTAACAGTGACGAAGCAAAATCTTCTACACCGGCCTCCACAGTACCTAAGTTCAAACTTTCAGTCATATCTAGTGTTGTACGTCCGTTTGGTAATTTTCCAAGTTCAGAAAGATTGACAGATGCTGAGCTAATTGAAGCTCATTGGTGCGTACTACAACATTGTGACGAAGCACAATATTTCATGAGTGAGCATTTGAAACTCATTGAAGGAAATCGTAGAGACAGAAGGCCGAAAGAGACGCACAAAAGAATATTTCTTGATTACTTTCGCAAATGGGTACATCATAACATTTTTTGTGTTAGAATATCTCCATTTCAATATTAGTATTATGGTCAGTTCAATTTAAATAATTTATCAAAAATTGGCAGGTGGAAAATCTCCAAAAACAGTAATGTGTTTGGTACTCACCAGAATTGCACCATTTGTCTAGAACGCCGATTTCCCACAGTGTGCGAGCGATGTGTTTTGTCAACGGCGTCAAGTTTGTGACACTTCAACGAGATGTAAACCGCAAAACACAAAATTGCAGGGTCATGGTAGATGGTGACGACTCAACCTACTACGGAGTGCTGCTCGCCGTTGTCGAACTACTATAATATGAGTGTTGTCTTGTTCAAGTGTAGATGGTTTAATACTAATCCAAGTGTCCGTACGAGTACAAAGATGGAATACGGCATGTTATCAGTGAATACAAGCACAAGCTGGTATGAAAACGAGCCCTTCATTCTTGCCAGCATGGCAAAACAAGTGTTTTATCTTGATGATTCAAAGACCGGTGGATTTTAGAAAGTGGTTAACCTGATGTCACATAGGAATATATGGAGTGCGTCTACAATTGAAGGGGGTGAAGAACATGATGATATAGATGACGGCGATACTGATGAACCATATCAAGAGCATTCGGCTTCTGAAATCCCTAATGTAGAGGCTATTCGCGACAACAACCGCTTAATTTCGTCACTTCTGATGAATACATTGCAGTCCCAAATGCATCTACATCTCAAAACAGAGTCAATGACGACTTCATTAATGACGAGGATGATGAGGAATCAGAAGATTATGAGGATTCTAATGATGACTTCACTGATATGATTGAAGATGCAGACGATACAGACGATGACGATTATGATGGAGAGCCATGATGATTTAAAAATATTATGTTTTTAAATTCAATAAATTTGTTTGTGATGTATAATTACAAGGATTCCAATTGTGTGTACGTACGTACTTCTTCGATTTAAAAACAAGTACTACTATATATGTTAATGTTATAAGTTATTCATTTGCCTTTTGTGTATATATATATATATATATATATATATATATATATATATATATATTTTAACTCGTCGACGAAATGCACCTATTAACTCGTCGTAAAAGTTTTAACTCATTTTAATTAAGCTCGCAGTATAGATTTTGTAAAAAATAAAAATGAAAAGAAACTTAGGCGACGAAAACACATTTTCGTCGACTAAGAGTAATCCTAGGCGACGAAATATATATTTTCGTCGATTAAGTATACACTTAGGCGACGAAAAAGTGTTTTCGTCGCCTAAGTTTCTTTTAATTTTTTTGGAAATCTTTATTCGTCGCCTAAGTTTCTTTTAATTTAAATTTCTTAGGAGACGAAAATAGTAGTTTGTCGCCTAAGAACAAATACTTAGGCGACGAAAACTTTTTTTGTCGACTAAGTTGATCTCTTAGAAGACGAAATATCATCTTTCATCACCTAAGTAGGATGTTATAATTCCCAAATCGGGTTCTGAAATCCCTAATTCATCACTTTGAAAAAAAAAACCCCTACAACCCTTCTCTCGATTTCCCTTCCTGCCCCCGCTCTGGTCACCGCCCTCGGCCCCGTCACCGGCACCGCCTCCTGTCCTCCGCCGCCCCAGCCTCCGGTCAGTCCCACCTCGTCCTTGCCGCCCAACCCTTCTCCTGACTCCGGCCACGGACGCCGCCGCCTCAGTTTCAGCCTCGTCCTCTCCGCCCCAGCCTCCGCCTGAGTTGCTGCCTCGTCCTCGCCGGCCTACCCCCCCCCCCCCCCCCCCCCGCCTCTGACGCCGCCCCTTCCTCCGCCTTGGTCCCCTCCCGGAGCCCCAACCTCTCCCTCTCTCTCTCTCCCTATCTCTCTCTCTCTGTCCCTGCCTCTCTTTTCTCTCTGTCTCTGCTTGTCTCTCTATGTCTCTCCCTGTCTCTCTCGCTCTCTTGTTAAATGCAGAAGCAGTAGAGATGATTTGTATGCAATATTGGTTGTTGGTATATATGTAGACATTTTGTTGTTAAAGGGGGCTTGAATCTCAGCCTCTGGCTTTTGCTTGTTGGCTGCTCTTACTATTATTGTTCTACAGGTCTCAAAATAACAAATTTGCGTGTGTGGAAAACTTGCGGGAACTCATGTGCTAGTATATGATTGCTAGATAGTGATAATGGTTTTATGTATTATTGGATATTTAAGGATACAAACTAAGCCATGATGGTATTAGTTGGTTTGATTTGGACTAATGTTGAGAACGATACATAAGCAAGTGTATGGAAGTAATCAACTATCTACTAATGTGCATCAATAAGAATGTAGAAATAACTGCTACTTTACATTTACACTGGTTTGGGTCTTGCACTAAAATTTAATTTCACCCAAGCCAAGTTTATTTGTGTTGGTGCTAAGTGGTGAAGCTTAAGCTTTGCCTAAGCCAACTAACACCAACAAATCAATACAGTTGTTCTTCAAAATGTTCATATTCAAGTAAATAGTGCACTCCCAAAGAGTGATTCACTACCAGAAAAAAGGCTTTTCCCGACGAAATAAAAAAAAAACGACCGACGACTAAAAATTTTCGTCGGCTATTCTCTAGAATGGCCGACGATTTTATTTTTCGTCGGTGGAAAAAGAAAAATTGTCGGCCATAGTATGGGAATGGCCGACGATCCTTTTTTTTCGTTGTTAAAAAAAAAATTGTCGGCTATATTCATATTTTAGTCGTCGATTTGGATTTTCGTCTGCCTTTCTCTGAAACATTAGCCGACGAAAAATTTTGAACTTTTGGCCGACGAAATTGGCATTTTCTTCGGCTATGATTTAAAAACAAAAAAACAAAAAATGACCATATTCCATTTTCTATCACTAACGAAAACCATTTCTTTATCCTTCAAATGCAAAAATGTTGTGAAATAAGATATGACTGAAATAATGAAATACGTCTACGACTGAAAAATGACAAGATTCTGATAAAATCTGAGTGTCAAAAGATGCGGTCAAAGGTTTTATTCATTCGTTTCCCTAATGGTAGCGTTACCTTCGGTAAATATTTTGAGGAAAATTTTATACGATTAGTTGCATCTCATCGATTTGAAACTATTATTTGTTGAAGGTCAGGCCAAAAAAAGTCATTTAGACAGTCCAATTACCATTTCTAAGCGTTTAGAGGTTTGACTCACCCGGTTGACCGTTCCGATCGAGCCTTTAACGTTGTCAGCTGAAGTTGGATTTTTTTCCATACATGTATTTAATCATAACGGTGATATCTGACGGTTGGAATAGATTTTCTAAACTTTTAGATTCAAAATCAGAACATATGCAATAATGTTCCTTAACTTGTTTACTAAGTGTTTAAGTGAATGTATAGTTTCAAATAGTTACTATACGTAGACTCTTTAAATGCAAAAATGTTGTGAAATAAGATATGACCAAAATAATGAAATACGTCTAGGGTTGAAAAATGACAAGATTCCGATAAAATCCGTGTGCCGAATGTTGCGGTTAACTGTTTTTTACTTTCGTTTTCCTATGGGTAGCCTGACGTTCGTTAAATCAATTTTGTAAAATTTTTATATGATTAGTTGCGTCTCATTGATTTGAAACTATTATCTGTTGAAGGTGAGGCCAGAAACTGATGTAGGAAGGATGGCAGCAAACATTGAAAAGCAGATTGACCGTTGCAAGTCAAAACCCGGTTTACTGCAGATTTGGCGTCCGGCGTCTGAATGACGATTGTGATACCATTCCAGAAAGGGAACGACGCCAGGAATCAAACTCGTAGCTTGCTACGATGTGTGGGCCTTTTTGGGCTTTCGAGTTCGTTTAGGGCCTCAAAACGGCAGTTTAATATGTTTTCAAGATTTAAGTTTTCTAATTTGTTTTGGATTCGTTTTGTTTTAATTCCTTGGGCTTTTAGGTTTCCTTGTTAGTTGCCCTAGGGTTTCTTTTCAGTATTTAAGCATCCCTTTGGGATCACATACAATTAATTAATCATATTTTATCAAAACCCTAAGAGTTTTCTCTTGATTCCTCGTGGATTCCAGACCTGTTCTTTAGAGTACGACGTTGATTGTACTCTCCATTCATTGAGGGTTCGACGTTGATCAACCCTTCCACACTTCTACTGCGTCAGAAACCGTCGTTTAACTAGATTAATTTCCGTTTTTAAGCGTTTAGAGGTTTCACTTAGTGGTTTGACCTATAGTTTAGCCGACGAAAATTATATTTCGTCAGCTAAACTCTTGCGATCCGCGCCTTTTCATTGTCCGCCGTTGGATGGCTCAGATCCGATGACTGTTGATCTTCCAAAGTATAGCCGACGATGTTCATAGAATAGCCGACGAAATAATGTAAATCGTCGGCTATTCTCTAAGTTTAGCCGACGAAAATTATATTTCGTCGGCTAAACTCTTGCGATCCGCGCCTTTTTATTGTCCGCCGTTGGATGGCTCAGATCCGACGACTGTTGATATTCCAAAGTATAGCCGACGAAATCTTTTAAATCGTCGGCTATTCTCTCTGCTTTTAAATCTTTCAGCCCGCTTTTTTCTCTCCTCCTCCGGAAAAACTCCTCCTCCGCTCTCCTCCGCCGATCAGCGTCTCCAATCCGCCGCTCTCCTCCTCCTCCTCCTCAAATCGGCGCCGGCGTCCTCCTCCTCCTTCTCCTCCTCCTCCGGCCTTCTCCTCCTCCTCCGGCATCTTCCTCCTCCTCCGCTCTCCTCCCCCGATCTGCGTCTCCAATCCGCCGCTCTCCTCCTCCTCCTCCTCAAATCGGCGCCGGCGTCCTCCTCCTCCTTCTCCTCCTCCTCCGGCCTTCTCCTCCTCCTCCGGCATCTTCCTCCTCCTCCGCTCTCCTCCCCCGATCTGCGTCTCCAATCCGCCGCTCTCCTCCTCCTCCTCCTCAAATCGGCGCCGGCGTCCTCCTCCTCCTTCCCCTCCTCCTCCGGCCTCCTCCTCCTCCTTTTCTGATACATCTCGAACCCTGTTTAATTTCTGAGTAATTTCATTTAAATTTCACGCCCTTGAGTTTTGTTCATTTTGGTGGTTGAGCGGAAATCGTTTGAGACGAGTGGGAGAAAACGTTAATTTAAATCGTTGAGTGAGTTTCGTTTCGTCGAAAACAATTAAAAGTTTGTGACGGAAATTAAATACTTTCCGTTTTGGGCCGGGTATAAAAGGAGGAATGTTTCCAAAAAGGGAAACATTCCATTTTTTTTTCTGTTGCTTTCTCTCTCTTCTCCCCCGTTTCTTTTCTCTTCTTTTCTTCATGTGCGGCGGCTGCAGCGGAGCAGAACGGCGGAGAGAGGAAGGAGAGGCTTGTTGGTTGCCGTTTGGGTTGGTGTGGCCTTGGACGAAGCTGCCGCTGCTGCGGCGGGGGCGGCGGCGAGAAAACAAAGGCCGATGACAATTAGTTCCTACGTATTTAGGTGTAATCGGAGGAGTACGTGAGAGTGAGGATATCGTTAAATTAGATTTATTACTTTTTGGTTGTGAGTTGGTTTCATTAAATATTTTCCTACAGGTCGAGGAGAGCCTCAGCGTGAAGAGGACGCTGGACAGAGGTCGACCTAGTACAGTGAGTGGACTTTTGTTTTAAGAATTGATGCATGCATAAATATTTGATTTTATGGGGATTTAAATATATTGGGTAATTATTTTGTTAATACTTTGAATTATCAAAGAGTATTGAAGTTATTTGACATAATGATTTCTTCATTCCAAATTTTAAATGGTTTGTTAATTAAATTGGATTAACCTCATATCGTTGAAATTATATGTATATATTGATACTTAACCGGAAAATGAAGTTTTCGTGTATTATACGAATTGAACTATTCGGATTTTATGACATTCGAGATATGTGGATTTCATTTATTTTCTACGAGGCTGGATTGATGTTTAATTATATTTATGAGTATAAGTCTCGGATGTACGGTCGGGGATCGTACAGATTGTTATATATATAAGGGGAAAGGTGTTTTTGGTTTGATTTCGGATTTTCGCCATACGAGGGTCCACGGTTTTATTACATTGATGGTAGCTAGCGAGGCCTCTTCCCACGCGAGGTGACGACTTGACCATATAGGTCAGATTCACGCTCGGTGGACGACGTAGGGTGATATATATTGAGGTGGTGACGTGTCTAGGTGGTAGACTTAGACACGGGGGGAGTCAATAGGACTCTCGGACCCGGAGCCTGACGAGGTTCCAGTTATTTATGGTGGATGGACTTTCCCCTGTTACATGACCAATGGGATTTGGTCATGATGATATGTTTTCTTTTCCATTGACTGGTTGCGGGAATATTTGCTTTATGAGGTTTTTGACTTTTAATAGATTCCCGAACCAGAGGGGCTGGGATATGTTTTCATGGAAAGACTATTTATTTTTAAAATGACATTGTTATGGTAAAGACATGCATCGTGATTTTCGTTATATTATGAAAAATGTGGAAAGTAAAATATAAATGTTCGTTAAATTATTATATTTACTTGTAGAACTTTTTGTCCACTCATGCTAATGTTTTTTAAATTACTTTCCCCTGGGCCCTTTGTTTTCAACTGCTCAGTTTTGCAGAGTAGTCCGGTGCCCGAGACAAGGATCCTAGTTCCTCTTTTCCGCTGCTTGAAGTGTAGGTTATTAGTATAGCCTACTTGTACCTTTTATTTTTTTCTTTGGTTGTATAGTGCTCTGATACTCGAGTGTGTATTTGTTGTAACTCTACTCTTACTACTTCTGGGTCGAACCCCAAATGTCGTGATTTTCGGAAACTTTTTAACTATCGTTTCTTGCTATATAAGTGAACTGTTGTTCGTTAGTGAGAAGTTACTTAGTTTCGGGGGAGCAGGTGGCTCCATGAGTCAGGCTGGTTTTTTTATCGAAGTGTTTTGAGTTTTGTTTTTCAGATCAGGGTTGTCCATTTTAAGAAAGGTCATGCCGAATTTTCAGTAGAAACCTCTCTTGAAATGGTCCCCGCAGGATTTACTCTGGGTAACAGTGTGTTACTTGGGGCGGGTCCTGTCGGTTTGGTATCAGAGCATTAGGTCCTTTTTCTTTCGTGTCATGTTATCTTGTTTACTTAATGCCACTTAGTATCATTGAGTTGTGGTCCGACCGTGGCGGAACATATACTCATTGTTATTAGGTACACATTAAGTACATAAGATAACTATTCTGGTGTGCTTATGTACACTATTCTGAGCTGTTGTTTCTTCAGGAACTATGTCTCGTGGGCGCCGAACACGTGTTGAGGACTCCCCTGGGGAGAGTAGTGAGTTGGGAGGTTTGAGTGGTACTCTTGAGCGACTGTTGAGTCGAGTTACCGATTTGTTGCCGGCCCCAGCTGACCGTCATGGGAGTAGGAGAAAGGCAGTGTTGGAGGCCGGAGCCATTGAGTTTAAGGGCGACAGAGATGCCCTAGAGGCTCATCACTGGATATCGAGGATGGAAAGGGCCTTCACGGATACACGGACTCCAGAGGATCAGAGGGTGAGTCTGGCAGTAACCTTCCTAGATGAGGCCGCCTACCATTGGTGGCAGTTTGTTGTAGCACAGGAGGCACGAGCTGGAGATATGACCTGGGAGCAGTTTAAAGTACACTTCAACGCTCGTTACTTTACGCCTGCTCATCTCAACAAGCTGCATTGGGATTTCCTGAAGCTGAAGAAGGGAGATCAGGAGAGTGTACTGGAGTTTGAGCAGAGGTTCACTACTATGGCGTATCATGTGCCTCATCTGGTTCCTAATGACCTGTGCAAGATAGAGATGTTCGCTCAGGGGCTGGGCGAGCCTTTTCTAGATAAGATGACGGGGGCTGCTTATGCTACTTTCGGGGATGCTCTTGGTGCGGCAATTGCGATTGAGAATCGCATGGTGTCTGGTGTACGGCCCCGGGAGTACGGTGGCCCTAGCCAGGGTCCTTCTAAGAGGGCAGTATCTTCCTCAGGTTCTGGATCATCTACTGGCAGTGGCCGTGGAAGCAGTGTGAGTGATAGTACTAGTTCCAGAACTAGATGGATGGGACCCTTCAGGAGCAGTTTGAGAGGCGCGTTCAATCGACGTCGACCGGATACCTTTAGAGGTAGTGGGAGCAGTCAAGGTGGATCGTCTAGTAGCCAGCCTTTTCAGTTTGGACGGGGTCAACCACCGTCGGGAGTGTGTTATCAGTGTGGGCAGTCTGGGCACTACAAGAGGGCGTGCCCTTATCTGACTCAGAGGGGTGTATCTGGTTTTGGACAGACATCAGCTGGCACTTCCAGTAGCGGAGTCCGCTCTAGTACTCCAGTCAGAGGCAGAGGTCGTCCCACCACTCAGGCTAGGCTGCATGCCATGACATAGCAGGAAGGTCGCGCTTCCCCAGATGTGGTTATTGGTACGTTGTTTATTTTTGAGCACCCAGCTTTTACTTTAATTGATCCCAAAGCGACGCATTCGTTTGTTTCAAATAGATTTGCACTACATGCCAACGTACCATCCTCACCTCTTCCAGGCAAGTGGTGTGTATTGTTACCTCCGGGTGGCATGTTTAGAATTGAGTGGGTGTTTAAAGGTTGCGATGTGTTGGTAGAAGGTTATAACTTGGCGGTAGATTTAATTCCTTTGGAATTGGTAGATTTTGATGTGATTTTGGGAATGGATTTCTTGGAAACTCACCATGCCTTGGTGGATTGTTTCTGCAAGACTGTATTGTTCCGCAGTCCCGGACTTCCTGAGATTCTTTTCCAGGGTGAACGAAATATTCTTCCCTCTTGTATAATTTCAGCTGTGAGAGCTGGAAGGCTGTTGAATAAGGGTTGCCAGGCATTCTTAGCTCATGTTGTAGACTCTCGAGTGGAGACTCCAGGAATTGAGAATATTCCTGTGGTAAATGAGTTTCCAGATGTCTTTCCCGATGAGTTACCTGGCTTACCTCCAGTACGAGAGATTGATTTCGCTATCGATCTACTCCCCGGTACCGCACCTATCTTTCAAGCACCCTATAGGATGGCCCCAGCTGAGTTAAAAGAGTTAAAGATTCAGTTGCAAGAGTTGGTAGATAAAAGCTTTATTCGACCTAGTGTATCTCCTTGGGGTGCTCCGGTGTTGTTCGTTAAAAAGAAAGATGGTACCCTAAGACTCTGTATAGACTGCAGGAAGTTGAATCAAGTAACGGTGAAGAACAAGTATCCTTTACCTCGTATCGATGATTTGTTTGATCAATTACGAGGAGCCTCAGTCTTTTCAAAGATTGACCTGAGATCAGGATATCATCAGTTGCGGATTAGGGAATCTGATGTACCTAAGACTGCTTTCCGATCTCGTTATGGCCACTATGAGTTTTTGGTGATGCCTTTTGGGTTGACCAATGCACCTGCCGCATTCATGGATCTTATGAATAGAGTGTTCCGGGCATGCCTTGACCATTTTGTGATAGTGTTTATTGATGATATTTTGGTGTACTCCAAAAATTTGAAGTTGCATGCTAAGCATTTACGATATGTCCTGCAAACTTTGAGGAATCATCAGCTTTATGCAAAGCTTAGCAAATGTGAATTCTGGTTAGACAGTGTGGGGTTCTTGGGTCATGTGGTTTCAGCTGAAGGGGTTAGTGTGGACCCTAAGAAAGTAGAAGCAGTAACCCACTGGAGTAGACCCACCAATGTCACGGAGATTCGGAGCTTTTTGGGCCTTGCAGGCTATTATCGGCGTTTCGTGCAGGACTTCTCCAAAATAGCCGCTCCTCTCACCAGGTTAACAAGAAAAGGTGTGAAGTTCGAGTGGTCAGACAAGTGTGAAGAGAGTTTTCAAGAACTCAAGACTTGCCTGACTAGAGCCCCAGTTTTAGCCTTGCCTGATGATAGTGGAGAGTACGTGATTTTCAGTGATGCTTCTCGGCAAGGTTTGGGGTGTGTATTGATGCAACATGGAAAAGTGATTTCGTATGCATCTAGGCAATTAAAACCACACGAGTTGAATTACCCCACCCACGACTTGGAATTGGCGGCTGTGGTTTTGGCGCTCAAGCTGTGGAGGCACTACCTGTACGGAGCTAAGTGTCAAATTTTCACTGACCACAAGAGCCTTCAGTACGTGTTCACTCAAAAGGAGTTAAATTTGAGGCAACGAAGGTGGATGGAACTGATTAAAGACTATGACTGCACCATAGAGTATCACCCCGGAAAGGCGAATGTGGTAGCAGACGCACTCAGTCGGAAACCCTCTTCGAGTCTGTCACACATGAGGGTAGTCCGAACCTCACTTCTTTGTGAATTGCGGGCTACGGGAGTAGAACTGGCAGTGGATGAGATTGGTGCTTTGGTGGCTAGTTTCCATGTGAGACCAATTCTAATTGATAAAGTGCGAGAAGCGCAGTTTGAGGATTCCTCTCTCGAGCCAATGAGAGTTAAGGCTTTGAGTCACTTGCATGAGGATTTTTCCAGTAAGAGCGATGGGACTTTGTTATTTAGAAACAGGCTTGTTGTCCCAAATGATCAGATGCTTAAGCAAGAAATCTTGGAAGAAGCACATAGCTCTGCTTATGCCATGCATCCTGGTAGTACGAAAATGTATCGAACTTTGAGAGAATTTTATTGGTGGCCTAATATGAAGAGGGAAATTGCAGCTTTTGTAAGTAGGTGTTTGAGTTGTCAACAAGTGAAAGCTGAGAGGCAGAAACCTGCAGGGTTGCAGCAACCTTTACAGATACCGATGTGGAAGTGGGATCATATCACCATGGATTTTGTTTATGGTCTACCTCGTACCAGGAACGGGCACGATGGTATTTGGGTGATTGTAGATCGGTTAACTAAATCAGCCCATTTTCTTCCCGTTCGGAAAACCTTTAAGTTGGAAAGATTGGCAGAATTGTACGTGAATGAAATTGTGAGGCTCCATGGTGTACCTGAATCCATTGTATCTGATCGGGAACCCCGTTTTGTTTCTAGATTTTGGAAAGAGATGCAGGCTGCTTTGGGGACCCGTTTGCATTTTAGTACCACCTTTCATCCTCAAACGGATGGTCAATCAGAGAGGACCATTCAGACTTTAGAAGACATGTTGAGGTCTTGCGTAATGCAATTCAGAGGTAACTGGGATGAGAAACTATCTCTGATAGAGTTTGCTTATAATAATAGTTATCATTCCAGTATTGGCATGGCACCTTATGAGGCCCTGTATGGGAAACAATGTCGTACACCTCTTTGTTGGAATGAAGTGGGAGAAAAAGAACTTGCTGCTCCAGAGATCATCCACACCACGAATGAGAATATCAAGGTTATTAGGGATAAGCTCAAGGCTGCTCAGAGTAGGCAAAAGAGTTATGTTGATAACCGCCGAAGAGACCTTGAATTTCAAGTAGGTGATTGGGTGTTTTTAAAATTGTCTCCTTGGAAAGGTGTAGTCCGCTTTGGGAAGCATGGGAAGCTCAGTCCAAGGTACATTGGGCCTTATCTGATTACAGAGCGTATTGGACCAGTGGCTTATCGATTAGAGCTATCTCCCGAGTTGTCCAAGATACACGATGTTTTTCATGTTTCCATGCTTCGTAAGTATGTTGCTGATCCTTCACACATCTTAGAAGAGCAACCCATTAGCTTGAAAAAGGATTTGACTTATGAAGAACAACCAGTTGCCATTCTAGATCGAAAGGAGCAAGTGCTGAGAAACAAGACTATACCACTTGTGAAAGTACTTTGGCGAAGCCATGATATAGAAGAAGCTACTTGGGAACTGGAAGAGCATATGAGGCAACAATACCCCTACCTCTTTGATTGACAGGTACGTAAATTTCGGGGACGAAATTTTTTTAAGGAGGGGAGATTTGATACGTCTCGAACCCTGTTTAATTTCTGAGTAATTTCATTTAAATTTCACGCCCTTGAGTTTTATTCATTTTGGTGGTTGAGCGGAAATCGTTTGAGACGAGTGGGAGAAAACGTTAATTTAAATCGTTGAGTGAGTTTCGTTTCGTCGAAAACAATTAAAAGTTTGTGACGGAAATTAAATACTTTCCGTTTTGGGCCGGGTATAAAAGGAGGAATGTTTCCAAAAAGGGAAACATTCCATTTTTTTTTCTGTTGCTTTCTCTCTCTTCTCCCCCGTTTCTTTTCTCTTCTTTTCTTCTCTTTTCCCGTCAGCCCGAGCCTCCCCTGGAACCACCACCACCGGTTCAACCGGCCACCATCCCGACCTCCACCTGCGCCGGACGACGTGCGCCAGCCTTCTGGTCCTCCCTGCAGCAGCGGCGTGGCGCCTTAGCCACCGTTCAGCCGGTTTGCAGCCACCTCGGTGGGAGTGGAAACTCCCTTAACCGGCCATTTCTTGGCCGGATTTTGTGAGGGGAAAGGAAGAACTCGACGTCGGTAACAACCCCACCCAAGGAATCGGATCAAATCAACCTAGGTAAGGAAATTTTGAGATTTTGAAATTTCTAGGGTTTTTGTGAATAGTGCCGAATTGGGGGTTTTGAGAAATTAAACCCCTTAGGCTTGAAATTGGTGTTGGTTGTAGAAGAGAAAGTTGTTAGAAACGTTTAGTTGAAGCTTATATCGAAGTTTGGAAATTATTGGCGGCGGCGGCGGCGTTGACCGCCGCTGCCGCCAGTGGTGCTGCCGCCGTGGGAGTGTTTTGAGATTGAAATTTGGTTATTTTTGATAAATGCACCGTGTTAACATTATTTTGGAAATGTTTGAAGAATGTTTAAGGGGGTTAAGATTTCTTTTTCAAAGTATTTCGAATTGTGAATTTGAAAAAGTGTTGTATTTGGTGTTGGGAGAGAATGGTCGCCGGGGCAGCCGCCATGTGCGGCGGCTGCAGCGGAGCAGAACGGCGGAGAGAGGAAGGAGAAGCTTGTTGGTTGCCGTTTGGGTTGGTGTGGCCTTGGACGGAGCTGCCGCTGCTGCGGCGGGGGCGGCGGCGAGAAAACAAAGGCCGATGACAATTAGTTCCTACGTATTTAGGTGTAATCGGAGGAGTACGTGAGAGTGAGGATATCGTTAAATTAGATTTATTACTTTTTGGTTGTGAGTTGGTTTCATTAAATATTTTCCTACAGGTCGAGGAGAGCCTCAGCGTGAAGAGGACGCTGGACAGAGGTCGACCTAGTACAGTGAGTGGACTTTTGTTTTAAGAATTGATGCATGCATAAATATTTGATTTTATGGGGATTTAAATATATGGGGTAATTATTTTGTTAATACTTTGAATTATCAAAGAGTATTGAAGTTATTTGACAATGATTTCTTCATTCCAAATTTTAAATGGTTTGTTAATTAAATTGGATTAACCTCATATCGTTGAAATTATATGTATATATTGATACTTAACCGGAAAATGAAGTTTTCGTGTATTATACGAATTGAACTATTCGGATTTTATGACATTCGAGATATGTGGATTTCATTTATTTTCTACGAGGCTGGATTGATGTTTAATTATATTTATGAGTATAAGTCTCGGATGTACGGTCGGGGATCGTACAGATTGTTATATATATAAGGGGAAAGGTGTTTTTGGTTTGATTTCGGATTTTCGCCATGCGAGGGTCCACGGTTTTATTACATTGATGCTAGCTAGCGAGGCCTCTTCCCACGCGAGGTGACGACTTGACCATATAGGTCAGATTCACGCTCGGTGGTCGACGTAGGGTGATATATATTGAGGTGGTGACGTGTCTAGGTGGTAGACTTAGACACGGGGGGAGTCAATAGGACTCTCGGACCCGGAGCCTGACGAGGTTCCAGTTATTTATGGTGGATGGACTTTCCCCTGTTACATGACCAATGGGATTTGGTCATGATGATATGTTTTCTTTTCCATTGACTGGTTGCGGGAATATTTGCTTTATGAGGTTTTTGACTTTTAATAGATTCCCGAACCAGAGGGGCTGGGATATGTTTTCATGGAAAGACTATTTATTTTTAAAATGACATTGTTATGGTAAAGACATGCATCGTGATTTTCGTTATATTATGAAAAATGTGGAAAGTAAAATATAAATGTTCGTTAAATTATTATATTTACTTGTATAACTTTTTGTCCACTCATGCTAATGTTTTTTAAATTACTTTCCCCTGGGCCCTTTGTTTTCAACTGCCCAGTTTTGCAGAGTAGTCCGGTGCCCGAGACAAGGATCCTAGTTCCTCTTTTCCACTGCTTGAAGTGTAGGTTATTAGTATAGCCTACTTGTACCTTTTATTTTTTTCTTTGGTTGTATAGTGCTCTGATACTCGAGTGTGTATTTGTTGTAACTCTACTCTTACTACTTCTGGGTCGAACCCCAAATGTCGTGATTTTCGGAAACTTTTTAATTATCGTTTCTTGCTATATAAGTGAACTGTTGTTCGTTAGTGAGAAGTTACTTAGTTTCGAGGGAGCAGGTGGCTCCATGAGTCAGGCTGGTTTTTTATCGAAGTGTTTTGAGTTTTGTTTTTCAGATCAGGGTTGTCCATTTTAAGAAAGGTCATGCCGAATTTTCGGTAGAAACCTCTCTTGAAATGGTCCCCGCAGGATTTACTCTGGGTAACAGTGTGTTACTTAGGGCGGGTCCGGTCATTTTCCATGGAAGTTAGACATAACTGAATTTAATTGAATTTAATTTAGTTGACTATGGAAGATTGCATATTCAGTTGAACCAAAGCATAATTTAATTTTTTTTCCCCAAAATTTAAGAATAGCCGACGAAATTGACCTTATTTCGTCGGCTATGCCTCTTAAAAATATTAATATATTCTGACGAAATAACCGACGAAATAGACAAAATCGTCGGCTATATTTCAGAACAAATAGCCGACGAAATTGATTTTCTTCGTCGGCTATAGTTGCCAAAATCGTCGGCCATACTCGAAAATATCCGACGAATTTCGTCGGATATTTTGCCAAGGTTTGGCCGACGAAAATTGATTTTCGTCGGTGATAATTTTGGAATGGCCGACGATTTCGTTATTTTTGTCGGCTATTAGTTTTACCGACGGGCTTTTAACGACGACTTATAGCCGACGAAATTTTCGTCGGTAGAAGGAATAGCCGACGAAAATTTTGAATAGCCGACGAAATTTTTTTCATCGGCTATTCTGTCAAAACTGGTAGTGATTGTATCAGTTCCCTCACCCATGACTGTTGTCATTGCCATTTATTTCTCTTGTATTCTCTCAAGTCTAAAAAAATTTGAAAATAGAAAATTCCTTTGTTTCATTTTTATATGGATCATGCAGAATTAGACAAAAATTTAAACTTATTATTAATTAAAAACAAGTGTATATAATGTATGATGTATGCTGTGTTTGTGATGAAATTTGTGTTTTTTTACAGGAGAAATATGCCGCCGACTCATGGGAAGATGAAGAAGAGGCTCCTGGCTTTTGGCCGCTTCTACAGGTCAAATGCCTCAGAAGAGAGCTCGTCCCGACCAATAACAGAAGCGTCTGCGACAGGATCAGCACCTCCCCCCCCCCCCCCCCCTCCCCCTTTTCCGGTGGAAGATACTTCAGGCGTGCGTCCATTAGCACCTACTTCACCTGAAACCGAACAAATCGATGGTGAAGAGATTAGTTGTCGGCGCACATATCGTCCTTGGCCCGAAGGAGGTAAAGTTAATCTACCTCACATATTGAGTTAAGTTATTTAGTTATAAATGTGTTATTAGAATAAAACTGTTATTATTTTGGCAGCACCTCCTCCCAAACACAAACGGGGGTTGGTCAAAGGCTTAAAGGTCTATAACTATTGGGTGCAGCATAGAGAGAAGTTGACAATCGTCATGGATGATGAGTTCTTACACGGACCTAAGACCAATACACAGAACTCATGGCTGACTCATGATATCGGCCATATCATTCGGGACAGCATTCCCATGACTGCTGGCAGTTGGTGGGACCTGGACGAAGATGATCATAACAAGCTGAAAAATGAACTCGACGTAAGGAGTTAACAACTACAATTTTTTATATTTTATTTTTCTATACTCAAGTCATTTTCCATATTAATTTCATTTCAATTTTTTGTAACAGCTTGTTTATAACATCTCTCGGAATAATCCGAACATGAGCGAGTGGGTTCACAAGCTTTCCGTCAAGACCTTCATAGCCTTCAAGAGCAAGCTCAACAGGCTCAGGATTTCGAACCCTGGCGAAATCCCGAAAGAGTTCAAAAATAGGAAGGAGGAGTGGTCTTGGCTTCTTCAACACTTCGAGAGCGATGAGTTCCAGGTATACAATTTCTAATATTACTATGTTCTTTGAAATGTAAACATTCTTGATTTTTGTTTTGTTTGAATGCTAATTATTTGGCTCAAATTTAATTAAACTTCTACAGAAACGATCGGCCTCCAACACAATCAACCGGGAGAAGAAGACATTGCACCATCGGTCCGGTTCAAAGTATTTCATCTATGGGATCCAAGAGTTGAAGGAAAAGGGTGAACCCTTGGCGTTGGTCAAGAATTATGAGATGGTGTACCCTCCTGAGCACCCGAAAGCGGCGAAAAATATAGTAAGTTTCCTATTATGTTTAAATTCATCATCTATTATTTATTTCTAATGTGATTAATGATGTTAATGCATTTCATTTTCAATTGCAGCGAAAGATCAACGTCGAGATCGATAGGGTGATGATTATTGTGAGGAAAGACCACCCCGACGTTCCGGAAGATCAGATCATTCACTATTTTGACGAGGCAACTCAGATCCAAGTGCTTGTAGACGCACTAGGACACCGAAACACGGGCGAGATTCGGGGGTTAGGTCGAGTGACCTTCGGTGTCAGTCCCCAATCATCTCAAGGGAAGAATTCCACTGCACGTTATCGGTCTTCAAATACGGAGCGTCTGAGATGAGCTAAGGAGGAGGCCCGAGAGGCTAGAGACCGTATCGCACGTGCAGAGGAGAAGGCACGACTGGCCCAGGAGGAGGCTCGACAAGCCCATGAACGTATCGCCCTACTTGAGGAGGAGGGACAACTGTCCAGAGAGACGGTCCAAGCAGGTCAAGACCGTCTTGCTCAGTTGGAGGACAAGTTCAACATGTTTACAAATCTTCATAAGTAGCTAGCTAGCAGGTCGCCTCCTCTTCCATATTAGTCGGTATTGTTCGGTTGAATATTTAATTTGTATGAATAAATTTATTAATAAGTATTTAATTTGTATGATGTATTTAATTTCTATGAATAAATTTTAATATATTCATATTTGGTATATTTAGTCTCAAATATTATTTTTTTAAATAATTAATACTTAGTCGACGAACTGTTTTTTTCGTCGCCTAAGAATCCTACTTAGCCGACGAAATCATTTTCATTCGCCGACAAAGAAACATACTTAGTCGACGAAAAAAGATGTTTCGTCGACTAAGTAAGTTTCTTAGTCGATGAAAAAAAGTGTTTTCGTCAACTAAGAAACTTCCTCAGTCGATGAACAGGTTTTTTTAGTCGACTACGAAACTTACTTAGTTGACGAAATATCTTTTTTCGTCGACTAAGTATGTTTCTTAGTCGACGAATGAAAATGATTTCGTCAGCTACATAGGATTCTTAGGCGACGAAAACATATGTTTCGTCGACTAAGTAAGCTTCTTAGTCGACGAAAAATACAAGTTCGTCGACTAAGTTGGCATGCAGCCGACGAAAAAATTCGTCCACCAAGATATTTTTGTCCTCACTAAAAAGTTTAGACGACGAAATTATTTGGTCGTCTAAGTGTTATCTTAGTCGACGAAACAGAATTATTTCGTCGCCAACTGACTTAGACCACAATCTTTAGACGACGAAACTTAGGCGGCAAATTTTTCTTCACCAAATATCTTAGGCGACGAAAACCTCTCTTAGGTGACAAAAAATTTCGTCGACTAAGGTATTTTTTCTTGTAGTGGGAGTTGGAGTACCATCAGCAGTAGAGACACTATGTTGGGGAGAATATTATAAATTTTTCACGACACTAGGATTATTTGTCATGTGGTTTGTTACTCCTATATCAATTATCCAAGACCTATTCGAAGAGACCTTACTATCTATACCTACATTAGCGGAGGCATTACATGGCTGCTCGTCCTCTGTAGTAGCCACAACGGCTTTTGCTTGATTCTTGTAAGGCTTCCTGTTGAAATCCCACAAATCAAGATATCTAATGACTTCGAAACACCGATTCTTACTATGCCTTACTTCGCCACAGAGTGGACATTTTGTGTTAGCATAAGGATTGGATTTTGCTGGGAATCGACGAGCTGGAGCACTTGGGAAGCCTGGTGGGGGTCACTGTCTACGTAGAACTACCATCGCGGATGACTCCGCATATCCCATTGCTTGCCGCTCCGAATGCACCTTTCGGACATTGCCATAGTTTTGCTCTAAGGTGAATTTTCGATCTCTGCGAAGAATCTCTCCACGAACTTGATCATACTCTGAATCGAGCCCACTAAGAAAGATGTGAACTCGCTGACGTGCAAGGATAGCCGTTTCTTGGACAACTGCACCTACTGTGTTGTTTTGAGAAGTTGTTCGTTGATCAATCTCTTGAAACATCCATACCAATTCATTGTAGTAGATGGGAAGAGTACGACCATTTAGCTTTGTAGTAAAACACTTTCTGTTTAGTTCGAAGATGTGGGTCTCATCATAATCGTTATAAAATGTCTGTTGAACTACTTCTCAAACATATTTTGCCGTTGGAAGTCGAATATATCGATTCACAAGAGACGGCTCCATGGAGTCCATAAGCTAACTTTTCACTCTTTGATTTTATGTGACCAAGTATCAAATTCAGAAGTGCCCTCAACTAGTGCAGCTGTAGCACCAGTAAGATAGCTAGCTTTGCCTCGTCCTCCAATCCTCATCTGCATAAGTGGTGCCCACATGGAGTAGTTATTTTCGTTTAAGACAACGTTGGTTGGAAAAGTCGAGTTATCTTGGGTGGTGGTGTGATAATTGTAAACAATTTGAGTGGGCATGTTGGCTAAAGCGCGCGGCAGAGTCGGATGAACCCAGAGTTGGAGAAATAACTTCGTCTTTCGCCACAAGAAATTCAGAGCACTAGAGGAAAAAAAAATAAAAAAAATCTTGTCTTGTTGTTTTGCGGGGAGACAAGGACAGCACGTTCTGCTGTGTAGCTGGGTGCGAGTCCACGTCATCAGAGAGAAGGTGATAAGGACAGGTTCTGCTTGATCGTCAGAGAGAGGGGTGCTTGGACACCTTCTGCTTTGTAGTAGAAAGGAAGGGCTCGGCTGGCGGCTTGGCTGGCGGCTTGCCTGGCTCGGCATGTTGTTTCTTGCTTTTTGCTTTTGGTTTTTTTTTTTCTTGGGGTTTTGCTGTTTGTGCTGTGCTGTTTTGTTTTTTTGGGTGGTAGTTTGCAGCGGAAATTTGTGTAGGATTTGCGGTTTTGCTTTGGAGTGGTTGAATACTTGCTTGATTATTATTCTTTTCTATAAGATATATATATAAGGATACAAGCGTACATCTATAAGGAATATATATTCTAAGATTATACAGAATAATTCACCTATACACATGAAAAAAGTAAATAAACTAAAATATTCTACAATATCGATCAATAGGGTTTTTTAAGGCTTGAGTATGATTTTGAGAGAGTGCGCCTTTATCTGAAATGTATGAACATTTTTTCGGAAGTGTAGCTCTCCTAGAAAATGAAGTGGACAACTGATAAATGGTACGGTACCACACCCTGAACGTACCCAAAGTTGAAGGAAAAGAAAAATAAAGAGTCATCCTCATGCTCAGGCCATGCGATAGTAACGTTCATAAAAAAATCTGACAGTTCTACCCAAATTCAATAGGCATATCAATAGGAACCATCCTTTAAAACAAAAAAAAAACAAAAGAAACCAAAGTCTTGATCGTCATTTAAGTAATAACACTGCGGTAATAGGAGGCAGCCATTGTCCAAATTTGGCAGAGATTGAGGATCGGTACCATGAAGGGACTGATATGCTTGGATTCCATTTCTGTGAGCTTCTTTTGTCCCATATTGAGCTCCAACACCATGAGGCACTTGTTGGAACGCCATATAAGGAAACACCGGACCGCCAGCAAGACTGGCAATAGCAGACTCGACGATGTTAATAATAGAGGGAGTCGAAGTGTTCTGAAGTGATGAAAAGTCTTGCTGATGATGTGCATGCAAGTTGTAATCCAAATTGATCACATTTTCATATTCATTTGAACCATCATATAGTGTAGTCCTCGTTCCGCTGTTGTTGTCTCCTCCAGTAAGACTGGAAATAGCATCGCTAACACTGTTAATAACTGGCAGCTGCGAAGCGCTTAGAAGTAATGAAACGTCTCGTTGATGATGATGAGCATACGGCCTTGCACCGAAGTCTGTTACCTGTTGAGACTCAAAACCAGTAGTAGAGCCATATGGTTCTGTCATGATACCATTGTTCAATGCTTGCTCACTTTCAGTGCTGGTGTTATCTTGTTCCCCTAGATTTTGAGTCGCAGAATAGCTCTCAAGCACCGGAAGGTCCTGCTCTAATGGCACTGAATCTGTCGTCTCTATTTTCTCTGCACGCCCACTATCTGGGTTATTCTTTGAATTCTTACTTAAATATACCTTGCAGAGAACCCAGTCATTCAACTGCACCAAAAAGGCAAAAAAACCAAACGACTATATATTAACAGAAGCACATGAATAAATCCATCCACTACTGGAAGTAAGGAATGAAAAGGGAAACACAAAATTCGTCGCCTCAACACATCGAAGCGACCAATATAGGATTCGTCGCTTCAAAACATAAGAGCGACGATTATTGATCAATAGTCGTCGCTCACAAATTATTGAAGCGACGAATAATCACTACAACACTGAATATCTTAGGCGACGAAAATTTTTCGTCACCTAAGAAGGATTTTCGTCGTCTAAGCTCTTAGGTGACGAAAATTTTGTTGCCTAAGTTTCGTCGTCTAAAGTTTGTGGTCTAAGTAAGTAGGCGACGAAAATAAAATAATTTCGTCGTCTAAGATAATTCTTAGACGACGAACAAATTTCGTCGTCTAACAAAAATGGTGACGAAAAAAAAACTCTGAGAGGACGAATTTTTTCGTCGGCTAAATTCTAGCTTAGACGACGAAAAAAATATTTCGTGGCCTAAGATAAATACTTAGACCACGAAAATGTCGAGTTTCGTGGTCTAAGTATTTATCTTAGGCGACGACAAATAAAATTTCGTGGCCTAAGATGTATACTTAGTCGACGAAACTAAATGTTTTCGTCGCCTAAGCTATATACTAAGGCGACGAAATAATTTATTTTGTGGTCTAAGATAGTTTCTTAGGCCACGAAACAATATTTTTTCGTGGCCTAAGAGGTTCTCTTAGGCGACGAAATTATTATTTTTCGTGGCTTAAGTAGATAGCTTAGACCACGAAACAATTTTTTCGTCGACTTAGTATCCAGCTTAGGCGACGAAAACATTTAGCTTCGTCGACTAAGTATGTATTAAATTTAAAAAATAAAAATAAAAAAAATTCGGATACTGAATATTCAAATAAATTAAAAAAATTATCCATAAAAATTAAATACCGAATATTAATAAGTTTATTCATACATTTGTTCAATAAAAATATTACATCAAACAATATCGTAGGGAGAGTGAGGAGCCTGCAAGCTACTGTGGTCGGTTCCTAAACAACTGGAACTGTTCCTCCAACCAGCTAAGACGGTTTTCACTATTCTGGTACTTCTCATTTGCCAATCGTGTCTGCTCCTCTGCAAGTCTGATAAGCTCTCGGGCCTCCTCCTCTGCAAGTGTGATACGCTGTCGGGCCTCCTCCTCTGCAAGTGCTATACGCTGTCGGGCCTCCTCCTCCAGTCGTCTCATACGCTACGCATTTGACGACCGACTGCGTCCAGTGGAATTTTCCCCTTGCGATGATTGGGAGCCGACACCGAAAGTGACTCCTCCTAACCCCCGGATCTCACCGCTGTTTCGCGGTCCCAGTGTGTTGACAAGCACTTGGGCTTGAGTCGGCTCGTCAAAATAGTGAACGATCTGATCTTCCGGAACGTCGGGGTGCTCCTCCCTCACAGTGGTCATCACCCTCTCGAGCTCAACATTGATACGGCGCTGCAGCAAAGACCAAGTAAGTAACATGCATATGAATAATGCATTCTAAATAATCCAAACATAATCGGCAGATACTCTTCATCAATCCACAATGGTTAAACATAATCCAAACATAATGCATTCACTAGGAGTTTTGAGATCGCATGATTAGAATGGTTTTAACTTGAGTAAATACACAAAGTTAGATAACTTAAGGGAAATATTAAAGAGCTTATGCATATGCTTATGAATTTCTTTTGATAACTTGTGTATTGATCATATTGGTGATGGATTTCCAAAATCGTAACATTTTATCCTTCTTGGTCTATTTTCTTATAACCGGCCATGTCTAGTTATGGGATAAGGGAAACTTACTATATTTTCTGCCGCTTCCGGGTGCTCAGGAGGGTACACCATCTCATAATTCTTCACCAACGGGAATGGTTCACCTTTTTGCTTCAATTCGAGCGCCCCGTAGATGAAAGGCTTTGAATCGGACCGATGGTGCAACGTCTTCTTCCCCCGGTTGAGGGCGTTGGCGGTCGATCGTCTCTGTAGAAATATGATTAAATATGAGACAAATAGTTAGCATTGAAATAAAACTAAAATGAAAAATGTTAACATTTGAAAGCACAGACTACTATTAAAAAATTATATACCTGAAACTCATTGCTCTCGAAGTGGTGAAGCAGCCAAGACCACTCCTCCTGCCTATATATCTTTGAACTCTTTCGGAATTTTCCCAGGGTTGTCAATCCTAAGCCTGTTGAGCTTGCTCTTGAAGGCTGTGAAGGTCTTGGCGGCATGCTTGTAAACCCACTTGACCATCTTCTTATCATCCCAAGGGATGTCATAAACAAGCTAGTACAAAAAAAATGGAATTAATATGAAAGCTAATAGATAATTAAAATATTAAAATTGTAGTTAACTTACGTCGAGTTCATTTTTGAGCTTCATCTGATCATCCTCCTCCAGATCCCACCAACTTGCAGCAGTCATGGGAATGCTGTCCCGAATGATATGCCCGATATCATGAGTCAGCCAACTGTTCAGTACACTGGTCTGCGGTCCGTGCAAGAACTCATCATCCATGACGATCTTCACCTTCTCTCCGTGCTGCACCCAAGACGTGTAGGCCTTCAAGCCTTTTACCAACCCTCGTTTGTATTTGGGAGGAGGTGCTGCCAAAATAATAACAATTTAATTAGAGAGTAATAACCCTCATTTATAACTAAATGACTTAATTAAAAGTGTTGGATTATGTTTACCTCCATCAGGCCGAGGACGACATGTGCGCCGACAGCTGATCTCACAATCACCATCGCTGTCTTCGACGTCAGGTGTGGTGTCTGCTACTGAAGGGGCTGCAGTATCTTCCACCGGCAACGGGGGGGGGGGGGGGGGGGGGGGAGGTGCTGATACGTTCGCAGATGATTCCGTACGTGGCTGCGAACCACTCTCTTCCGAGTTATTTGACCTGTAGAAGCGGTCAAATAACTGCTGCCTCTTCTTCTTGAGCAATCCATGAGTCGGCGGCATATTTTTCTTGTAAAAAAACACAAATTTATATCACAAACACAACAAATTCCTAATAACATGTATTCATTATCAATTACTTGTACATATTGTTGCTAAAGAAGAAGGCTGTCACTAATACACAAGTAATCATTGTAACACTACATACCCACCTCTAATGAAAAAAACTAAAAGTAAAATCATCATTATTGGCAAATTCTACATAAGACTCTTGTTGCATATCTTAATGATCGATATTAGAAAAGGGTTCCCAGAATACGATCTATCCTTTTCTTTTTCTTTAGTTGAAACCAAGACATACGCAAAGCGTCCACATAGCCTTGAAGGGGGTGATATAGGTGCAGAAAAAGAAGGAAACCACAAAGATACATGGATCTAAAGGTTATATACAGAAAAAATTACAACAATAGAAGGGAAACCAGGGAAGGACATCTTGATTCGGCAACCAATACATCACTTCAGATTTATAGATAATAAACAGACATGCATGCACATCTAACATGCACCAAATAAGATCGCAGAACAACCTCAATATAACATAGAGAAGAAAAACCAATGATAAAAAAGATGAACACACCCGAAAATTAGGTGAAATACAATAAGTTATTGAAGGTTAAGAACAACAAATACAATAGTGATACAATTGAGAAAACCAAGAGTCAGAGTTGAGAGCTCTACTCCCACCCTTCATTCTCTGTTAATTAAGCCCTCACTTACACAAAACATCTGTACATTATAGCCTCTAAGACTATCTTATGCTAATTTCATATTTTCCCACATTACAAAATCAACTAGCAGTAATCTTAACCTTAATTTATTCCAGGCACAACCGAAATACAAATCACAAAGTATGACATTCTTCTTATTAATCATTACGTATATAGCATCACCGAAATACAAACCACAATTGTTGTTGTTGATTGTTTAACTTTCTCTAATTCTACTTTTTCATCAACATTCACCATTAATCATATATATGCACACAGCCAAATCTAATTCTACTTTTTCATCAACATTCACCATTAATCATATATATGCACATAGCCAAATCTAATTCAGTAATCTTTCAATATAAGTATGGAGTAGTGTTAATGAGGCCAGATAATGACACATTAAAAATTCAGACAGTGTGAGTATACCTAGGCGGAGGGCGACGCAGGCGGAGGAGGTAAGGGAGGCGGGGGACGGCGGGGCCAGCAGGCGGAGGCGAGGGCGACGCAGGCGGAGGAGGCGACCCAGGCGGAGGACCTCGCAGGCGGAGGAGGCAAGGGAGGCGGGGGACGGCGGGGCCAGCAGGCGGAGGCGAGGGAGACCCAGGCGGAGGGCCAGGGAGGCGAGGGCGGAGGGCGACGGAAGGTTGGGGCGGCGGAGGAAGAAGAAATTGGAAGAAAATTGGAGAGAATGCGATTTCAGATCGTGGGTTTTGAGTTTTGACCCTTTTACTTAGGCGACGAAACCATTAGTCTCGTCTCCTAAGATTCAAACTTAGGCGACGAAACAGCAGTTTCGTCGTCTAAATATTAAAACTTAGCCGACGAAACATTTATTCGTCTCCTAAGCTTAGTTCAAATTTTCGCAAAATTTATTAGCGGCAAATAAAGCCAATTTTTTTTTAAAAATAATTTCCACTTAGTCGACGAAATAATCAGTTTCGTCGTCTAAGTATTTACTTAGGCAACGAAAATAATTATTTCGTCGACTAAGTAAATACTTACACGACGAAAAAATCATTTTCGTCGACTAAGTAAACCCTAAACCCTAAACCGTAAACCCTAATTAAAAAGCCATTAATTTTTAAAAAAATTAATTTCCACTTAGTCGACGAAAATGATGATTTCGTCGACTAGGTAAATACTTAGACGACGAAAATATCATTTTCGTCGGCTAAGTAAATACTTAGACGACGAAATAATAATTTTCGTTGACTAAGTATGTACTTAGACGACGAAACTTATTATTTCGTCGACTAAGTGGAAATTATTTTTTAAAAAGATTATTGGATTTTTAATTTTAGAATTTTGGGCCATGTTCATAGGTGCATTTGGTTGACGAAAGACCCCAAATATACATATTTTAATATATACTAGTTCAATTAATTAATTAATACAAAAACAAATTAATCATGTTTTTCCCATTTTAATTTTCTTGAGGAAATTATAATCCAACATAACATAAATGTTAACAGTTGAAGATTCTGTACGTACGTACACACCATTCATGTATTTTTAATCATACATCAAAAACAAATTTATTGAATTTAAAAACATAATTTAAATCTGATCATGGTTCTCCATCATAATCATCATCGTCTGTATCGTCTGCATCTTCAATCGTATCAGTTAAGCCATCATTGGAATCGTCATCGTCGTATGTTTCCTCATCATCGTCTGATTCCTCATCATCCTCGTCATTAATGAAGTTGTGATTGGCTATGTTTTGAGATGTAGATGCATTTGGGACTGCAATGAATTCATCAGAAGTGACGAAATGTAAGCGGTTGTCGTCGCGAATAGCCTCTGCATTAGGGATTTGAGGCGCCGAATGCTCTTGATATGGTTCATCAGTGTCGCCGTCATCTTCATCATCATGTTCTTCACCCCCTTCAATTGTAGACGCACTCCATATATTCCTATGTGACATCGGGTTAACCACTTTCCAAAATCCACCTGCCTTAGGATCATCGAGATAAAATACCTGTTTCGCCATGCTAGCAAGAATGAACGGCTCATTTTCATACCAACTTGTGTTTGTATTCACCGATAACATGCCGTAATCCATCTTTGTACTCCCAGGAACACTTTGATTAGTGTTAAACCATCTACACTTGAACAAGACAACGAGCATATTTCCATATACTAGTTCGACAACGGCGAGTAGCACTCCATAGTAGGTGAAGTCGTCACCATCTACCATGACCCCGCAATTTTGCGTTCTGCGGTTTACATCTCGTTGAAGTGTCACAAACTTGACGCCGTTGACAAAACACATCGCGCGCACCCTGTGGGAAATTGGCATTCTAGCCAAATGGTGCAATTCAGACGAGTACCAATCACTGTTCTGTATTTGGAGATTTTCCACCTGTCACATTGCGATAAGTTATTATTTAAATTGAACTGACTAGCTAGAATACTAATATTGAAATGGAGAGATTGTAACATACAAAATATTGTGACGTACCCATTTGCGAAAGTAAACAGGAAATGTTCTTTTGTGCGTCTCTTTCGGCCTTCGGTCTCGACGATTTGCTTCAATCAGCTTCAAATGCTCACCCATGAAATATTGTGCTTTGTCGCAGTGTTGTAGTACGCACCAATGAGCTTCAATTAGCTCAGCATCTGTCAGTCTTTCTGAAGTTGGTAAATTACCAAACGGACGTACAACATTTGAAAGGACTGAAAGTTTTAACTCTGGTACTGTAGAGGCTGCTGTAGAAGATTCTACAATGTTTTCGTCACTGTTACGGAGATATAAGTTGCAGTATGTTACACATTCATGTGTAATGTACGACTCCGCTATCGATCCTTCAGGGTGACTCTTGCTTTTACATAACTTTTTGTATTGAAACAGTTGTCTGAAATTACACGTACAGTTATTAGTGAAGTATATATACAAGAGAATATTATAATGAATGGGGAAATACGAATAATAAATAGTACCTTTCTTGAGGATACATCCAGGTGCAATGAACTGGACCAGTAAGCAGTGCTTGATCTGGAAGATAGATCATCAGATGAATCATACTGTCAAAGAAAGCAGGGGGGAAAATCCTTTCCAATTTGCACAAAATGTAGATGATGTCTTCTTTGAGAATGAGAACATCTGACTTCTTCAGCTCTTTAGCGCATAACTTCTGAAAGAACCTACACAAGGCTATTATAGGTTCGACCACATCTGGATGCAAATAGGGTAGGATAACCACTGGAATAAGACGTTGTAGCAATACATGACAGTCGTGGCTCTTCAATCCATTAAACGTATTAAGCCCCAAGTTAATACACCGAGATATATTTCCTGCATACCCATGAGGATACTGTACTCCTTTAAACCATATGAAAATCTGCTTCTTGAAAGCCGGTTTAACTGTGTAAGGTGCAACATGTATGAAAGTCCCTGACGCCGTCTTCACTGGCCACAAGTGTTTTCGTATTTTCTTTTCCTCCATATATTGACGTGCTTTCAGAGTGTCCTTACTCTTTCCCTTAATATCAAGAATTGTTCCCACAAGGCTGTCACTTACTCCCTTTTCTATGTGCATGACATCTAGGGTGTGCCTAAGAATGGATTTCGACCAGTAAGGCAAATCATAGAATCTACTCTTGTGTGTAAAACACTTGTACTCGTCAGGGCGTTCCGGAACTGGTATAGATAAATCACCGCTCAACACCCCGAAATCGAAAGAGTTCAGCTTCTCCAAAATTTCATCACCGCTCCAGGGACGGGGTTTAGGACGAAGCTCTACTGTTTTATCAAATGCTTTAGGACGAAATCGCCACTGGTGGTCAGCTGGAAGCCATCTACGGTGACCCAAGTAACACACCTTCCCAGCGCACCAAACAGAATGGACTTCGTTCAAGCAAACAGGACAAGCTTTATAACCTTTAGTCGCCTGAGACGACAACATCCCATAACCAGGAAAATCACTTATGGTAAACAGCAGCATTGCTCTCATTATAAATGATCTTCCACTGTGCCTGTCAAAAGTAAGAACTCCATTTTCCCATAAGTCTAACTGCTCGTCGATCAAAGGTTGCAGATACACATCCAAACACTTTCCTGGAGACCTTGGGCCGGGAATTAACAGAGACATCATACTAAATTCCTTCTTCATACACATCCAAGGAGGCAGGTTGTACGGCACAAGAATAACAGGCCATGTACTATGACTCAAACTCATATTTCCATGGGGATTGAATCCATCTGAGGCAAGGCCAAGTCTGACATTTCTAACATCTCTTGCAAAATCAGGGAATAATCTGTCAAAGGACTTCCACGCCTCGCCATCTGCAGGGTGTCTGAGAGTATCATCATCTGTCATTCTCTCTCCATGCCATCTCATTTTTTTTGTTGTGTGTAAAGACATGTAAAGACGCTTCAATCTAGGAATTAAAGGGAAATGACGAAGTACCTTCACAGGAACACTGTTTTCCTTAACTGTGCCTTGCTCTCACCTCCACGCGTGGCATATGGGACATTCATCAAGCTCGGCTTTCTCTTTGTAAAACAAAACATAGTTGTTCTTGCAGGCGTGGATTTTATTATAACTGAGACCGAGATCGCCCAATATCTTATGTAGCGTGTAATAACTATCAGGTAGATAGTTAGGTTGTGGAAGGTATTCCTTAAACTGTTTTAGAAGACTATCAAAAGAGTCATTTGTCCACCTACTCTTGACTTTCAACTGTGTCTGTGAGATGATGGTCTCTAAAACAGTGTGAGGACTACCCTTGAATAATGGGATCTACACTTGAGTAAGTAGTCTGGTATACTTATCATAATCAGCACTGTCAACAAGAGGAATTGTGCCATCCTCACAAACTGCCTCTTGAAATTCCTCTTCCTCGCGTACTGGAGCAAAAGTAGGAAAAATGTCATGTAGAATGTTCATAGCCGGGTCAGTATAAGGCTCGAAACCACCAGCAGCTGTTCGGTCATGGTATCCAGCCTGGATTTCGGCAACCGTAGGTTCATAATCTACTGCTTCACCGTGTTTACTCCATGTTGTATAATTCTGCATAATACCTCTGTTACATAGGTGATCGTAGATTCGGCCGATCGTCTTGCGCTTAGTATTCATACAACTTAAGCAGAGACACCTGTGTGTTTTCTTTCCTCCACCATGTTCACGTACAAAATTTATAAAAATTCCTACTCCTTCATGGTATTCTTCGCTCTGTCTTGGGTACTGCATCCAACTCCTATCTCTATCCATCGATCACCTGTTATATATATTAATTAATATAAGACAAACAATAAATAATCACAAATTAACAAATAAACAATTTATATGCATGTTTTTTCTCGACCTTATGCCTCCGATTAGGGTCCTAATAATCTCATTCAGGAGCACAAGACTTTGTTTCACAGTTTGTAGATCTTGTGTATTCGTTTTCAGTCGTGGGAAAATTTCGGCAGCATCTCCCCACAGTTCCTCAAGTGCACGAATATCTATACACCTAGTATACACTCGAGGAACAGTGATGGGAGACCTCGTCGAAATATATACCCATGACCGCAAACGAATACACAAGACCTATACAAACTGTGAAACAATGTCCTCTGCCCCCAAACTGTCCAAAAATAGGACAATTCAAGAATCTCTCCATGATTCTCGAACGGGATTTCTAGGGATATATATAAATGCATGTATATCAGTGAATAAAAGAATGACATTCTTTTATTCACCGCTAATTAGAAATCATATAACAATAATGATTTTCGTCAAATAATTATAATTATTAATTAAATTAATTAAAGCATTATTAAAATATATAATTAATATATATAATTCACTAATTTCACAAAAACCAACAATTTAATTGAGTATATATAAGTATGGATCAACAAAAGTAACATATATACTAACTATCACCTCACAATATACACACACAACAATATATATTTCTATAATTCTCTACCTGATAGGAGCACAATGTGCGACGATATTATATGCTTATGCCCTCGTTTATGCTTCGTTTAACCCTTATTTGTCTAAGATAGAGTCATAATATAATTAGTGTCAATTTTGGTAGAGTTTTGGTGAAATGTGCTTAATTGTCCGAAAAATGACTAAGTATGAGAAATCTGGAAAATAGTGCAAAACATGTCTTTTTCGCGATTTTGTGACGAGTACAAATATGATCTATCCTTGTCCGAATTCAATGAAATTTGGTGTGCTTAATATTAATATACTGAGGAATGTTGTGTTCAAATTTCAGATCAATCGGAGTTCGGCAAGTCACCCAAAAGATGGCTGCAAAACGGCAGTCCGAGCAAATCAATCCAGGGGCTTCCAGGATTTTCCTGGGACTTTGATCCAACTTCGAAAAATCATTCCCGACGATTCACAAGGAATTTGATCGAGATATTTTATGGGGAGATGGCTATATGTGTCTAGTTTATCTAAGACTTGGAATCGCATCAATTGGAGCTCCGAGAAGGGAGATATGTCGGATTTACTGGAGCAAGGTCATTCCAGCCGAGTTGCTGCCGGTCTTGTGTTCTTGCGGGTTTGGGGCATTTTTCCATGGACCAAGCTCACCAAATGGAGTTGTCAAGCCTACACAAGAATTTCATGAAGATATGCAGCCCAATCCAAGGAAGAAAATCAGAAAAAGAAGTTTCCTAGAAGAACCAAGAAAGGAAGGAACCAAAACCTTGTTGCACAAGGATTGCCTTTGCCGATTTGGACTAGGTTTTCTACCTAGGGTTTCTACCGAATTTGCCTCTATAAATAGCCAACTTTTACACAGAAAAACGTGTCACATTCCAAAGCAAAAATCTAGCCAAAGCTCTACCTAAATTTCCAAGAGTCCTACACAAAAACCCTAGCCAAAACCACCTCCACCACACCAAAGTTTCCTGCCGAAACCTTGTTTTCCTTGCTGCCGATACCATCACTGCCGAGCAGCAATCCATCCGATCATCATCAATCACCGGATCCATACAAGTCGAAGTCTTCAAGGTTTCTAATGTGTGATCCACTCCCTACTCTTGGCTTTGTAATTTTTGTTGTAGTTATGTTAAACTTTGTCTATGAAGTTAGCATGAATTCTTGGTTTCAATTTTTATGTCTATGTATGAATTGGATTGAAATTTGGTTTTATGATTTGCATGTCAATTTATTTTCTTTATCTTTAAGTGATGTTTTAGATGTAAGAATATGGATTGCATGCTAAAGAGTAAGGAAAATATATGATGAACTAGTAATTAGGATTTTCGGCAAAACAAGTGTTAAATTGATTTTAGGGTTTTCTTGACTTGTTCTTTAAATTCGTGTGCTTAAAGATTGGTAGCCTATGTAAGTGCAATACTTAGTTTATTAATCTCATTAGCCGAAAATTAATATGGATTAAGTAATCAACGAGTTACTTTGTTTGTGTTGGTTTCACGAGGGCTAGAGTAATTTAAATGAACATGCTTGTTGATGAGATGATTGACAACCTTACTTTATTAACTTGTTTCCAACTAAAAAGACCTTGTGCCTAATTACTTTGCATGTTTGTTTTCGACGATAAGTGTTTTCAAATATGTTTAGTATAACTTTGGGGTTAGACGATAAGTTAATCTTGAAGTACTAGAGAGTCTCAATTAGTAGTGCCGATAAGGAGCTAATTGGGTTGGAGTTAAGTTGAGTCTAGAACGCTTTAATACTTTGCCGTGAGTCTTACTTGCTTGTTTGTTATGTGTTTTGATTGCTTGTGTGTTAGTGCTTTGTGGAAGAATGTTGACCAAACTTGTAAATATTAGACCTAGAATTTATTTTTCAGCATTTTATTTCGTGTCACCTAGTTCTTGGGCAGCTTGCTGCCGAATCATACACTTCCCCCCATTGTGACGATTTTGTGTATATTTGTATATGTTTTTATCTAACAATTTCATATCTCAGGTACCCTTAATCCCCGGCTTAGAACGATCCCTATGATAGGAGCACAATGTGCGACGATATTATATGCTTATGCCCTCGTTTATGCTTTGTTTAACCCTTATTTGTCTAAGATAGAGTCATAATATAGTTTAGTGTTAATTTGGTAGAGTTTGGCGAAAAATGGTTAAGAATCCGAAAAATTACTAAGTTTGAGAAATCTGGAAAATAGTGCAAAATGTGTCTTTTTCGTGATTTTGAGATGAGCAAAAGTACGATCTATCCTTGTCCGAATTCTATGAAATTTGGTGTGCTTAATATCCATATACTGAGGAATGTTGTGTTAAAATTTCAGATCAATCGGAGTTCGGGAAGTCACCCAAACGTTGGCTGCAAAACGGCAGTCCGAACATTCCAATCCAGGGGCTTACAGGATTTTCCTGGGACTTTGTCCCAACTTCGAAAAATCATTCCCGACGACTTGCAAGGAATTTAGCCGAGATATTTTATGGGGAGATGGCCATATGTGTCTAGTTTACGTGAGACTTGGAATCGCATCAATCGGAGCTCCGAAGGTGGAGATATGCCGGAATTACTGTGACAAGGTCAAAGCTGCCGATTCCAGGGACTGATTGCTTCCTTTTCACAAGTGCTTCATTTCGATGGACCATATGATGTACAAGAGCATTTGTGAAGACATCCCAAGCGTATGGAAGGAAGGAGAATGACACTTGGCCATGGCATTGAAGAAAAACTTGAAGAAAGAAGTTCTCCTAGTCAAGCTAGGAGAAGCTGCCGATTCTGGCAGATTTGGTGCAATATTGTGCTGCCGGCATTTTGGGGCATTTTTCCATGGACCAAGCTCACCAAATGGAGTTGTCAAGCCTACACAAGAAGTTCATGAAGATATGCAGCCCAATCCAAGGAAGAAAATCAGAAAAAGAAGTTTCCTAGAAGAACCAAGAAAGGAAGGAATCAAAACCTTGTTGCACAAGGATTGCATTTGCCGATTTGGACTAGGTTTTCTACCTAGGGTTTCTGCCGAATTTGCCTCTATATATAGCCATGTTTTCCTACAGAAAAAGCATCTCATCTCAAGCATAGAATACTAGCCAAAAGCTCTTCCAAAGCCTCACCATAAATCCTATACAGAAAATAGTTTAGCCGAACCACCACCACCATGTAGATCCGTCCCACACCCTTGCCGAATTTCTTTGGAGGTTTCTGCAAGGCGTGCTCCATCTTCTCGTGGCTTCTTTATTGTTCTGTAATTTTACAATACTTTGTCTATGAAGATTGTATGTTTTTATGGTTGTTGAATTTGGTTTTACTCTTTGTTTATGAACTTCGAATGCATGCGAATTTTGTATGACAAATTGTAATCTTTAACTTGTAGTATTTTCGTATGTATGGATAATTAGGGCAGTGGTATTAGAAGCATGTTTAGGATTTAATTTGGTTAGTAATCTAAGGGTGTTCCTTAACAAATCGAAACATTAGTTGTGCTTAAGCATTTGTTGTTTAAAGCATGTAAATCTAGATGTTAGGTTTCATTTAACCTGAGTAGAACGAATAAAGATGAAACGTATGTTGCTTTGATTTGTTGTGCTCACCTAGGGTAATACCTTAGCTAAAACTTGCATGTTAAATAAGATGATTGACAACCTTGCTTGTTTACATGTCTTCGATTATAGACTTTTGTGCTTCAATGCTATGTCTTGTATAAGGTAGCATAACTTTTAGGATCACCATGCGAATAGCTCGATCTTAAAACATTAGAAAAAGTCTCACAACTAGGTAAAAATCGGCTCCCGTTCTAGTTGTAGGTCGAAACTAAGTTGAGTCTTGAACATGTTAAATACTTGTCTCTTACTTTCTTGCATGCGAATCTATATGTTAAAGAGTCTTTTGTGTGAACTGTTTTGTGTGAGAGATGATGATCACTTGTATATAGTAGTTTAGGTTTTGTTTTCTTTTTATTTTCGTGTCTTAGATATAGAGGCAGCCCTTGCAGCCAAGCATTTTATCCCCCATAATTTCGTGTGTGAATATGTATATATGTATATAAGTGTGACAATTGTGTGCATATATGTTTGTGAATATTTTTGTTAACATTCTCATATTTCAGGTACCCTTAATCCCTGGCTAGAACGATCCCTACTTATTCTATACTACTAACGATTGTAGGGTTTATTATTGCGTGCGAGCTTCGGCTCACGTCAATTTTTGGCGCCGTTGCCGGGGATTATAAAATCTTGATTTGTTTGAATGTTAGCTTTGTAAATTTCTGAAAATCGTTTTGAGTCTTTAAAGTTTTGAGGTATATCGGATAAAGCATGACCTTACCATGGGTTGCACAAGTCCATTGCATAGTTTGCTCCTCTGCTCCACGTACCTTGAATCTTTGATGTCGTGTATAGTTTGAAAAATTCTTGAAAATTTCGTGTAATGCCTTGAAAAATTTGTTGAAGTATAGCTTTGTATATTCTTGCATTTATCTTTGTGTTTTGTTCGCTTTGATGTGTCTTGTGCGTGTGCAGATTGAATTGAAACGAAAAAGTGCAGGAAATACCAAGTTCTGCCCAAAGCAGGAATCGGGCAGTGCAGTCCTCCAACTTTGGATAGCTGCCGTTTTTACCTCACAAAACCTGGGAAAGTGAGCTCTATGCCGTTGGAAAGATCTCGGAGTCTACTTTCTGTATCATTTTACAGAAGTGGATTTGGAGTTCCGTGCCGTTCTCAGTGTCAATTTGAGTACCGGAAGGTCAGTGCAGCAAACCAGGATTCTGTGCGGCTGCAGCTAATAAAAACCAAAACAGAGAATACCTCCGGTGGTCGGATTTTGGCAAACTTTATACCGTTGGAAAGCACTTTGAGTTGGCTACAACTTTCATAATGGACACTTTTTCATTCGAGTAGCCTATCATGTAACAAATCAGGTATAAAGAGGTAAAGGTCTGTTCTGTTTTGCTGATAACTGCTGTTATTTTCAGCCAACTTTGCAGGGGCATAAATTTTCAGCTGCTTGGAGTTATGGGACGTACCACATATGTACGTGCAGCTAGTAACATGGAATTTCAATTCCATATGGTAGCTTCCCAATCCAACCGCCCATTACATTGTTATTTGCACTGGAAAACAGCTTCGTGGGACATCACCGAGGGGGGCTGCTGCCCAACTGCGGAGCTGCACATGGCATGTTGAATACACAAAACACATGGTGAAGAGTCTAAGAAATGGACTATAAATAAAAAGCGCTACTTGGGAGGCAACCCAATTCGATCAAAGAAAAGTGAAGGAGCCATCACCGAGAGTTTGCAATTTCTTAACCCTTTTCTTTTTCTTTGGTTTGTGATGATATGTTGGAATGTGTTAGACAATTGCATGCTTAGGAAATTCGTTGATATAGATTTGTGCTTACATTGAGGACAATGTAATTTTCTAAGTATGGGGTGGGATAACGTATTCCGTTTATGTGTTCGTGTGCTTAGTTTAGAAAAGAAAATTCAGAAAAATATTCCACAAAAATAGAGTGTTTAAATTGTTGTTTCGAGTCTTAGGATGCCCCTAATATGTCAATGATGTTTTTCTCCTCTTTGCATACGTAGATGATGGTTATGCATACAATTAAAATTGTAAGTTTCATGGATTTTGTGCATTGGTAGGAGCATGTAGGACTTGTTGATTATGAAGCATGCATGTTTGAGCTAATTTATTTCGATTATAACCTATGTGAGCTTTTGAGTCAAATTGCTTTCTTCTTGAGCGATAAAAAGATAAAATTCGATAGATTCGTAGGAAGCATGAAACCTCATAATTCTTTGATTATTCGATGACTATGTGCCATAGCTTTTTAATGAACTCTAGTATGCTAGAACTTACTCTTGTTGATTTTCGAAACGTTTATGTCATAAAATACCTTGATTTTGAATGTGATTGAATAAAGATCATTTAGGTTTACCACCAAAGCCAAATAAAGCATGAGCCATATTGGAGCCCGTCGTGGGACACCTTAGTAAACCCCTTTGAGCCTATGTTGAGCCTTTTCTTTCATCATCCTTAAACACTTTCCATGAGCTTAGTATAGTTGTGCCCTTACCCTTGATCAAAGTATTGGCAAAGCTTGATTTTTGAAGGCGTTTTTGCGTGAAGTGATGAAGAAGAACAAGTGTGGGGTAGACTTAGCCATGAATTTATATGAAAAATGTATATGCATGCCGTGCCTTAGTAAAGAAAAGAAAAGAGAAAAATTTAGCTCGGACCAAAAATAAAAGAAAAATATGATGCCGAGAGCTATGATAAAAAGGGCACGGCATAGGCTAGAAAAACAGAAAATTTTGTGCATGGCTATTGTCTTGATTTTTATTGCTGTAATGTTATAGGAAGAAAAGAATGAAGTATGGGTCCAACAAGATGAAATTTGACCCTTGGCGAGAAGACATAAGGAGATTTGAGCTTTGCCAAAGGCCACGGTGACGTTTTTAAGCCTCCTTATCCAAATATCGAATACCTCTTAGCCTAGCCCCATTACAACCCTTTTATTGATCTTTTTCATGATTCTTAAGATGGTTAAAATTGATTTGTGGAGATTATCTCAAGAGTAAGCATATGGTTTTGGTTCATTGGTGCATATAGTTATCATATGAGGTTTTTCCATAAAATTTCACAAAGTGCTTTCGTTTCTTTGATATATGCAAGTCACTCTTTATAAGTCATTATCTTTCGCTTAGATATACTTATGTGTGAATAACCATGCTTCGAGAGAAAAGAAGAGAGTATGCCTAGTGAGGTGATTTGAATTAGCTTTTACATGTTTACATGCTTATCTTTTTGCTCTTATATGTTCTTATTGATGCCACATGTTCATGAAGCTTGGAATTTTCGTGTTTAGCATTCTCGTGCATTAACTTGAAAGCTATGTGTACATACGAGCCTGAGACAAATTGTTAGGGGCAATAGTTTGTTTAGAGTCTAGTTTAATTTAGTTTGCTAAGGGACTAGCAAAGGATAAGTGTGGGGTAGTTGATAGGAGCACAATGTGCGACGATATTATATGCGTATGCCCTCTTTTATGCTTTGTTTAACCCTTATTTATCTAAGATAGAGTCATAATATAGTTTAGTGTTAATTTGGTAGAGTTTGGCGAAAAATGGTTAAGAATCCGAAAAATGACTAAGTTTGAGAAATCTGGAAAATAGTGCAAAATGTGTCTTTTTCGTGATTTTGAGATGAGCAAAAGTGCGATCTATCCTTGTCCGAATTCTATGAAATTTGGTGTGCTTAATATCCATATACTGAGGAATGTTGTGTTAAAATTTCAGATCAATCGGAGTTCGGGAAGTCACCCAAAAGTTGGCTGCAAAACGGCAGTCCGAACATTCCAATCCAGGGGCTTACAGGATTTTCCTGGGACTTTGTCCCAACTTCGAAAAATCATTCCCGACGACTTGCAAGGAATTTAGCCGAGATATTTTATGGGGAGATGGCCATATGTGTCTAGTTTACGTGAGACTTGGAATCGCATCAATCGGAGCTCCGAAGGTGGAGATATGCCGGAATTACTGTGACAAGGTCAAAGCTGCCGATTCCAGGGACTGATTGCTTCCTTTTCACAAGTGCTTCATTTCGATGGACCATATGATGTACAAGAGCATTTGTGAAGACATCCCAAGCGTATGGAAGGAAGGAGAATGACACTTGGCCATGGCATTGAAGAAAAACTTGAAGAAAGAAGTTCTCCTAGTCAAGCTAGGAGAAGCTGCCGATTCTGGCAGATTTGGTGCAATATTGTGCTGCCGGCATTTTGGGGCATTTTTCCATGGACCAAGCTCACCAAATGGAGTTGTCAAGCCTACACAAGAAGTTCATGAAGATATGCAGCCCAATCCAAGGAAGAAAATCAGAAAAAGAAGTTTCCTAGAAGAACCAAGAAAGGAAGGAATCAAAACCTTGTTGCACAAGGATTGCATTTGCCGATTTGGACTAGGTTTTCTACCTAGGGTTTCTGCCGAATTTGCCTCTATATATAGCCATGTTTTCCTACAGAAAAAGCATCTCATCTCAAGCATAGAATACTAGCCAAAAGCTCTTCCAAAGCCTCACCATAAATCCTATACAGAAAATAGTTTAGCCGAACCACCACCACCATGTAGATCCGTCCCACACCCTTGCCGAATTTCTTTGGAGGTTTCTGCAAGGCGTGCTCCATCTTCTCGTGGCTTCTTTATTGTTCTGTAATTTTACAATACTTTGTCTATGAAGATTGTATGTTTTTATGGTTGTTGAATTTGGTTTTACTCTTTGTTTATGAACTTCGAATGCATGCGAATTTTGTATGACAAATTGTAATCTTTAACTTGTAGTATTTTCGTATGTATGGATAATTAGGGCAGTGGTATTAGAAGCATGTTTAGGATTTAATTTGGTTAGTAATCTAAGGGTGTTCCTTAACAAATCGAAACATTAGTTGTGCTTAAGCATTTGTTGTTTAAAGCATGTAAATCTAGATGTTAGGTTTCATTTAACCTGAGTAGAACGAATAAAGATGAAACGTATGTTGCTTTGATTTGTTGTGCTCACCTAGGGTAATACCTTAGCTAAAACTTGCATGTTAAATAAGATGATTGACAACCTTGCTTGTTTACATGTCTTCGATTATAGACTTTTGTGCTTCAATGCTATGTCTTGTATAAGGTAGCATAACTTTTAGGATCACCATGCGAATAGCTCGATCTTAAAACATTAGAAAAAGTCTCACAACTAGGTAAAAATCGGCTCCCGTTCTAGTTGTAGGTCGAAACTAAGTTGAGTCTTGAACATGTTAAATACTTGTCTCTTACTTTCTTGCATGCGAATCTATGTGTTAAAGAGTCTTTTGTGTGAACTGTTTTGTGTGAGAGATGATGATCACTTGTATATAGTAGTTTAGGTTTTGTTTTCTTTTTATTTTCGTGTCTTAGATATAGAGGCAGCCCTTGCTGCCAAGCATTTTATCCCCCATAATTTCGTGTGGGAATATGTATATATGTATATAAGTGTGACAATTGTGTGCATATATGTTTGTGAATATTTTTGTTAACATTCTCATATTTCAGGTACCCTTAATCCCCGGCTAGAACGATCCCTACTTATTCTATACTACTAACGATTGTAGGGTTTATTACTGCGTGCGAGCTTCGGCTCACGTCACCCTACTTATGTCTATACTACTAACGATTGTAGGGTTATTATTGCTTGATGCTCGCTTCGGCGACTCATCACTACCTCAAAAATGAAATATTTCAATGGAAAAAATTGAAATTATAGTTGAAAAAGATGAATAAAGAGATCATACCAATTTAAAAATCAATGGGTAGTAGTGGAGAAGGCTTAGGAAGACCCGATTTGAAGCTTTTCACATCCAAGAATGAAAATCGGTGGAAAAATTTGAGGGGAGGAAAAATTTTCAGTTTTTTGCCTCTGTTCCCGATCTGGAAAACGAGTGCAGGCTTTATAGTATGGATTTACTTAGGCGACGAAACTTATTTTTTCATCGCCTAAGATCCAAACTTAGGAGACGAAACTAATATTTTCGTCGCCTAACTTTTACACTTAGGCGACGAAAATTAAATTTCGTCGCCTAAGTTTCACACTTAGGCGACGAAAATATGTTTCGTCGTCTAAGAATAAAACCTGCCGACGAAAAAAATAATCGTCGTGCTCGTCATTTCTTAGACCACGAAAAAAAAGTTCGTCGTGTAAGATTTTTTCTTAGGAGACGAATTCTGATATTTCATCTCCTAAGTAAAAATCTTAGGCGACGAGTTTTTTTTTTCGTGGTCTAAGATAATGCACGGACGACGAATATTTTTTTCGTCGGTAGGCTTTTGTCTTAGACCACGAAAAGAAGAATTCGTCGCCTAAGACTCTTCTTAAACGACGAAAATTTTTCTTAGGTGAGGAAAGTTTTTTCGTCGCCTAAGATAGCTTAGGCGAGGAATTTTTTTAACTTTAGTCGCCTATGGTTTTTTTTCCTTGTAGTGAATGGCAAGTTGTCGCATCCGATCATCAAAGAACCATGTTTTGTAAACTGTGGCGACGAAAATTCAACTTCGTCGCCGACATAAAATTCAAGCGACGAAGTTAATAACCTTCGTCAATATTCGTCGCTGACTTAATAAACGAAGTGACGAAATTTATCTAATATTCGTCGCTTAAAGTTTTAAAATTTGTTATAAAGCCCCCGACTTCAACAGATTGCAGAAGTTAAAGTTTTAGAAAAAAAAAAACCTGTTCCGGAGCAGCGAAAAAGGGGGCAGATCGGCTTATTTCGTCAATTTCGAGGTCTAATTACTTGGGTCTTCTCTTCTAATTACTTTGTAGGTTAGTATAATCTCTCATCTTCATTGTAATCACCATATTTGGATTTGATTGGTTGAATTTAGAGTTTGATATCTTGAGTTGGATTTGTTTTATAATGTGTTTTGTGTTGTTTTTAGTGTTGGGTGTTTGAATATATGATGGAGTTTGTGTTGATTTTGGTGAAATTGAGATTAAGTTAGTAAATTTGTGAAATTGTAATATTTAGTGAAATTGAATTTTAGTGAAATTTAGTGAAATTGAATTTTAGTGAAATTTAGTGAAATTGCCCAATTTGGTGAAATTGGGAAATTTAGTGAAATTGAATTTTAGTGTAATTTAGTGAAATTGTGAAATTTAGTTAAATCCAAATTTAGTTAAAATGAAATTTTGTGAAAAAATGAAATTTGAATTTTATGATGTAATTTGTTTGTGTTGTGTGTGGATTGTGGTAGTTAGGGTTTCTAAAACATGCGAGTGCCTTATTGAGGGAGTGTGATGTCGTGTGGAAATTTATTGTTTCGTATTATATATAATTGTGGTGTTTATTACCTTAGAACTCCCGTTTGAGTATCAACAACTCATCTAGTTGATCGAGATGAGTTGTTGATTCTCGAATTGTCCCATTTTTGGACACTTTAGGCGAACACGACTTTGTTGATCCTTTTATTATTCATGTGGTTTCTGCTACAGTTTTGGGATATAGTTTCGACAATGTCTCTCTATAATGTTTCTCGAGTGCAAATTAGGTTGTTTAGATTTTTGTGCACTTGAGGAACTGTAGGGAGATGCTGCTCAAATTTCTCAAAACTGTAGTAGAAACCACATGAATAGCAAAATGATCAACAAAGTCGTGTTCTCCTGAAGGGGATAGGACCCAACCTGGAGGCATAAGGAGAAGAAGTGTTGGGACAGGTTTTGATTGTATCATGAATGTTGTGTGCTAACCTTATGCATATTGTTGTTTATGTTATGACATGAAACATGGATGATGTCCCCGACAAATCTTGGATAAATCTTCATTTTATACACCCTGACTACATAACAGGTGTATGACAGTTCATCAATTTTGTGAAGACTCACACTATTGGAACCCAGTATCTCCCTTGCCCGTGCGCAATTTACATAAATAGTCCTTATTATAAGGATATCGTAGAGATTTATCATCACAACATGCACTATGGTTTGGATCCGACTTACACAGTTTGGCACCTACACGGGAAAGTTACTGATCAACCGGCAATGATCAGTCGACGGAGACAGTGGCTTCAAGACAGAGTCGAGGCTTCCAGTGGTGCCGGTCCTTCAGTGATCCCGCCTGTGGAGATTATACAAGATGTATTTCTATACTATCCTGGATACCACGGAGACGCACCGCATAATGTCGTTGAAGAAAATGTTGAAGTTCACTTCAATGACATGGTAGATGATGATTATGCTAAGTATGAAAGGCTTCTAAGGGAGTCTCAAACCCCATTGTATGAAGGGAGTGAAGAAACTGTATTAAGTGTCATATTAGATGCAATGGAACTTAAAGTTGAAAATGGATGGTCGGATACGAGTATTGATAAATTGTGTGGATGGTTACATAAGTTTTTTAAAATGCATAATTTCCCTGTGAGTTATTCGAGAATTAAAAAAATCCTGAAGGATATTTCCATTAGATATGAAAAAATTCATGTTTGTGAGTTCAACTGTTACCTATTCAGGGGGGCTGCAAATAAAACTCGTAGGACTTGTCCAGTATGTGGTGCTGAAATATATAAGCCAGATACAGATGATATTCCAAAAAAGGTAACATGGTATTTCCTTCTCACTCCTAGATTGAAACGCCTATTTATGTCTCCACACAAAGCAAAGCATATGTGATGGCATAAGGAGAGGCGACTAGATGAAAGTACCCTCCGGCACCCATCTGATGGAGAATCATGGCAACATTTTAACAGGACATTTCCAGGTTTCGACGACATTAAGGGAAGAAATGTGCGGCTTGGAGTGGCAACTGATGGTTTCAGTCTATTTGGAACAATGACAACCCAGCATAGTATATGACCCGTGGTTGTGATGCCATATAATCTACCCCCTAATATGTGTATTAGGAAGGAATATAATATACTGGCCGTGTTGATTCCTGGCCTTAAATATCCAGAAAAGTGTCTTAGTGTCCTCATTCGTCCATTGATCGACGAGCTCAAAGATTTGTGAGAAAATGGAGTCTCTACTTTTGACAGAGTCGACAATTATGTATTCACGATGATGGCAGCGGTGATGTATACTATAAGTGACTTTCCTGGTTTAAGGATGCTTGCGGGCTCAACGGTGAAAGGGTACAAGGCATGTCCAATTTGTCTAGATGAGCTGACGGCGGAACATATTTGTGGGAGAATTGTTTATGAAGGGCATCAAAAATGGCTCGACGAGAATTCACCAATGTGATCTAGTTTGACATTTAACGGGAAGCCAGAGTGGGGAAAAAGACCAACTCATAAGAACAGAGATGAAATTTTGGAGGAAATTAGGTCACACAGTTACGCCACTCTTAGCGAGCATCCGGATTTTCATGTCCCTTACTCAGCACACAACAGACAATGTTGGACCCACAAGAGCGTATTCTGGATGCTTACCTATTGGTCATCGTTGTTACACAGGTACTGTTTAGATGTCATGCACATTGAAAAGAACGTGGGTGACAATATCCTGGGCACCATTATTGCAATTGAAGGGAAGACGAAAGATGGTCCAAGGGCTCGCGAAGCTTTGGAGAAGGGGAAAATCCGCAAAAATCAACATCAATCGGAAGCTGAAAAGAGGACGGGAAAGGTTCCTCATGCACTTTTTTTTGTTCAAGAGGATCATCGTGAAGAAGTATTCGAATGGTTTCGTGGTGTTAGGTATCCACTTGGCTATGCCGGAAGTTTGAGAAAGAAGGTGAAACTAACCGAGAAAAAGTTCTATGGATTGAAGACGCATGATTGCCATGTCCTGCTTCAACGTCTTCTTCCAGTAGTTATCTGAGGATTTTTGCCAAATAACGTTGTGAAGCCATTGATAGCATTGTCAAATTGGTTTCGAAAATTATGTGCTAGAGAGTTGAAGAAGGCAAATGTCCAACAGATGAAAGATGAGATAGTGATCATTCTCTGCAATTTGGAGTTAATTTTTCCTCCACATTTCTTCACCTATATAATGACATGAAGCAGCTAGAAGTTACTTAATGGTGCAATTGTATACATGGATTTTCTTCAGTACCCTCATGTATATGATACTTTCATTTACAAATTTGACGACAAATTTTGTTGTTATTGTGGTAAATAGAGTTATTGTTTGGATAATTGTAGTTCTGTTAATTGTAATTACTTCACATACAACATATCTACAAGTTTATGAACAAATGGTTGTCAATGTGGTAAATTAGTTTAATTATATGTAAATATATAAAACATATGTTGTAAATTTATTGTTAATGTTGTAAATATAGTGTAGAAAAATGGTAAATTTTGTTCAGATAGTTGTAAATTAAAAGTATAGTATAGGTATTGTTGACGACCCCATTGTATACATACCCTGTTGTCGCCAGGAGCTCTAGTAGTAGTCGTTGGTGCAATGCTTTCCTCGATTATGTATTCATGCATAATCCAGTCGGTCTTTCTTTCCCCATGTTTAGGTTTCCCTTCATAAAAGACCAGTGTCTTCCTGGATCCAATTAACTTCTCCCTTCATGATAAATTTGTTTATCTTTACCAGTTGCCTTCCAAAATCCATGACCATCACCAGTAATGCGGCTCGGACGATTACCATTCGGATACTTCTTTGTCCTGGAGCTGAAGAAGTACATATCCTCCTCTTCACGGAATTTGTATGTGCATCTCTGTCCGCAACAAAATAACAAGTTCATAAATTAGCGTCCCACAAGAAACAAAAAGAAAATTAATTAGAAATACTTGAGCTGCACTACTGGAATACAGATATGAAGCGACGAATATTGAAACGGGAACATCAGACTTCGTCGCCTCAATGCATTGACGCGACCGATATTGGATTTGTCGCTTCAGAAATAGTGAGCGACGAATATTGACAAAAAGTCGTCGCTAACAAATTATTGAAGCGACGACTCTTGACATGTTGTCGCCTTCGAACATTGTTTTGTAAACTGTAGCGACGAAAATTGAGTTTTCGTCGCCGACTCGAAATGTAAGCGACAACGTTGATAACCTTTGTCAATATTCGTCGCTTAGATATGAAACTAAGCGACGAGTTTTAAACGTCGTTGCACGATAATAAACGAAGCGACGGATATTGTACAATCTTCGTCGCTTCAACTCTTAAAATCTGCTATAAAGCCCTCAGCTTAGACAGAACACAGAAGGTCGAAAAAATTTGGCAAAACACTGTAGCATCTGCGAAAAATCTCCAAAACTGCTGATTTCGTCAATTTCGGGGTCCGGAAGCTTGGGTGTTCTCTTCCAATTGCTTTGTAGGTTAGTATAATCTATCATCTTCATTGGAATCACCATATTTGGGTTTGATTGGTTGAATTTAGTGTTTGATTTCTTGAGTTGGATTTGGTTTATAATGTGCTTTGTGTTGTTTTTAGTGTTGGGTGTTTGAATATATGATAGAGTTGGTGTTGATTTTGGTGAAATTGAGATTATGTTAGTTAATTTGTGAAACTATTATATTTAGTGAAATTGAATTTTAGTGAAATTTGGTGAAATGGGGAAATTTAGTGAAATTGGGAAAGTTAATGAAATTGAATTTCAGCTTAATTTAGTGAAACTGTAAAATTTAGTTCAATCCAAATATAGTGAAAATGAAATTTTGTGAAAGAGTGAAATGTAGTGAAATTAGAATTTTACGATGTAATTTGTTTGTGTTGTGCGTGGATTGTGGTAGTTAGGGTTTCTGAAACATGCGAGTGGCTTAGTGAGGGAGTGTGGTGCCGTGTGTAAATTTATTGTTTCCTATTATATATAATTGTGGTGTTTATCAGCTTAGAACTCCCGTTTGAGAATCAACAACGCATCTAGTTGATCAAGATGGGTTGTTGATTCTCGAATTGTCCCATTTTTGGACACTTTAGGCGAACACGAGTTTGTTGATCCTTTTGTTATTCATGTGGTTTAAATTTACGTTTTGGGATATAGTTTCGACATTGTCTCTCTACAATGTTCCTCGAGTGCAAATTAGGTTGTTTAGATTTTTGTGCACTTGAGGAACTGTAGGGAGATGCTGCCGAAATTTCCCAAAACTGTAGCTGAAACCACATGAATAGCAAAAGGATCAACAAACTCGTGTTCGCCTGAAGGGGATAGGACCCAACCCGGAGGCATAAGAAGAAGAAGTGTTGGGACAGGTTTTGATTGTATCATAAATGTTGTGTGCTAACCTTATGCATATTGTCTGTTCATGTTATGACAGGAAACATGGATGATGTCCCCGACAAATCTTGGATGAAACTTCACTTTACACACCCTGATTACAGCACAGGCTTAGTTAACTTCATCAATTTTGTGACCGCTCGCACTGCTGGAATTGAATTTCTCCCTTGTCCGTGCGCAGTTTGCAGAAATGGTCCTTATTATAAGAAACTCATAGAAATTTATCATCACTGCTTGCACCATGGTTTGGATCCGACTTACACAGTTTGTCACCTACACGGGGAAGTTTCTGGTCAACCGGCAATGATCAGTAAACGGAGACAGTGGCTTCAAGACAGAGCCCAGGCTTCCAGTGTTGCTGGTCCTTCAGTGATCCCGCCTGTGGAGATTATACAAGATGTATTTCCATACTATCCTGGATACCATGCAGATGCACCGCATAATGTCGTTGAAGAAAACGCTGAAGTTCAGTTCAATGACATGGTAGATGATGATTACGCTAAGTATGAAAGGCTTCTGAAAGAGTCTCAAACCCCATTGTATGAAGGGAGTCAAGAATCGATCCATCCTAGAGTCAAGAATCGATCCTAGAGTCAAGAATCGATCCATCCAAGCAAGCCAGTTATCAGCTGCCTCACTCATAGCGAAACTGAAAAGCAGAAATTGTTGTGTGCTCTAAATAATAAGACTGATAATGGATTCACTTTTGTAAGAAAAATTTGCTAAAAGAAGAGACAGTGAACTACATATACAGATCTCTTAGTACCAATAAGAACAAAAGAGAGATCCATAATCCAAAACGATATCAAGCATAATGTACCCCATTCAATTTGAGTTGTATAAGTTGTAATTGCAAATTAACTTTTTTAATTTGCCTGAATTACGGTCCTAGTAATAAAAATTTACAGCAGCAACCTTGTTAAGTTGATGTTTGATAAATTACATTGTGACCAGCTTTTAAGAGTCAATAAGAAATGTTAGAAGTTTTTCTTTTGCAATACTTCATCACACTGTAATGCTGTTTTATGCTAAGTTTGCTGTGTGTGTTGATGCTCGAGTTACCCTGGCAAGACAGCTTTTCCGCACCTGAGTTTTGACTGACGAGCATAAGTTCTTAGGAAGTCATAATCATACTTGTTAGATGTATAGTATTTGCATTTCTTTTCATGCTTGCAACTATTTTGGATTGTGATATTATGATTAAACTAGTTGATGCTGAAATTGGTTTCTGACTGTTTTCTTATCAGGAGCCCTATGGGGTTAGTGTTGGTCTGGATATGTCTTGAGAATCTGTCAATTCTAGTTAGCTAAGAATTGGTCCACAGTTCCTTATGTGTATTAGTTCTAGGTATATTGATGAACTTTGTGTGGGTATTGTAAGAGCTGACGTTTCTGACTGTTTTCCTGGATAGTTAGGTAACTCTTCTGGCTGTAGTGTTTTGATGGTTAGTTGGTGTGACAGACCTCTTCTCACCTAGTTGGTGTGACAGTACCCCATTTGAAGTATTTGCTGAATTTTGATCAAGTAGTAGTCCTTTCCCATAAACATCTGATTTGCAACCGATGCTTACTGCATGTGCTATATGTGCTATATCTGGCCTTACTTGAAAATTAAAACTTTCAGTTCCATTTAACTAGTACTACAACATACCACAAACCCATTTTGATCCAAAATTAGTTCATGTAGGATTGCTGCAGTTGTTAAAACTGTATGAAAAAGGACTGCCCTTTCAAAATGGTTCTTTAATATGACCAAAAGTGCTGCTCATGTTTTCATTTTTCCGATTTTAATTTTTCTTCAATGCTCGTGCTGCTCATTCTTGTTTGCATGCAGCTACTGTATAAATCATATTCAAGATTTTACTTCAAAGAATAAAATCAGTGGCCATGCATATCCAAGTCAAATTTGGTAACTCACCTCTATCATTGACCCTGTTTTGAATTTGCCAGGACTTGACAGTTTGTTCTTAGTTATCTTCAAATTCAATTTCATTTCAACAGAATTACTGAGTAGCTAAATTGAAAGCTGGAGCAGTATTTCAAATTCAATTCCTGTTATCAAGTTAATCTGTTCCAAAGTTTTTCTTTGGGATACTGTTGCCTGTTTGTTGCTAATGCAGTACTTGTTGAGTTAGGAAATGATTTGATCCATTTGATTTCCAATAGTATGTGTCTTGGCCTGTGGCTGTACATGTGTTTTAGGCCAACAAAATGATTGAATTCAATATTACATGTGATTGAATTCATAGTATCAGTGGTACTAACAGCTTTTAATTCCTGGGGTATATTATCAAGATTGCGACTTATATTGAGTTGAGTGAGAGCAGCAGCCACAGTGGGTCTGCCAGTGCTGGTCCCTTATAATGTTGTTGAGAGTCTTGAGTCTTGACTATGCTTTCTGGTTTAGTTGTTAGTTCCATTGATGTGTTTGAAGTTTCACTCTTCCTGTGGTACTAACAGCTTTTTGTTGTTCTAATATGGCAGAGCTTGTTAATATGGCAACGGGTGAGAAAGTGAATGGACGGAACCCGAACAAGCCTGGCATCATCACCGGTACGAAGACCCTATATTTGGTGTCGCTGAACGGCGGGAAACCTCTGAAGGTTGACTACTCGGAACGGCACAGGGGTCCAGCTTTGTTGAAGTGGAGGACTTTGATGTCCCGAGACATCGGGAGCGCCATCCGGAGCAAAGTGTCCATGCTTGCGCCTTCATATGCTGAGCTGGCTGAGGAGCACCGAGACGCACTGACCACGTATCTGGAGGTAAAACAAAAGTTCATAATAATTTGAAATTCTATATCTTTCAGTCATATATATTGAAATATGTTATTTCTAATGATTTCTTTGGGATGTTTTTTACTAGATGTTCTACGACCTCCCTGCCACCGAGATAGGCATGTGGAGATACATCGACGAGACCGCTGCCAAGATCTACAAGGACTGGAAGTACGACTGCCACACGCACTACGTCGAAGTGTCAAAGGCGACGCCTGCAGAGTTCATCCACCGACCCGAGCAGTGGGAGTACCTCAAAGTTCACTTTGAGGACGACGATTATAAGGTAACAGAAAGTAATTAAAGGTTTTTAAATTTCATATAATCGAGTTTGATTCTAATAGATCGTGCATATTTTTGCAGAAGATGTGTGCTCGGAACGCAGCATACCGGAACAAAGCAAAGGAGAAGGGGTGTGCAGTCAACCACCACTCTGGCACGACTCCCTATAGCTACCGGGTCGTTGCGAATGAGGAGAGAGGCAGTTTGGCGCCGATACTTCAGACAGTGTGCGATGTTTATGCGCGAGAGCAGAATGCGCAAGAGAAAGTGGTGAGTTTCCTAACGAGTTAGATGCAAGAATTCCTAGTTTTTAGCTTCTGATTTTATTTACTTTCAATTTATAACTATACAAACACAAACTAACTTAATATGGTATTTTTGGCAGGCAGCGGTCAAGAGGAAGATGGATGAGCTCTGTGCTAGCCGAGCGGCTGATGTGGAGAGCGGCAGCCACGCGACGGGCCCCGCTACCGTCAAAGAACAGATAGTTGTAGTGGACGAGTGTTTGGGCGGGACGCCGGGGACAAGAGTCCGAGGTATGAAAAAATTATAAAATAACAATTTCTATTTTAAATACGAAAGAGAATTTAATTTGAATAATTTTTTGTGTTTTACGATCTTTGCAGGGCTAGGAGGTGCATTAAGACGCCCGGCTAAACCAAGAGGCAGTGCACGCGTACGCGTGTCCAGCAACGATTCAGAGGTTGAGAAGTTGAGGGCAAAAGTAGCAGCCGCCAATGAACGTGCCAGAATCAACGAAGAACGTAGAAGAATCGAACAAGAAGAAAGCAGAATCGAAAAAGAAGAGATGCTACAACGTATGGCACGGATGGAGGCTGCCCTCGGCCTGTCGACCAATCCGAATGCCGCCGCCGCTGCCGCCACCGCCGCCAGATCATCATGTGCTGAAGGTATAGGGGCAATGGACGACGATTTAGAGTAGGACATATGTATTCGGAACATTTCGACGACATTGTGAGAACACATTTTAGTTTTGAATGAAATCAATGTATTTATAGTGTTTGTGTTATGTTGGATTTGTGCTTGGAATGAAATGTTGGTTGGACATTGTGATTTGAATGCAGGGTGATGAATGCAATGCAGGTTTGCAGAATGCCAGAATGCTGTTATTCTGGCTCTGTAACAAACTTTGAAGCGATGAACATTGCTCATTATTCGTCGCTTAGATTTTGTTGATGCGACGAACAATGAACGAAATACGTCGCTCCCTGCATATTCAAAATGAAAAAAAGAGGGAAATTCTGTTATTCTGTCTCTATAACAAATATTTAAGCGACGAATATTGTACATAGGTCGTCGCTTACATCAACATCAAGCGACCACTTTTGAACCAACTGTCGTCCCATCAAATTGGAAACGACGCTGCAAACTTTGTCGCCTCAAATGTGAGGAGACGATCTAAACTTTGTCACCTCAAACTGGAAGCGACCAGATAAACTTCGTCTCCTCGAAGCGTTAGCGACGACTCAAAATTTGTCGCCTCGACTTTGAGGAGACGAGTCAAAATTGGTCGCTCGTATGTGGCGACAAACTAAAAAGTCATGGCTTGAGATATCCAAGCGACGATTTTTTGAGCGAAATTGGTCGCCTCGAAGGCGAAACGACGAAAACGAAGCGACGACTCGAAGCGACGACCATGTTGTCTCTTCGGTGTCGAGGCGACGACTTTTTCAATGAAGCGACGACAAAAAGTCGTCGCTTCGAACATGTTCTGCAGTGGTGCTGTGTTATATAGAATACTTTTCGACTCTTCGTTCTTAATTTGGTTCAGATACAGAAACTTGAACCGAGGATGATTTAGAGTTTATATGTGCAAATTTATATATCTAAGCTTTGATTATCGATCATCAGCATCGCAGCCCATGCTTGGACTTGGTCATTCGATCACTAGTACAACTTTTATATATGTTTTGGTTATGTAGTCCCTGTATTTCTGTATTTAGCTTTTGAATATATAATATGTACGTACTATGAAAGTGGGACTGTTTAGGCATTAAAAAAAAAGAAAGAGGTTATACGATATATCTGTGTGTATTCTCAAGTCCATAGACGACAGAATGATGTTGTCTCCTAACAATGTGATACCATAGAGAGCTTCATGCGAACTCACAGAAAACTAACTGATCTTAGGAATTGAAGTAGGTAATTAACTAGCTAGATTATTCATCATGTACATTCGTTGCCATGAATAAATTCGGCAACAAGTTATGTACGTACGTAAATCATATTGTAGAGGGGAGAGGGAGAGAGAGGAAGACCTGCAAGTTGCATCGGACTGAATTTATAGACGTTAAGGTCAAGGATTTTGTTGGTCGGAAGAGGTGAATTCAATAGTTTGTTCGTCAAGTACTGAAGAATCAACTCTTCGTCAGTAGGTAGAAACTTATAGCCCCTTGGAAACCTGGTGAAGAAGAACTCGTACGGCTTCATCATCTCGCTATCATGATACGGAGCTGAATTATTAGGGTTAGGGTTTGCGTTTGAACTAGTCCCAGCCATGCCGATCTTTGGAAGAAATTGGAGTACATGGTGATGAACTTGAGAGCGACACTTTATTTACATATATATAATAGCAAGAGAAAAAGCCTACAAGTAGGAACTTAACTAGGAAACCTTCTTCCTGTTAAACAGTATTCTGAAGTACACCCAAATATGTATATATCCAAAACGAAAAATATAAGCGCAGATCGGATATATGTGTATTATGCATAACTTTTAGTGGGAGTATAATTAGAAATTTAGAAAGAGTACTAACCAAAATATACACAATTTTTTTTTTCTTTTAAACTGAATAATGGTCATGTACAGACCATACCCTTAATTTACAATTAACTGAACAAAAATTACAACATTGATAACAAATTTAAAATATGTGTTTTATATATTTACATATAATTAAACTAATTTACCACATCGATAACCATTTGTTCATAAACTTGTAATTATATCGTAAATGAAGTAATTACAACTAACAGAACTACATTTATCCAAACAATCACTCTATTTACCATAATAACAACAAAATTTGTCGTCAAATTTGTAAATTAATTAGAGTATCATATACATGGGGTACTAAAGAATATTCTGATGAAGAATAGTTGTAAGCAGCTGGTACAGCTGATTTGATACTCAACACAACTGGCATCTTTCCTGGTCTTACTAGGAAAGACCAATGGGTGTACTGAGTAAATTCCAAAGCTGCAATCGATGTAATACAGACTGGTTATTTCTCTCCTTGGTTTATGCATTCTCTATTTATCCTATAAGGGAGTTATTTGAAACGTTTCTATTAGTTTCCTTATGTGATATTTGATTGATTCTGCTAACCTACTGATAAGATTTTGTACTTAAGTTTGAAACCTTAAGTCTTATCAGTTTAGCCAATTAAGGCGTATTTTATGGGGGAGTTTTTCTCTATTTATATTGAAGGTTGTGTGCATATGTATATATATAGCTTTTGGTGAGCACATATACATATCTTATTAGAAGTTCGTGTGAACTCTTATCTCTCTTGATTTCTCTTTTTGAATTGCATCCTTTATCATCTCTCACTTGTGTGATTTGTGATTGTAGGAAGCTTGGTTTCAAAGGAGCTCTAATCGAGTTGATGTCTTCTCTAGTTAATCTAGTTGATTACAGTTTGTTATCAAGTTAGCTGTGTTGATGCTTGTAATGAGATTGCGATAAACATCTCAACTTGATATCTGTAACAATTGATTGATCTTAGTGGATTCAGTTTCTAGTGTAGACTACTTTAAAAGTCTCGTAGTGGTTTTGATCTCTTGTGAGATTTCCACTATAGTTAAAATATGTGTTTCTCATCTCGTCTTGCTTTTGATCTTTTCTTCTATTTGTTCACATCTGGTAATTTCAATTGGTACCAGAGCGGGTCACTTTTTGCTTTAAGTGAGATCTTTGGATTTTATTAGATGGAACGTACTTCAGTAAATACTCCTCCTGCCTTCAAAGGTGAAGGTTATGAGGATTGGATAGGCATGATGAAAGCCTTCATCTCTGCACAAGACTCTCGTGCTTGGCAGTGTATTTTACATGGTTGGAATCATCCAACTGTGGAAAAAGAAAAAAATATCTTTGTTCAAAAACCTTTTGAGAAATGGACTCCAGAAGAAATTGCTTACAGTGAGGCTGAGAATAAAGCTATGAATGCTCTATTTATTGCTCTTTCAGAGGATGAAAGAGTGCAAATTAAGCACTGTGAAACTTCAAAAGAGGTTTGGGATACATTAGCAACCTCTTATGAAGGAAATGCTAAAATCCGAAAACACAAACTACAATTGCTATTACACGAGTTTGATTCTTTACAGATGAAAAGCGATGAAAGTGTTGATCATTTTTATAAACGAGTGATTTCTATCACTAGTTCTATTAAAAGTGTAAATCCAAGAAAAGCCATTCACTACAAGAAAAAAGGGTTTTGCCGACGAAAAAAAAAAAACGGCCGACGAAACACTTTTTTCGTCGGCTATTCCCAAGAATGGCCGACGAAAATTTTTGTCGTCGGCAAAAAAAAAAATTCGTCGGCCATTCCCATAGAATGGCCGACGATTTTTTTTTTCGTCGGTAAAAATGAAAAATCGTCGGCTATACTCCTATAATGGCCGACGATTTAAAGTTTTCGTCGGCTATAAACTTTTGGAAGAATGGCCGACGAAAATTAATTATTTCGTCGGCCATAAGTTTTTTTAAAAATAATTATTTTACGAACAATGGCCGACGAAAATTAATTATTTCGTCGGCCATAAGTTTTTTTTAAAATAATTATTTTACGAACAATGGCTGACGAAAATTAATTATTTCGTCGGCCATAAGTTTTTTTTAAAATAATTATTTTACGAACAATGGCCGACGAAAATTAATTATTTCGTCGGCCATACGTTTTTTAAAAATAATTATTTTACGAACAATGGCCGACGAAAATTAAGCATTTCGTCGGCCATAAGTTTTTAAAAAAATAATTATACGATTATTTTTGACAGAAAACGACAAAAGAATAGCCGACGAATACTAGGTTTGATTTCGTCGGCTATGATTAAAAAAAAAAACAAAAAAAGAGCAGTTTCCATTTTCTATCACTATCGACAAACCATTGCTTCATCCTTCAAATGCAAATGTGTCGTGAAATAAGACATGACCAAAATATTGAAATACGGCTACGGTTGAAAAATGGGAAGATTCCGACAAAATCTGTGTGCCGAATGTTGCGGTTAACTGTTTTTTATTCCCGTTTTCCTATGGGTAGCCTTACGGTCGGTAAATATTTTGTGGAAAATTTTTATACGATTAGTCGCGTCTCATCAATCTGAAACTATTCTCTATTGAAGATCAGGCCAAAAAACGTCATTTAGACGGGCCAATTTCCGTTTTAAAGCGTTTCGAGGTTTGACTCACCCGGTTGACCATCCCGATCGAGCCTTTAACGTTGTCAGATGTAGTTGGATTTTTTTTCATACATGTATTTAATCTTAACGGTGATATCTGACGGTTGGAATAGATTTTCCAAACTTTTAGATTCAAAATCGGAACATATGTACTAATGTTCCTTAACTTGTTTACTAAGTGTTTAAGTGAATGTATAGTTTCAAATAGTTACTATACGTACACTCTTCAAATGCAAATATGTCGTCAAATAAGATATGACCGAAATAATGAAATACGTCTACGGTTGAAAAATGACAAGATTCCGATAAAATCCGTGTGCCGAAATAATGAAATCAGTCAAAACCCGGTTTACTGTAGATTTGGCGTCCGGCGTCCGAATGACGATTGTGATACCATTCCGGAAAGGGAACGACGCCAGGAATCAAAACCGCAGTTTCGGGCTTTCGAGTTCGTTTAGGGCCTCAAAACCGCAGTTTAGTATGTTTTCATAGAATAGCCGACGAAATATTCAAATTTCGTCGGCTATTCTCTAAGTATAGCCGACGAAACATTCAAATTTCGTCGGCTATTCTCTAAGTATAGCCGACGAAACATTGTATTTTGTCGGCTATTCTCTAAGTATAGCCGACGAAACATTGTATTTCGTCGGCTAAACTCTTGATCCGCGCCTTTTTATTGTCCGCCGTTGGATGGCTCAGATCCAACGGCTGTTGATTTTCCAAAGTATAGCCGACGAAATATATTAATTTCGTCGGCTATTCTCTAAGTATAGCCGACGAAACATTGTATTTCGTCGGCTATTCTCCTTCTAAATCTTTTAAATCTTCCTCCTGCCTTTTTTCTCTCATCCTTCCCCCCCCCTCCTCCTCCTCCTCCGGCCTCCTCCTCCTCCTTCCCCTCCTCCTTCTCCTCCTCCTCCTCCTCCTCCTCCTCCTCCTCCCCCTCCTCCGGCCTCCTCCTCCTCCTCCTCCTCCTCCCCCTCCTCCGGCCTCCTCCTCCTCCCCCTCCTCCGGCCTCCTCCTCCTCCGGCCACCTCCTTCTCCTCCTCCTCCGGCCTCCTCCTCCTCCCCCTCCTCCGGCCTCCTCCTCCTCCGGCCACCTCCTTCGTTATAGTACCGTTAATTTACTAACGTGGCTTAGACGTGGGTCCCAGAAAAATGGCAAATGAAGTCATTTTTAACTTCGTCATCCCAATAAACGCCACCGATTTCGTCTTCTTTAACCTTTTGTCCAGGGTCTCCACCTTTTTGGTTTACATTCCTGAGTTCATCTTGATCCGATAAGGGAAGGCAAACTACTATTGATGCCCAGAATAAACACGATTACACGACGACGTGAGCAAACGTGAGAGCTAAAGTAGTTAATTGAACTTACATTGTTGCCCTTCAATTGACCTCAGTGAAAATTGATTTTACCAACTCAACGGAAGTTAAATATGTACCCTTCTGTTAACAGAAGGATGTGAGGTGTAAGTTTTCGTCTGCGTAGTGCAGAAATATTCATGATTTCTCTCAATTTTTTAGCTCCGGCCAAATTTGGCACCCACAGATTGCATGGATCCAGCTTCTCTGCTTGGATTTTTTGTGCTTGGATTTGCTTGGATCCTTATAACCATTGGATTGAGTAAAGATGACATAGGTTATAAGTTGGTTACATCATCTTTACTCAATCCAATGGATGTAAGGAATCCAAGCAAATCCAAGCACAAAAAATCCAAGTAGAGAAGCCAATTCCCAGATTGCATTCCGCCGTTTACTTATTGGAGTAGAAGCATTGCTTTGCCAAAAGGGCTCGAATTTCAATGTAATATGTAATTCACTATACCCATGTCTCCAATTCGGGGATATTTAAGGCTATTTTGTTATGTGCTTTAAGGGTTTACGATTTATCACTAGTAACGTTGCTTAAATCTAGTTTGACAAACATCAGACTACTGGGAATTTCTTGTTGGGCAACCAAATGTATCAAGTTTTAATCTTTCGTACTATCTAGTCCAGAGGAAGAGAAGCAATATTGATTCTTCTAAGATTTCGATTTCAATATACTGTTTTTTGTTTTGTTTTTGTTGTTGTTGTTGTTGCTCTTGTTGTGGATATGTAGTATTAGGAAATATGCCCGCGCTTTGTTGCGGGTCTTCTTGACTCAGGATAGTAATTGGATTGCATTTGATAAGAAAGACCCAAAACATAGATTGTCAACTGTAAAAATGTAAATATAAATTCTATGCCATTCATCAAGATACGTAGCTGTCATAGTAGAAATATACATAAGACTTAACAGTTGTCATGCAGTATATGATTGCAATTTAGTTCCATCAACATTAGACAAAATAGCTCAATGAGTAGGACTTAGTAGTTTGAGCAAATTATACAATGTGGTCTTATACACTGGACTACAAAGAACAATGCATCACAGTTGCGATGGTTAGGAGTTAGGAGTCTGAGCAAGTTATTCCCAATCAGCTGCATCAAACACATATCCTAAAGCCAAGTGAAAACATAATTATAAGTAAAAAAACATATGTAACACACAAACATAATTAATGAATATAGTGAGTGACAAATCGTATCCTATACGATTCGAGACATAAATATCAATTTAAAATTGAAATGTAAGGACTTTGTATCAGATCTACAAACACTAAACAAAGAAAAGTAAAATTGCACAACTAATCAGAATAACATATTATTTTCAAAATCCTGAAGCTTACAAAATTCCAACCAAAAGGAAACATAGTTCATTATTAATATGTTTGCGGAAACATCAACCTAATTAATGAATCCTTTCACAAAACAGATAACGAAGAGCATATATCATTTTGACCTACAAAGCTATGAGAAAACAACAACTACAAAAGATTTCACCAAACAAAAAATGCAAAACTTTTCAAGCAAAGAAGAAAATACATATATTAAATTCATATTGAATTCTAATTCCAATTTATAATTAAGACATGCAAAATACTGATTCAAAATCCCCCTAATATCTTTTTCCTAAATAGAATTCAAAAATCTTTGAATGCATAAGAAGACTTTGACAGGTCTCAATGAAGCTATAGTTGGGAACTATAAAGGGTACCCAGTTATTTGTACAAAGCTGTAAAGATTTCAGTTAAATTGGAATTCTTTTCTTTCCAATAATTTAGATGTCCACCTTGTAGTTTATTATATGTCAATGTATCTGTGTCTTCCAGTCAATTAGGATATAGTTGGTGAGCACTACTGCTCATTTCTTTTGCACTACTGCTCATCTCTTATTGACCAAGCATGCACACTATATTTAAGCTTACGATATCATATTACTCTTTCATCTCTCTCCTAAACATACGAACTGCCAATAGGATCATATCAGCAATAACAAAACACTAACAAATAAATCCCTCTCCTAAACATACGAGCTACCAATAGGATCATATCAGCAATAAAAAAACACTAACAAATAAAAATAAATAAAAAGCTAGTGAGTAAACATGATGCATTCAATTTAAGCAAACGTGAAAGCAACAAATGAAATCAGAAATCCCCAATTGAAAAAAGATTATTACAAACAGAGGAAAAGAATTGAAAGCACAAAATTTTGGTCTTCCATGATAATTGTTAAATCATGAGTTTGTAATTTCCGATAACAATTCAATTGACAAATAACGAATTGAGTGAGTTTGAAGGACTTACAACGATTCAAATTAAGAGCCTAATTCCTTAAACCCTAAAAATTATAAAATAACAATCCCAAATTAACAAAGATTTGAAGCAAGAGCCAAAATTCTAATTAAAGGGTAAATCAATGGGAACCCCAAATTGAAATACAGAAAGACCCAAAATTCATAGTGACTTTCACTGACCTTTGGAGAAATTTTGACAACAGAACAAAGATCAAAGCGAGAAACAGAGAGGAAATGATGTCTTGTGCTCACCTATTGCGTCGTAAATATGAACGCTAACCGCAACGTAAAAATAGAGAGGAGGAGAAAAAGAGAAAAAGAAGTGAAACGATCAGAGAAAAAGAGAGGAAGAGATGACACAGAGGAAGAAGAAAAAAAATAAAAAAGTGAAATGATCACATGTTAGTGAAGGACTGGACTGGACTGGACTGAGACGTAAATAGGAAAGAAAGCAGGGGCAAAAATGTCATAAACAGTTTATAAACAGTAACTCAACTCACAAATAGTATATAGTAAATTTGACACTGATGCACTTGATTGGATCCTATAACAGAGACGCACAGAACAAACAGGCCTTGCTCACTTGCTCAGACGCGTTCCTCTCTTCCTCCGCCGACGGCCTCTTCTTCCTCCATAAGGTAATTAATTAATCTCGTTTCTCAAACTGTGAGACTGATTTTAATGGGTTCCAAAGCCACCTTAATTCGGCGGTCTCTACCTTAATTCTTTGCATTTGTATAGTGTGTGTATAATGAGTAGGATGTGATTGTTCATTGTTGAATAGGATTTATGATCTAAGAGGACGAGATAGTTCAAGTCGAGTTAATTGAGGAACACACTTAGTAGCCTTCTGTTGTGCCTGCTGTCAGCATGGTAGTTCAATTTGATGGTAAATTGGTAATACTGAGTTGCTGTTCAATTTGAGTTGGTTATGGTGTGTTTTTGTGTGCACCTCCATTTTCTCAAGCCTGCTGAAAAGTGTAGGAAGAACATATTACTGCAATATCCTATCACTTAGTGTTAACTAATATGTAGCTAAAAGTTTTTTGAAAATTTCAGTCACATTTGTATGTTTGTATTTGTTTGCAAACAGAGATGGTAGTTCCTCCTCCAGTCAGGCCACCTACTATTACGAAGTTTCTGAAGCCTTATGTCCTCAAAATGCACTTCACAAATAAATTTGTAACTGCACAGGTCATCCACTCACCAACTGCCACTGTTGCCTCTTCCGCAAGCTCTCAGGAAAAGGCCTTGAGAGAAAGCTTGGAGACGCATCGGGATGTTGCCGCTGCTGCAAAGATTGGAAAGATATTAGGTGAACGCCTGCTGCTCAAGAGCATTCCTGCTGTCTCAGTCCACTTGAAGAGAGAACAGAAATATCATGGTAAGGTTAAAGCTGTCATAGATAACGTGGTGGAAGCAGGTGTTAAGCTCCTTTGATCTAGATGCGCATGAGAACAAGGGAAAATTCCTAGAGTTTGCTGTGAGAACAAGGGGAAATTGGTAGAGTTTTCTGTTTGCAATCGGAGTGTATCAGACTATCAATTATGTGTTGTTGTGGTCATGAACACATAAAAAAAATGTACATTTGATTCAATGGAGATTTCTTCTATTTCAGGTTATATGCTGATTTTGATTCCCATTATATATTTCATGGTCCTTATAAATTGTGGTCACCAGGTAGATATAAGTAATTCATCGTTAGGACGTCAGGATGTTTTGACATGTTTATGATGGTGTATCAAGTATATTTAAGCAAGGAGAACCCATTCCCACAACTATCTGTTGAGCAATTACTTATGCAAATTTAAGTGAAACAATCTTCGATAACATATAAAAGGCATCGAGTAAAGCTTGTAATTGATCATAGTATAATACAAACAGAAAAACTCTCATTTTCAATCATCAACACCCCATCTGTCTGAACTTCTTGTTTTTTCATAAGTTTCCTATGATAAGTACGGCATATTGGTAGAATCTAAAGCTTCCAATATATGTCCAACCGATGCAAAATGCCAGCAACAATGCCCCAAAATAAGATCTATGCAAAGAGGACAGAGCAGAATCCCTACTCTACTTGAATGCCAAACCCCAACAAAAATGTGCTTCTGGATCCAATATATCTGCCACAAGTAGAAGACATATCTCTTATCAGTAATGAGCTGAAAACAAGCTATAAAACCTATTAATCACAGCCAGCTATTTATAGGAAGCATGCGCAGTAGTATGACTAGTATCGAATCAGATCTGGTGAGAAAATAATATATGTAACATTGTTATTGCATGAGGAGAATGAAGGTAAACGTACTAGTGTATTATGGGGGTCCTTGTAATACCACCCATTGAAGAATCCTGCAAAGATGCCTTCAGCTGCCATAACGTAGACAAGCATAGCATTCATGCCAACCCATTCCAGAGGAAGAACCACGTACTTTATATTGCAGATATCAATCTGGGATGAGATCGAGGACATTAACTTTCATAAAGAGGAGTAAACAAAAACTTGAAGATCCATAGTGTTTCCATGATGATATCCCTGTATCCTACCACAATGTAGAAGGCTGAAAAAACCAAAGCTGCTGCTCCAGACGTTATGCACACGTAGCTAAATGTATACAGCTTTATATTTGAAGGCATTGCAACACCAGGCATAAAACATTAGAAAGAATAATGGAGTGTTGCGGGTCTCACATATGTACAAACCTGAACCAAATTTAGCATTAACTAATTGGTATAAGATAATTTGAAGGAGAATAGAAAGCACATGCCTGATGTGATAAGGCTCCAAGAAGCCCACAATGTGATCTGTAAGATACGATATACTTACAAAAAAAGGGTAATAAAACACAATTAAAAGATTTTTAGAACTGGACATCTTATCTTTGATGAGAGTTATCATAGACAGACTCGATAAATGTTAAAAAAAACACAAATATAAATCGTGAATAATGATCATCAAATCCTTTAAACACGCAAAACTTTGCATGCTTTCTTTGCAGATATAAAATGGGTATGACCGTATGAAGAACAATCAAGTAACTTGTGTGCCAGTTATTGTACTCATTATAATAAGAGCTGAAGCAAAAGAGAAGCGCAATTTCTGCTCATACAAAAGTGTCAATACCAAACATTAGCTTAGGTACTAAATGCAGTTGTCTTTGCAGCCAATGCCTCGTTACTAAAGTTTGAAGTCTCATGTCATTACATTCACAACTCTCTGGCTTTATTTGTCAAACTCCCATAAAACGCCTCCGTCCTCTGCAACAGCAAAGAAGAAACACATTAGCATAGGATCTATTCCAAACACATGAAAAACCAAACAATGATACTTCAAAAGTTCCAAATACGAGAAAAGTAGAGGTCATTGTGGAACAGAAGGATTACATCTTAGAATACTTGGCAAAACAATACTTTCACAGGTCAGAAGAGATTCATCTTTTGTTAAGAAACCATCTCTCTTGAAATACAAAAGAAAATGCTTTTACATGTCTTAGTAAGCATAACATCAGAAATCTGATCATTTCTTTATTTCACAACTCGTTTCAAATTTCTTCATGGTCAAGCTACGCAATTTAAAACATGAATTCCCAAGCTGCATTACTTCCCCTTATGAAGATGCTCAATAAGATTAGACTTTGTTTCTAAAGACACAGAACACAACACGTCGAATTCTACCGTAAGGAAAGAAAACAAACATGGAACCCAAAGGGCATACCTCTAACTCTCTTGTTTATCCACATCTCGACCAGCATCCCGGCACCAATTCCGCCAGCAATACATGCACTAAAAAATGTGAAGTTATATAGTCGGGATCTTCAAGGAAGAAAATAGCACTCTGGAATCTGCCTAATCTCTTGGGAAGCCGCTTCTTCATCCCTGGTTTATCACCGGGGTTCTTCTGCATATCATTACCAACAGCTTTCCAATCCACCCCTTGTAATGGGTCTCTTGTCTCCTCACTGCCCATTTCCGTAAACTAGTTCCCTTCAGAGCTTGCCCAACTTTGAAGTTGCACACTGCAAGCGATGCACCAAACACCACTAACTAAGACACCCAAAAGACAACAACCAATTCGACGCTGACCACAGAGTTCCTAAACTCAATCACAAGTATCCTATGTTGCACGGACACGGACACGGACACGGACACGGACACGGACACGGCAACACAACAAATCCCAAAAACCTATCATCCGACACGGCTTGGACACGGCAAATAAATAATAATTTTATATATTTTTAATACATAAAATAAATTGATAATACCACTAAAAGTTGTAAGTTCAATCCATTGCAACAATTTATAAAAAATAACATCAAATAGTCAAATGCAAGTGACAGTGCATAGTTAACATCATATTACAAAGTTATCATAATCTAATAGAATTCTGGAAGCAAGAGCAGTCTTGTTACAGGGTCTGAGATGGCAGGTGGGTGTGGAGAAACAATTGAAATATGGAAGGAAAATTGGATTCCAGATGTCTATCCACGGTGCCCTTCTTCGCCTCCAAGTAGGATGCTCCTTATTTTGTTTCTGAGTTGAGCGATACTCTTACTAGAAAATGGGACCAAGCGAAGATGGAGAGATTTTTCTCACCAATAGATGTGGATCTTATTCTTAGTATTCCATTGACTAGTAAAGTTTCTGTTGATCGTCAAATTTGGCATTGTCGCAAAAAAGGGATCTTTACTACAAAGAGTGCATACTTCGTCACTAGAGATATTGCATTAAGTCTGGTCTTAGCCCCTGCACCACCACCTGATCCCTACACTGGTCTTTGGAAGGCTATTTGGAATACTAAAGTACCTGGGAAAGTGGCGTTGCATGCTTGGAGAACATGTGCTGGTATCTTGCCTACAAGAGTAGTTCTGAGCAAAAAGGGCTATGTTGGGGACATGAACTGTTTGTAGTGCAATTACATTCTTGAAGATCGATTACATCTATCTGTGCATTGTTCATACGCTAAGGAGACTTGGGCAGCAGCATCTATACAACATACTACTGGAAATTTGCACAAGTGTTTATGATCTTATGGTCAATTTGGACGAACAGAAATTCCCAACTATGGGAAAACAAAAGGCATAGACCAACGGAGGCAGCTTTGGTAAGCTTGGGTTGGTATAATGACTCTCAGCATTCCATTCAGAATTGTTGGCTCTCCTTCAAGGTATGAAACTAACAGAAACATTTAAGTGAACCGACACTAGGTTCGGTTGATGCAGCACTTGAACTCATCCTATTTAACAATGAACAATCACATCCTATATACAAATGCAAAAACAGAAGAGAAATAAGGTAGAGGCCGAATGGGTCCCACAGTTTGAGAAACGAGATTAACTAATTTACCTTACGGAGGCAGAAGAGGCCGTCGGGCGTCTGAGCAAGTGAGCAAGGCACAGTCTCTGTTCTCTGCGTCTCTGTTTTAAAACCTTTTTTTTTTCTTTTTTTTTTCATTTTATTGACGTGGCGTGTCGATTTTATTTGTTTTAAAACAGACCTAAATGAAATTGAGAATTAATGGATCGAAGAAAAAGAAATAAAAAATGACATCTTCGACTTTGGTGTAAAAAGGTAATGAAAGAAGTAGAACTTGGCGCACTTCAAATCTGGAATTGAAATCTGCATCGGAGAGAGAGAGAGAGAGAGCCTTGAAGATGATGGTCGAGGATCTTGGCGTGGAGGCCAAGGAGGCAGCGGTGCGCGAGGTTGCCAAGCTCTTGCCTCTGCCGGAGCTCCTGCAGTCCATCGCCTCCATCAAAGCCGATTATATTGCTCGCCAACAGGTTCTCACTCCTCTTCTTCTATCTCCTTCGCTTTTTAGGGCTTCAATTTTATGCTCGGCGTTTCGGTCGAATAGGTCACCGTAGAAATGATCAGCTGTAAATGATGTTATCTATCAAGTTGTTTCTGCTTTGATTGGAAACGCTAGATGTATTAACCTCTACTGAAATGCTTAATAGGTTTATCTATATGTTTTAGTGGATTATTATGTGGTGTTAATTGTCGAAATCGGAATGCTATTCCTTCATTTCTAAGCATTGTAGTTTGTTACATGAACTGCTGATATCAGCGTGCCACCGTCGGAGACACGGATGATATTGTGCTTGCTTAGAGTGGTGTGTAATTGACAGTTTCGGTGATCGATTGTAAATGATTCCATTGGCACTGTCTTGACCTTTCTAGTGAGCTTTATGGTATAGGCATTATGCTACTGCCTAAGTGTACATATGTTCAGTCGAAGTATGGCTGTATCGATGAGGTTAACGTGTAACTGATTTGAAAGAACTGAATGTTCAGTTTAATTTACCAGCTCAGTCCAGTAGTCTGTCCGAAAATAAGTACATGCTTAAGACAAGGAGGCACCGATAAGTTAACTACCCCTTTCCTGGTACTACAAAAATTAGTAAAGGAGGCACGCTTTGAAAAAACTATTAAAAACCTTTCAGCCTTTTAACTAATTTGAAAAGCTGCAGTGTATTCAGCTCTTTTTTTAAGTTAATTTATGTTCCCACAAGTGATATTCTGATCTGAAATTCATATATTCATTGTTAAGTGGCATTACCCTTTGTAATGTTGGAATTTCTTTATAATGAAATGACCTTCTGAAAGTTGCTGTTTTCTGTATTGTCAGGCAAATGATGCACAACTTAGTACAATGGTTGCCGAGCAGGTAACCTGGAGTCCAATTTTTCTAGTCATAAGGGATAGTTGCATGTACATATTGTGCAGACTCATAAATGTATTTAAGAGTTCATAAATCTTAGTAGTTTAACTAGTATCCCATTTATCTTACAAGAAGGTGGTTTGCTGCAGGTAGAACAAGCACAAGCTGGGCTTGAATCCCTGGCCTTATCTCGAAAATCAATAAACCAACTCCGTGAAAACTTTGTTTCTATTGAAAAGTATGCTCACATACTATTTTATAGACTTGATGGGTTTATTGTATCTGTTGTTTAGATGCTATGTATAAGCCGTTGCACATCATTAATGTGTCCCTGGTGGTTTATATGATTCCCTTGTGCATCAGGTTATGTCAAGAATGCCAAACTTTGATTGAAAACCATGATCAGATAAAGCTTCTCAGCAATGCG